>JAQIUQ010006320.1:0-457987 GCA_030378365.1 Hybognathus amarus
TATCCAATGCTTGGTTCAGTTACGTCTGCTTTTCATCAAAAAGATAAACAAATCTTATCAAAATGAACAAATCTTTTTTTGTCATTGGTTGGTAAATGATAAAATGAATGAGCTGATTTATCCTGAGTTTTTGATGCAAAATTTAAAATGGAGTCACGAGACGCATCACAGTACAGAGCAAAGTGACCATTCGATTCGTTCGCTTTGATAAGCCATTATTCATCGTATTAGAATCGTTTTCAAGCCCTTTTTTTTGAACAGTTTGCGGTTTTGCACTCAGCCTTTCACAGCAGCGGTGCGTGCCGGATGGAGTGCCAAGAAAGAAATCCCAGAGGCGCCCTTCTGTGTGACGCCAAACACGACCTGGGATTGATACCGGAGCAGTTTCGATGCCAAAGTTGGGAGTCCTAGTAGCATTGCCGAATCAGTCTTCGGAACGCACGCTGAGTGAACAAAAGCCAGGACCAATGCCGTAAGGGGTGTGTCATAGTCGTAGCTACGTGCCATCGCGTGCAACTCTGTTCTTTTTGCTTCTTTAGAAAAAAGTTTGTGTTGTCATGGTGTTAACAAACAAAGAAGACGGACAAATGTCTACAAACTGGAACGAAGCAGGACCAGGAGCTACCTCACTATCCGCCGCTGAAGCTGGAGTCGTTCACCAGCTTTTGTTTGTGGCAGTTCCAGCGTTTGTACATGTTTTGACCACGTACGTATACGTCTGGTCTGACGTCATGTGCCTTTCTGGGGATATTACGGGTTGTGTATGTGGGCGCACTTAGCAGATCCCCGGCAAATCACTGACAAGTATGAATGAACTAAAATCAAACAATCCAGACAAAATGCCGGGTCACACTATCCGTGTATTTTTAGGAATCTCTATCTGAAAGGCTCTGGAACTCCGGGTTTTGGACCTTGAACCGTTTGGTTCATAGATGTGGAGAAATCCTGGAATGTTTCATCAAAAACCTTAATTTCTTTTTTTTTTTTTTTTTTGAACTGAGGAGAAAGAAGGGCGTGGACATCTTGGATGACATTTGGGGTAGTAAGTATCAGCAAAAGTTTTTTTAACTACTTCTAGAAAAATATGGCCCACAAGGAATCCACATTGCATGCACCTGTACAATTTCAACTGAAGATACTCATATAGCACTTTTCCACAATGACTACGTTTACATGTAACCAATTTTTAAGGTTATGTTTCAAGGGGTAAGGTCACTTTTCGGGTTTCTGAATATGGGTAGTCGTTTTACATGTCGTGACTAAAACTTCTCCTCTATACATGGACTGCAATATCCAGATGTAAATGGCGACGCCACGGTTCGCGTCTGGCGTTGCGATAACCTTGGACGCCAATTTTGCGGTCATTCCGATTCTTCTTCCTGTATCCAAAGAGCCAACAACAGGCACAGCACAAGGATAATGATGGTTTCGGGGCAATGGCGATCGCCTTTGTTTGCGCCTTTAGATGCTGGTAACTTTATAAAGCTGACTCCAAAAGTATGTATGTGCTGTGTCTCGCCATGTTTTCTAGGTATACTGCACGCAGATTTTTATATGTCCGAGAGTTTCTCTCTCAAAAGACCAAGGATTCCTTGCAAATAGGACATGTGCAAACACAAATCACTATGGGGATATGCCGATGTCACGTTTACATGACCAATTCAGGTTAGAAAGGGGTACCAGGTATAATCCGAACTAAAATCAGATATGAGCAATATCAGGTTTTTGCCGGTGTTTTACACATGGCCGTTAAAGCCGGATTCTGCTAATCCTGCAGTTTGACGGGTTATTGGCTGCATGTAAACGCAGTAGCCATGTTTCATAAAACACCAATTTTTGTATAGGAATTAGTGATATCGAATGAAAAATGCCTTATGGAAACAGTAAACTGGATGAAATTTCGTGAAAATCGACTCATTATTTTGTTATTTCTGGTTAACAACTGTCTTTTCTGGTTAACATATGCATTATCCATCATGTGGCTGTGGCTGGCACATAATAACATTCTAGGCTTCAACTTTTTAAAGTGTTCGTGAGCATTTTCTCGTAAATGGCATGATCCGTTTCTAACAAAACTTGTCAAAAGTTTCTTTGAAATGTTGTTCGATTTAGTGCGATATAAATAAAAACCTTAAAATGTCTCAAATCAATTAGATATACCAATGATGTAGATCGCAAAAACACATGTGACGTCATTTGCGATTCCCAGGTTTTGTTGACTTAAAGCATTTGATGGAACACATTTTTACCAGCTTTGTTGACATGTGTTTTCTGAGCCGAACTTCAGATAATTCAATTGACAAGTAGATGGAACATGGCTACTGCAGTATTTCATTCCTCTCACCTTCATGAGCTTCGTATTTGTTGGTCTCAATATTTGCATCTCTGTTAATCTGTTTCATAGTAGTGATGATCTTCTCATAGCGCTCCCTCTGTCTGTTGTTTCCCTTTGCATATCTGTGTGCACTCCACTTCTCCACCACCTACAAACACCACACAAGCTCGCTTAAATAAAGGCAAAAAACCGAATATTAATAACAACCCCGTTCTGAGCTTCCACATCTGATGGCTGACAGTAACATTTTCTGAGCTCTCGAACATTGTTAGCTTCAACTTTTTGGGTCCTAGTGCATTCCACATGTGAAGGTGAGGCTTAAAATATATTACCCAATTTCTAAGTCCTGCACCTGGAGGGCAGCAGGACAGTCACTTGTTATATTTAGATTTA
This sequence comes from Hybognathus amarus, assembly GCA_030378365.1. Lineage (NCBI taxonomy): Eukaryota > Metazoa > Chordata > Actinopteri > Cypriniformes > Leuciscidae > Hybognathus > Hybognathus amarus. Next base: position 2,729 of record JAQIUQ010006320.1, read on the forward strand.
TGTAGATTGATGTTGTCAGATTTTATTCTAAACTAATGAGGCCTGAGACAATTTAAAAATAATACATATAATAAATAAATTCTGGTAAAAGTTAATTGTTTACACAACATCAAAAATGAACATTTTTCATAATGTAAAAGTGAACCTGCATTTTTGTTGCCTAAATTCACTTTAGTTAGTTTATAGTATTTTTTGTTTATTTGTTTTGAGATAATATATAGAATATACAAGACAGCCATTCATTTTTTAATGGCAATAGCATGACATCATTTCTGGCAGGGTGGACTAAAGAGTACATAAAAATGAAATCTAGAAATATGGATACTAAGAATTAAAATTTTACTTTAAAGGAAGCATTTACTGTGAATGTGATGGAGCAGCACAGGCACTTTGTGAGCAATATGAGCAGCAGGGGGCATGTGTCCACTCATGATAGGGAGGAGAGGGCAATCCAGATTTAGGGTAGAGCCCGATTCACTACCCGTGACAGCGACACCGATCCATTCATTATCAATGGTAAGAGGCGATGACAAGCATCACCAATGATGGTGACCACTGGTGACGTGTGTAAGCGGCAACAGAAGTTGAGAAATGTTAACTTTTTGCAAATGAGAGGCAATTTTCACCACGACAACCAATAGGAGTGAAGTCAGTGGGAGACACGTCACTCTTCAGTGCTGGTACTGACCGAGGCAAGTTGAACAAGAAAGCTCATTTTAGCAGTCAGAAACTGTCCCTATGCTAATGTACAATCTATCTCTGTGTACATACAGTGGCGTTAGCCGTACTGACTCTTTGACTGAATGGTTTCAGGAACCAGATTGACAATTCTTATGCCCATGCACTCCAGTTAATAGCCGCGATGGCAGAAACACTACCACTGTTTCTTTAAATTCATCTTTAATATTACGCATTTATGCTAAACTCATTTATATTGGTTTCCTTCCAAAATATTGTTTGTGCAGGCAGGGTGAAGCTGTCTTGTCTAACATAGAGTAACATGGGTGATGTGGCTCACAAACATTATAGGCAAGCAGTTAGTGGGACACCCTCCCAGCGCCAGCCACTAGTGACCTGCAGCGCAAAGTCGTGTGTAGTGAAAGGCACAGCACTTAAGAGACTGTAAGAGGGGAGAAATGGCTGAGAGACATTACAAAAAGAAAGAAAGATAAAGAAAGGTTATGATAAGGGCAGAGACTTTGGCATTCACGTTATACATTAGATGAGCTTTCCAGCGCTAGCCTGAAAATGGATGGTGAGGTTGCAATTGTTTTACTGTTTCCTGATGAGTAACATGGAATTTGCTATGTGTTCCAAGCCAGGGTGTTCTGTTTAGCTCTCATAACAGGACAGGATTGGAGTCATGTTTCAGATGGATGCGAACGACGAAACCGTTCTGAAATGTCGGCCAAAGAATATGCCTATGATGACCCACAGCATATAATTATGAGCCTTTCTCAAGATAGAAGTCAGGGAAGTATAGGGGGATGAACAATGGGCAGAGGAGAAGAAAGTCATACATTTAAGAGTCTGGTGTCAAAACCATGGCGAATAGGGCAGAGTGGTTCATGTAGTTTGGCACCGTGGCTAGCGCTGGTCATTGTTCTGTATGGCCTGCTACATTTAAGATCTTTGTAATAAAATCTGCTTTAGCAAACATTACATTCAACTTTGTTCTTGATTAAACATCCATTTAGATTGTCTTTAATTTAAGCCAGCAACATTTGTCTTTCTCATCCTTCTCGCTGACAGTGATTATGCAGTCCATCCAAGCTGGCTTAGCACTATCTCTACATTGACTAATGACCATGCCCATAACAACAAATAAATGATGCTTTTCAAATGCAGTTAGTCGATACCATTTAAAGCAGTGAAATGTGTGCCACAACGGACCGAGTGTGTGTGGGTGACAGACGCGAGCAGTGAAGTCTGCTCTATTAGCCTGCACATAAACGACCAGCTGGATTTGGTGCAACAAGCACAAACACAATGGTCCATTGTGCTCTCTAAAACTGGATCTTAAAACTTATGTCTCTCACTACTGCTCTCGAACTACATCAACACCCAGCAATGAGAAGCGTACTGCGAACTCATGTTCTTTCCTGGGCTGCGTCATGTGGGCAGCGTTGCTTTGAGCAAAGGCGTCTTGCAGAGCCTAGTGCATTTTCATCAAAATCTTACGACATCAAATGAGATTTCATTCATCGTCATTTTTACATACGTGTTTTTAAAAGACCTCTGCAGACAATTTAAAGTATTAATTCAGAAATAAATTCGACCTGCATGTTGCTCTTTAAAGAAGTCTGCTAGTTAAGAAACATTACTTGAGCAAAAGAAAGAAATTTACATTTTTAAATTTTACGTGAGTATTAGAAAAATACAACTATAGCAGAAAATAACAATAAGAGAAGAGTCTCTTGTTTAAGCGTTTCGAATCATATTTATTTACTTTAATATAATTACTACTATACTTATTCACTCCCTGGTAAACACGTCAATAAATATTCACAAAGAATTTAACATTTTATAATGTTAATTTAAATGCTAATTGTTTTCAGGGTTAAAAACATCTAATAAAAAAAATTTAATAGTGGCCAATATGAATTTTAGGTAACACTCTAGTTACAATTCGGGGTCCAATTCTCACTATTAACTAGTTGTTTATAAGCAAGCATATTACTTGGATATTGGCTGTTTATTAGTACTTATAGAGCACATATTAATGTCTTATTCTGCACGAATCATATTCTATACCCCTAATAATCCCAATACTTAAAGTTAACAACTACGTTAATCTTAACTCTAGCCTACTAGTAAGCAGCAATAAGGAGTTTATTAAGTCTGTAAAAATTCTTCAATGACCAATTTTATAATTCTTTTAAAATTATTAACTTATTAAATATTAAATATAGACAGTGGGTTCTAAATTTAAGGAACAGTTAGTTGCACAGTTCTGACCTTCTTCATTTCTTTGTGCATTTCTTTGTGTTTGGTTTTCAATTTTAAGTTCAGTTCATTAATTTTCAGTTCCAGTTCTGTGTTCGTCTTATGGAACTCCTTTAACTCTCCCTCCATCTGGAACACACACACACAAACATATTTCATCTCTGTTCATATCAATAGTTTGGCCTATATAAAATGATTATTTATATTACTTCGTGACAATGTATTCTGGATACCACTCTATTTGGATAGCATACCACTTTGGACATTCTACTAAGCTATATACTAACATGTACTGTTAGCTGCAAAGTCACTTATTGTTATGGCTCAGGCAGAAAGAGCTGAATCAGACATGACCGTGTTGAAGGGATGAGACATGACATTTTTCTGAAACACCTCCTAAAATATGTCCTTCAGCTCTCAATTGATTATCTTTTGGAGCAATCTTCCTCCTCCATGATTCAAAAACTTGTGCTTCATCACTTTAAACCTTGTTAGGTGTGCTATTCTTCTTGTCAGATCCGAGTGCTCTTTTCCTGTTGAGTACAAAGCAGATATTCCTCTCACCGCACAGTCCCTTGGATATTAAAACCATACTTTAGACCCATATTTTACTTCAAATTCACACACTCTCACGCTTTAACCCTCCTGGTATTGTTAATGCTATGTACACTGGCTTGCCTAAGGGTTCTAAAAGCTAATGTACTAACGAATTTAAAAAGGAGAAGAGCATATAACAGAGGGTTCTTAAATGGGAATACATTCAGTGACCAGTTCATCTGGAGGAATGACTTTAACTGTCTCTCTCATTGGTTTATGTAACACTGCATTTCTGGCATATTTATACATTTCCAGACTGTATCAATATTCGTTCCAATTCATCATTTACAATAGGCTAATCATGAGACAATCTTGGTGGTATTATTATAGCCATTGTTCCAAAACTGGAATTGTCAACCAATTAAGTGAATACATAGCATTCATATTTTTAAAGGCAATTTAAGAGACATATCTTTCAATTCAGTATAGCACTATTTTACCTTTCCGATTCTCTTGTCGTTTTTCTAAAATGTTTTATCTGATATTCATTTATATTGATATTGAGGTGACCATTTTTTTCCTTTATTTTACATTGTGAAACTTTTATACTTGCATTAATGTTTCTTTATATTGACATTATGTGAATTTGTATTCCCTAATATTTGTTTTTATGCTTGTGAAGCACTTTGACTTGCATTCCATGTATGAAAGTGCTATACAAATTAATGTTTGCATTAATAATAAAGATGATAGATGCATTACTTGGAGTGGTTTCTATGACTTTTGTGGGTGCCAATTAGATTTACAATGGCTTAGACAGGCAAATGTTGTTTAAGTAATGGATAAGAAGTGACAGAGAGTTAATGGGAATATTAATTCTAATTAGACTCATTAGTCACTTGATTTCTACAGGATTCGACTCAGTCCGTGCCCACACTGATATCACTGTGAACAAAGTGCCTCTTGAATATTAGATCATCAGCTATAATGTACATTTCCAGAAGAAAATGTGAAGTGGTGCTTGCAGTGGCAAAACTCGTTACCCAGTTGCTAGAGTGTGGCACATTATTGCATACAAGCCAACAACCATGTCTGTACGATGTTCGGGTGCTGAGATATGGCTTATTCATGTGTTTGCATGGTTACTAGGGTACCCTATATGGTTGCTATGGTGTGATTATACAGTGTATGAGATGATATTTAAAGACTAGTTGACAGTCTAAGTCAAAAAAGGCAAAATCAATGTTTCTTCTATTTTCTGGAGCTGATATATGGCTTGAACATGTTGTGTTATGGTTGCTAGGCTGCCCTAAGTGGTTGCTAGGGCGTGAATATGAAGTTAGTATGTCACTACTTGTTGGCTGCATGATAAACCGAGTCAAATGAGCCCAACCATAAGTCTCTATGAGCTTCTGGTCAAAAGATATGATCTCACAAATTTGGTGCCAATGTTAAGTCTATGGGACTTTTTTCGGCCATTTATCGGCCGACAGACGAACATCGTACCCCGATTGCTACGAAAAGTCACAGCACACCTCTCCTCAATAATCCGCACAATTTGACGCCTCAATCAGGGGTCTGTGATGTTGGCGTGTATTTTTTAACAGATGATTACTATTTAGTTTTTAAAAGGAGTTTTTATAAGTCTTTATAGAGTTATTTAGTATGGCACTGTGGCCTCGTGCCTATCGCCCACGGTTGCTAGGGTGCTGTGACTGGTTGCTATGGTGTGGCTATGAATATTTTTGGCCGTTATTTATTGACTGCTTGATAAAATAAATCCTCCTAGGGAGAGAGATGTCTGCCTGACAGCAGGGCTGTCAGGCCCTTTGTGTCTGTGTGAAAGTGACAGTTGGGATTTGAATTTTTGAAAATTTCCCCATATAAGTCAATGGGACTTTTTTGGCCGCTTTTTCGCCCGCTGTGAAAACATCGTACACCCGATCTCTTAGAAAAGTCATAGCACACCTCTCCTAAACGAGCCGGTCGATTTGACGCCACTCTCATGGGTCTGTGACAAAAGCTGCGGGAGGAGTAGCGTGCCAAAAAGTGGCCAGAAGTAAAATAATAAGTATGCAAGAGAACACTAGTGTTGCTTTGCAAGCACCACTAATAAGTATGGACAATAACAATAGTGTTGCTTTGCAAGCACCACTAACTAGAATGTACATTTCCAGAGGAAAATGTGAAGTGGTGCGTGCAGTGGCAAAACTCACCACCCGGTTGCTAGGGTGTTCTGGGTGGTTGCTGCGGTGGTCTGGGTGGTTGCTAGGCGGTTGCTAGGGTCTTCTGGGTGGTTGCTATGATGTTGCTATGTGGTTGCTAGGGTATTATGGGTGGTTGCTAAGGTGTTCTGGGTGGTTGCTAGGGTGTTGCTAGGTGGTTGCTAGGGTTTTCTGTGTGGTTGCTAGGGTGTTGCTAAGTGGTTGCTCAGGGTGTTGTAGTTGGTTGCTGAGGGTTTTCTGTGTGGTTTCTAGGGTGTTGCTAAGTGGTTGCTAGGGTGTTGCTCAGGTGGTTGCTAAGGGTGTTCTGGGTGGTTGCTAGGGTGTTGCTAGGGTGTTCTGTGGGTGGTTGCTAGGGTGTTCTGGGTGGTTGCTGAGGGTGTTACTAGGTGGTTGCTAGGGTTTTCTTGGTGTTGCTAGGGTGTTGCTAGGTGGTTGCTAGGGTGTTCTGGGTGGTTGCTATGGTGTTGCTAGGTGGTTGCTAGGGTATTCTGGGTGGTTGCTATGGTGTTTTAGGTGGTTGCTATGGTGTTACTAGGTGGTTGGTAGTGTTCACATATGGTTACTATAGAGTTTTTATAATGTTCATGGCATGATTTAGCACTTAGCTAATCAATATTAGCATGTAGCTATTCACAGCTAGCATGTTTAGCATTTTGAAAGTTCTGTGTGCTAGCATGAGTCAAAAGACCCAACCCCCATCGCTGATACAATGTTCTGATGCTGAGATATAGGTGTTGCAAAATGGTTGCTAGGGTACTCTGTTTGGTTGCTAGGGAGTGGCTTGGCAGCTGCCAATCATGAAGCTCCAAAGTCAATGTGAATGTATAAACCAACCCCCATCTCTATACGATGTTTTGATGCAGAGATATAGGTCTTGCAAAATGGTTGCTAGGGTACTCTGTTTGGTTGCTAGGGAGTGGCTTGGCAGCTGCCAATCATGAAACTCCAAAGGCTGCTTGTCAGTATGAATGATATAAACCAACTCCCATGCCTCTGTGACATTCAGAATGGAAGATATGACTCTATGGATTTTGGTTGCTAAGGTGCTCGAACAATGGTTGCTAGGGAGGGGCTAGGAAGTGTTGAGGTGATTCAGCGATTGGCTGTTTGCTGGCCCAATTCAAACGAGCCCACCCTCATGTTTCTATGACACTTATATCCTGAGATATCCCTTTGATCTATTTCAATGGAAGTCTATGGGAGTTGTTGCTAAGGAGCTCTAAATGGTTGCTAGGGCGTGGCTTGATAGGTTCACAATGATCCTGAGAGACTGATTGGCCGTCTGAGTAAAATGAGCCCGCCCCTTTGTCTCTACGAAACTGTGATCCAGAGTTATGTTCCATATAAAGCGGTTTCTATGGTGTAAAATGGTGTAGCGGTTTCCTACACCATAGTAAGTCAATGGGAAAACTTTGGGCCACTCCTGCCCCCCAGGGGTGCAACTTTTACCCCATTGTGTGGTATGTTCTTACAGAGCCTGTCAGCCTCTTCAAATGTGGTAAATTACACATTTCTGCGACATCCTTGTTCCGAGCTACGACGTGGTCAAAGTTCATCGCAATGTTAAGTCAATGGGATTTTTGGGCCGCTTCTTCGCCCCTGGGGCGAACATCGTACCCCCGATCGCTTAGAAAAGTCATAGCACACCTCTCCTAAATGAGCCGAGATCGAATAGAGTAGCGAACCAGAAAGTGCACAGAAGATTAAAAAAATTATAATAATAAGTATGGACAATGACAATAGTGTTGCTTTGCAAGCACCACTAATAATAATAAGTTTAAATAGGATTTCACAAGCCAGCTTAATAACAATAAGAACCGAAACAGATACAATAGGTGCCTCAGCACCTTTGGTGCTTGGCCCCTAATAATAAGAACCGGAACAATTACAATAGTACCCCTTTTCCACCAACAAGAACCAGGTGCTGGTTCAGAGCTAGAGCTAGTGCTGGTTCGGAGTTGGTTCAACTGACGAGCTTTCAAAGAACCGGTTTGCCTTTCCACAGGTTAGAGAGCCATCACAGAGCCAGATATTACGTCACTGTATACATCTCTTGTTGCTCAGCAACGCTTACGCGGCACACACAAACACACAAGGCTTGTACGAGATGGTTCGACACAGTGAATTTCTAACTGCAAGAGCCGATTCGAAAAACATTAGAAAAGATTCGAATCCAAAGCAGGAATCTAAAACTGTCCAAACACTTCGCAGCTCCGTATCAGTCCACGCTGCTCCGATGCATTCTAAACAAGCCTTCCATCAGCATTGCCGGTTGTTGCGTTACTATTTATGCTCATAGCTTTGCAAACCTAAATCGGCATCCAAACACGGTGAATTCCTACGTCCGTGCAGCTCGCCGTAACTTGCATTAACGGAGATTACAATCGAGCTGCTATTAGCATGATTAGCTGCTATTTAAAAAATGGCGGTCACAAGTTTCTATTCGTCTTGTTGGTCACCAGTAACCCCGCCCCCAGCCACTGACGTAATCGGTTCTTACTTCTAGACCAGCAATGATTTGGTGCTACTTAAGAACCACTTTTACTGGTTCGGAGCTGGTGCTTTGGTGGTGGAAAAACAAAGAACCGATTTGAAACTAGGCTCTGGCTCCGAACCAGCACCAGTTCTGCCTTGGTGGAAAAGGGGTAAAGGTGCTTGGCCCCTAATTAAATTGTGAAAACCTACTGCATTTGAGCCGGGACGCTCCCTCCTGGCGCCACTAACAGCCTCGCAGAACGCTGTAATCTCATAATGATGGTGATTCAAGACGTAATATTCCCCATCTGACCTCAGTGACCGGACGCCAGAAAACATCGATTACTGTGTGAATATAGTCCATGTTTATTGTGAGAAGACATTTACAGATGTAAAACAAACATCGTGTTGAGTGACAGGATGATCTGACCCACACCTGCAACACGGCCATGTGTTGTGTGGTGCGTGCGTGAGAGACCATGAGCATCTCCATGAACATCAGAACAGGTGAAAACAAAGGATCCTGCTGAGACGCCATATTTAACACTCCATTAAAATGAATGCTGATGATGGGACACTGAATGCTTTACGCTTTAATGATGGCGTCGAATCCCAACTGAGATCCACAGACACACACACACACACACACAGCTGAAGCTCGAATAATTTGAATATTGTGCAAGTTCATTTATTTCAGTAATTCAACTTAAAAGGTGAAACTAATATATTAGACTCATTACATGCATTTATTTGTAATACTTTAGATGATTATGGCTTATAGCTTATGTAAACATTTGCACAATATTCTGGGGTTTTCATAAACTAACCCACAATCGACAAAATTATAACAAATAAATGCTTGCAATCTCTCACTTTGCATGTAATGAGTCTATATTATGCTTCTCCTTGAAGTTGAATTACTGAAATGAACTTTGCACGATATTCTGACGTGAAATGATTAAGAAATTTCTACATGTGCGTCAAGACAGATGCATATACAGTTAAGTGACCGTATGCCTGAATATGAATATGAGAGCCACAGATGATCTTCAGATGCTGTCGTCGTCACTCATGTCCCAGATCTGCAAAACAGAAGATCAGATCACACTGTTAGATACACAATACACACGTTGTCAGCAGATTCTGAAAAAGAGTTCTCCTCTCTGCTACAAAGAAATCGCTGCGTTATTTAATGAAAGTACAGTAAAACAGTGGAATATTATTATAATGTAAATCAGCAGTTTTCTATGTGAACATACAGTAGAATGTACTTTATTTATTCCTTCAATCAAAGCTGCATTTTCAGCATCATTACTCAAGTCTTCAGTGTCCTTCAGAAATCACTCTTAATATGATGATCAAGATAACATTTATGATTACTGACGGCAAATGTCAAAAAAGTGACAGTAAATACATTTATAATTTTACAAAAGATTCCATTTTCAGAAATGCTGTTGTTTAGAACTTTCAATTCAAAGAATACTGAAAAATCAAATCGCAAAAGTCGTATTTTCAACACTGACAATCATCATAAATGTTTCTTGAGCATCAGATCATCATATTAAAGTGATTTCTGAAGGATCATGTGACACTGAAGACTGGAGTAATGATGCTGAAAATTCAGCTTTGATCACAGGAATAAAATACACTTTACTATATATTCACATAGAAAACTGCTGATTTACACTGGAATAATATTCACTGTTGTCACTGTATTTTTGATCAAATAGATGCAGCGTTGCTGAAGATCAGAAGATATGTTCATTTACATCATTATTACGGTCAGTGTATAGTCAAACACTGAGCATCACTAGACAGTAAAGCTGATGTAGTGTGTGTTTAAAGCACAGAGATTCTTGCAGCTTTTGAACATCTGAACATACAGATAAAGCTCTTCTCAAACACACTAATCCTGCACACACACACACACACATCTGAAGACCAAACTCACTGCATGCAGAACAGAGACAGGAGGCGAGATTGAAGACAAACGGTCCAGACGTGTGTGTGTGTCCTGGCACACCTGGCTGTCAAAAGCTTTGTGTCATTGACATGCTAATAAAAGCTGAACAAAAACAACTTCAGTGGCTTTTTCACTTTGAAGCCTGAGCCAAGACTCAAAAACAAAACCCTGAGAGGTAAAGAGACGAGCTGAATCAGAAACTTCACACACACCTCTCTCATTCAAGCCTTTACATGAGAGATACAACAGGAAAGTCAGTCTGTGGTGGAACCCAGTTTGAAAGAGTCTCTTCTACATTTATTTGTTTAAAAAATACAGTAAAAACACTAATATTATGAAATGTGATCTATATCTCTCCGCGCTCAGCTGAGGTCTTGTCTGCGCGAGGTCTAGGGCTGTAATTCCGAGAATCATCTTAATAACAGTGTAGCTCGAGATATCTGGTTCAACTATATCAGCGCTGTAGAGTCATGGGCGTGTGACCGCATGTCTAACACACACACACACATCAAAACTGACCCAGCATTTACCCTCAAGCCTGTGTGTGAGAGTAGAACGGAAGAGCCAGAAAAACATTATAAGGAATATTTTTCTTAACATAATACTGTTGTCTTCATAACACACACTCAAACACACACACTCTCTCACACAGACGCTCTTTGCCAGCGTTTCATTCGGAATTCCTGCGAGCCAGAGCTACATGTAGACAGAAGAACAACACCTTCAGCTTCCCGCCCCACATTAACCTCACGAGTTGTTGCTGAGGCTGTCATTACAAATAACATGTAATCACAGCATCCTGTGTTTTGTGTATTCACACACTGACAAACATCACAAACAATAACCTTAACTTCAGAAGATCAACGACATGAACAAACAAAGACACCGACTGAGCCCAATCAGATCTTGACATCAATATCCCATCAATCAGCTCTCATTCAACACACGTCTGCAGGGCTGGCGATTGCTATAGGAAAACTTGGTGGTTGCCTAAAGGGTGACAAAAAATGTGTTTGGGGCGGGGGCGGGCTCTAGTGTCGCCCTTGACCTACTTCACATTCTCTCCTACTTCCCATTAATCCGGAAATCACAGAATTAGAATGAAGCGCGAAATCAAAAAATGTTTATTAAACATGATCATCCTAAGGCACCCACAGTCACACATTTAATTTAATTACTTACTTAATTACTGATTATTAGATTGAATTATCTAATAATAACACGTTATGTTACGTTAGACAACGTTAGACAACGTTGATCAAAATGAAGCGGTATAAACCCTCTGGTGCACACAGGGACAAAAACAGAGAAAGCAACAAAATAAAAAATAAAAAAGCCCAGTGTCTCATCTCAGCCATTAAGGTGTCAAACGGAAATAAATGTACTTAGTATTGTGCACACGCATTTAGGCCTACTGGCCATCGGGACTCCGGGAGATGAGAAGCATGTTTTAGTGTGTGAGGTGCATGTTTAGTGTGTGAGGAACATGTTTAGTGTGTGAGGAACATGTTTAGTGTGTGAGGAACATGTTTAGTGTGTGAGGAACATGTTTAGTGTGTGAGGAACATGTTTAGTGTGTGAGGAACAGGTTTAGTGTGTGAGGAACATGTTTAGTGTGTGAGGAACATGTTTAGTGTGTGAGGAACATGTTTAGTGTGTGAGGAACATGTTTAGTGTGTGAGGAGCATGTTTAGTGTGTGAGGAGCATGTTTAGTGTGTGAGGAACATGTTTAGTGTGTGAGGAACATGTTTAGTGTGTGAGGAGCATGTTTAGTGTGTGAGGAACATGTTTAGTGTGTGAGGAGCATGTTTAGTGTGTGAGGAACATGTTTAGTGTGCGAGGAACATGTTTAGTGTGTGAGGAACATGTTTAGTGTGCGAGGAACATGTTTAGTGTGCGAGGAGCATGTTTAGTGTGTGAGGAACATGTTTAGTGTGTGAGGAACATGTTTAGTGTGTGAGGAACATGTTTAGTGTGTGAGGAACATGTTTAGTGTGTGAGGAACATGTTTAGTGTGCGAGGAACATGTTTAGTGTGCGAGGAACATGTTTAGTGTGCGAGGAACATGTTTAGTGTGTGAGGAACATGTTTAGTGTGTGAGGAACATGTTTAGTGTGTGAGGAACATGTTTAGTGTGCGAGGAACATGTTTAGTGTGTGAGGAACAGGTTTAGTGTGTGAGGAACATGTGTGTGAGGAGCAGGTTTAGTGTTTGAGGAGCAGGTTTAGTGTGTGAGGAACATGTTGAGTTGGTTTGTTTGAGTTTGTTGGGCTGGTTTGGGTTGGCTTGGTTGAGTTGGTTTGTTTGAGTTTGTTGGTTTGTTTGAGTTTGTTGGGCTGGTTTGGGCTGGCTTGGTTGAGTTGGTTTGTTTGAGTTTGTTGGTTTGTTCGAGTTTGTTGGGCTGGTTTGGGTTGGCTTGGTTGAGTTGGTTTGTTTGAGTTTGTTGGTTTGTTTGAGTTTGTTGGGCTGGTTTGCCATGGTTTGGTTGAGTTGGAGCACTGCTGTTGTCTTATATATCTCAGGAAGGAACACACTGAGCTCAGCTGGGAACATGCCAGTCCTTCATGGGAAAGCCCAGAAGGCCTGGATAGATGGAAATACAGAGCAAAGCGATAGCAAAGTCTCAACAAGTCATCTCGGCAGTAGAGGTTTATAATCAGGACTCAGGCTTTGCCAACACAACGCCCTGAAAACGCTTCCATTCCTTTTTTTCACATTTAGTGTCAACGAAGTCTGCAATCCAGTCTTAAAGGCTTAAAACGTATAGTTTTATATTTGAAAAATTTATAAAACTAAAAATTTATTAAAAAATGTTTTTATACATTTATAAAATGGTTTAATATAAAAAATCTCAAAAACATTATGAGTTAATGGCATGCTCCCCCGTAAGAAAATTTTAAATATTCCATATTTTAAAGCATCAATCAATGATACATTTTGAGATGCATTTTTTGCCAACAGTGGGGAGAGCTGGAGAAACTTAACTTCAGCCATGAGTCAAAACTATTAAGGCCTCCATAGCGTTAGCTAATAATAATAAAATAAAAAAAGACTGATACGTATCCATTACCAGCGCAGTAAAAAAACAAAAAAACAAGTAGAATTTCTATAACTGATAATCACTCTTTTGTGTGTTTAACCCAATCTGCTCAATACAGACTTACTTCTGTACTTTCTGTAAGACTTACTTACTTTTATAACTTCCTTATAAAGAAAAAAAAAAGATCATAACCTATGACAAAAATTATATTATAAACTAGATTAGAGGGTAACTAATTTTAAACTTTATAATTTTATAAAAGGGGAACAAATAAGAAAAAAATAGTGGGGAACAAGCTAAGAGACAATAACTGTAGCACTAAATCTGGTAAAACGTTACACATTGCTCTTTGTATTGCTGTAAAATACATTCATGAAAAACAAGGTAAAAATCAAAAAGATCAAATACAACGTCATATGTTAAGCAGAAAATGGGAAAAAGAGCTAGGTATGATTAAATCTGAAGAAGACTGGTTACATATATGGAATACACACAAATCCACCACATCGTCTCGTATATGGAGGGAATTCTGCTGGAAAAATATAATACGATTTTTCATTACGCCTAAAATTAAGAGCACATTTTTGTCAGTACCACAACCATGTTGGAGACAGTGTGGAGTGGTAAATGTAAACCATTCGCGCTTTTGGCTCTGCCCTGTTATCACACAGTTTTGGGAGGATGTGCACTTGGTTATTGTCGAAATCTTGGGTTATGATATACCTAAGTCATGTTTAGTGCTGTATTTTGGTAATATGAAAGGAAACATTGTGTCAAGAGAAGACCGATACCTGTTTAAAATTTTGTTAGCAGCATGTAAAAAGGCCATTACGAAAAGATGGTACAAGCCGGACCCCCAACACGAGATGAATGGCTGAAACTAGTGTCTGAAATAAGTGTAATGGAATGGTTGACTCATAAGATAAGAGTTCAAGAGGAACAATGCACAAATAATTGGGGAAAATGGACTGTATTTACATCTCAACGACAAGAAGAGTTCTGAAGTTGATGTCATCTCATTCACTAAAATTGTAATGTTAAGGTAATCCAGATTGTTTTGTTTTTGTTTTGTTTTTTTGTGTGTGTTTGTTTGTTTTGTTAAGTATAATTTTTGTATATATGTGTTGAAACTACAAAAATAAAGTATAAAAAAATCAAAAAGATCAATTATTTTATAGTCTACTATAAAATTAACATATATATATATATATATATATACAGTATATATATATATATAGCACAAATGTATAGCACAGCTGTTTAATGAGGCAGCAACATATGATAGATAGGACAGAACAGAACAAAAAATATTATTAATAATCTTTCATTGCGCAAAAGTATTATGATATATGATTATGAAAGACCCAAATAGAGTGCTGCACACAGCGATGCGCATCCCGAACGCTGAATGATGCGCTTGAGGCAACATGAGTCACAGCGCGCAGCTCTGTTTAGACAAAGTTACGCATTGAAAAGTTCAAAGCACAAAGGATATACATATCGATGCATAGTGTATCATACAGTATCTATCCATGCAATACTTTATTGAGCCTTTTCTTTTAACAGTTTTAAATTTCAGTTACTGTGCGCATGAAGAACAATGATAGTGCTCTCCAGTGTTGTGATCTATACACACAGCGGATAAAGGAACATGATTGAGGTACTACAGCAAGATAGTCAATTTATGCGAAACCATAGAGCTTTGTCTACAGATTAAGTATGATATTAACATTTAATCATCTTGGAGTTTCATCGTTGCCGAGACGGACGCGCTGTGCTATTTGAATGCTGAATGACTGACGACGCGCTGGCGGTTTGAATGCTGAATGGAGAATGACTGACAGTCGACGCGCTGTTTGTTTGAATGCTGAATGGAGGATTACTGATAGCTGCAGCGGAGGAAAGGTTTACGTGATCTTGAATTTAATGACTTAAATATTAATTTCTATCTCACATTATACTATCATATGGCTTCATATTATCCCCCAACCAAACATTTTCCTCATTCAAATCTACACCGAACTCACATCAGTCACCTGTTTTGTTTTTAAAATGGCGGAATTTCACCGAAAGGTGAGTGATTTTCATGTCTGATAAAAGAATAGTAAACACCCAAAAATGTAAATTCTGACATCATTTACTCAACCTCATGGGTCTGTGAATGAAGCCTAAAAGTTTGTGTAGTAAATTCTGTTGAATGAATTTTAGCTTGATGTTTGAGATTGATGACTGCAGTGAACATTACAATTTGCATAAAAATTAAGTTGATTTGAGAACGTCAGAAGTAGTCGACGTCGACTGACATTGAAAATGCCACTAAAGCTGCCACCTTCCAGTGCCTAGACAAAAGCTCCCAGATCCCCCGTGCACTCAAAAAAATTAACTAGGGAGGTTGTGCACTTTACATAATATATTTATATATAGTTTACTTATAATAATTGTGTTTTTTGACTTTACATGTTTTTTTCTATTAAGGTCTATGTAATTGTGTCTCAACTTGACAGTACAAAATCCTAATGTGTTGTCTAAACACAAACCATTTATGTTAAGTAAAAAAGTGTACATCCAGAGGGTGGCAGTATAGTGCGAGCCGACTGCCATTTTGCCCGAACTTAATTTTATTGTGTTCAATCTGCTTAAATCTACGAACAACTTAAGTTTACTTAATCCGTTTGTGTTGGATTACATGATTGATTTGTGTTGCCTTAACTGAAACTGGGCAGTGCTTTTAGTTCCCAGCATGCTTTGAATATGGTTGAATTAAGAGAGATTAAATGTTAAAATTAAGTGTTATTTTATGTTTTTTTTTGAGAAATTTAGAAAAGGGGAAGACTTGATAGTGTGTTTAATGTTAAATTATATTGGAATTATTAAACTATTTAAATTACAGTGGGTTGCCATTGTGGAGAAGAGTGGAGCATTTTGTTTGGCTGTCAACTGATTTCATTATTTTCAATTGCTTTGAATGAAGAAGCATGTAAATCTTAGCATTCAAGATGCTAATATGTGCTTCTGCTAGCAAATAGCTAGCTTAAAGTCTATCAATTTAATTAAATGTCACTGAATCAAATGAAATATAAATGGATGAATGAATATAATAAAATGCCTTTGAATCATGTCAGGAAGCCTTTAAAAATTCACGTTGACGACTACTTAAATTGGGTAATTTAAGATTACATAATTCTATTATGTTGAAGTTACATGAACAAATTATGTTTGTTTAACGTAATCCAGTTATGTGGAACCTGTTGACAAATTAAAATTAATTAAAGCCAACATATAATTATTTTTGAGTGTAATTTAGGGCGGGGAAGGGACAGGGCTTAGGCCAGTGAAGTCACTGCTGTTCCTACAGGACCAATGGGAAACGAAGGAATGGACATTGTGGAAGCCACATCCTGCATGAAGGGTGGTAAACGTGGAGAATACACATATGAACTGGGTGGATAACCGAGCAGTACAACATATGGAATATCACTGGGGTGGCTCCAGTCTATGACAGGGGGAGACTCAACCGGACAGTGACGGCAGAGTGACTCAGGGAAGGGAAGACACAGGCTCGTCACAGGGAGCCGTACCGTGGAAGAATACACATTTGGGATCGCCGTTTCAGATAGGAGAAGCTGGTTTCAGATAGGAGGAGAGAGAAAGAGGTTCTCTCCTTACTGGTTTCACACAGCAGAAGAGGGAAAAAGG
The DNA here is from genome assembly GCA_030378365.1 of Hybognathus amarus. NCBI lineage: Eukaryota > Metazoa > Chordata > Actinopteri > Cypriniformes > Leuciscidae > Hybognathus > Hybognathus amarus. The sequence continues at coordinate 19,612 of JAQIUQ010006320.1, forward strand.
ATTCTCTTCTCACTGGTCAGACGTGGAAGGGGAAGTTTCACAGACTGGCTTCAGGGTTTTCCCCATCTGAGAAACTCCTCCCATCACTAGCTCCAAAACTCATTTCTACATCTCTACATTCCCTCAGGAGAATGAGAGTCACTTGCTTCAGCCCAACACACACACACACACACACACACACACACACACACACACACACACGCAGAGACAGACACACAGCATAGAAACGTTGCCTTTATGGAAGCAAACTCATTCCTATGTAAAGATAACTGTATTAGACCAGAGAAATGATTAGCAGGAAGTAAATCTCTTGAATCTACTGAGTGTTTCTGGCTCTCTTTCGGTAAAGCGGATTACACACAAACACCAGCCAGCAAAACACAGCATGTCTCAAGGGTGTGGTGGCGTAGCGAGCGCCAGCTGTGGTCTGTTTTTCCTGGGATTGATGGATGGATGGATGAATGAATGAATGAATGAAGGCCCCATTCTGGCTCTATCTTCCTTTCCTGACACGTTTCCTGACACACATATTGCGGGAAAGGCAGTTTTAGGGGCTTTTCTTCCCAGAGGAAGGAGAAAAGGGTGGTTTATCTATAGGAAACATTCATCTAGAAGTGAAAGTTCTCTCAATCTTACATCTTTCAGATGAGCACAAAGGCAACAAAGAACATAAGGCTACAGCTGCATGAGTTTGGAGAAGAATACGATTGTGGTTGTTCTGATTAAAACTGCCATTGTGATTTAATAAGTAATTTGAAAAAAAAAAAAAAAAAAAAAAGTCCAGGTCCAGTTCTGCTATTTTGTTTGTATGGCTTCACATTTCGGGCAATCATCATTATTAGGGCCCGAGCACTGACGGTGCAAGGCCCCTATTGAAACTGTAATGCCCTGTTCAGATTACACGTTTTTTTTGTCTGCTACGATAGTCACTGTGTCAGATTACGCGATTTTGAATAATAAAATCTTGTCGTGTCGTGGACAAGACACAATGTCAGACTACACGTTGCTTCCTGACCTGTCATCGCATGCCGTCTTTAACGGCGCGTGATGTCATCAAGAAAGCGAAACTAGCGCGTGACTTCCGGAAATGAACGTAAACAAACAATGGATGAAGCGGTGAGTGTTGTATTAGCTGTCCTGTGTTCAGAAAAACCCGACAATGGACACGTTACTGGATTGCTCGGCATTGCCTTTTCAGCGTGAGAAATACACGGTGTGGCGTGTGAGCGTGTGGACTGGTTGAATTGCGTATGTCTCACGGCCATTGCGTGAGACTTGAGAACCCTGCTCGAAGAGGACAGTACGGGCTGTCAATCCTCCAAAGAGAACTTGAGGTAAACTATTGTTTTCTTATATATTTTTACTTTTAGTTTTAACGTTAGCACCATAGTCTCTCTTTCGTTTCGCCATTTTTGAAAGTTGTGTACAGAAAAGATGTGCTCCTATTGGTCAACCTCATACATGTGATGGAAGCGTCGTGAACGACCATTACAAAAATTAAACATGCTAGTCTTTTTGTCGTGATGTCGTGAAGCATCGCAGACGCGACGTAGGTTGTCTCCCACTATGACACACTATACGAGATGATACGATCGAATCTTGCGTCCCGACGCCCGTTGTCGTTTACGAATCCCCACGACACCCTACGTCAAACGGATCGTGCCAAAATCGGGCTAAAAACGTGTAATCTGAACCAGGCATAAGGGTTATTTTTTTATTTTTTCTTCTGCAAAGTGAGCGCCATTTTCGCGGCCGCAACATGCTTAAAAACTCACCAAATTAGGCACGCATGTCAGGACTGGTGAAAAATTTCGTATTTTGTGGGTTTTCGCGGATGGGCGTGGCAAACTGGCTCACTAGCGCCACCTAGAAAATTGGAAAAAATTAGCTCCTTGTCCACTTTCAACCTACATGCACGGAATTTGGTGGGGACGTGTATCATATCAAGATGCACAAAAAAGCCTCAAGAACCCAATGGCGGCCATTTTGGGACGATTTACACACTCCTCCTGAGGGATTTAGTTGGATCGACTTCAAATTTCTGCTATGCCTTCTAAAGGCATTGACGATGTAAAGTTGTGCTATCTGCGCGTTTTCCATCGATGGGCGTGTCCGTGGCGTCGACGATTCGCCATGAAACAGGAAGTTGTTGTAACTTCAGTGTACACCCTCAGACCTGCGCGCAAATTTTATACGTGATACAACAGTCCCGCCCTGAACACATGTACATGCCTAAATTACCACACAGTCATAGCCCCACCTGCTGGCAACAGGAAGTGACCTTTAAAGAAGCAGCCCGCTGCCGCACGTTTGACCTACATGTACGGTATTTCTATGGCACATGGATCATGTCCAGTCGTAACAAAAAAGCCTCTTGGAGCAATGCCCTAAACCCAACAGGAAGTCGGCCATTTTGAATTTTACGTCAATTTTTGGGTGATTTGGATGCATAGCAAATTCAAAGCCGCACCGGCTGAGCTCCAGAATATGCAACATTTTGGCAGATACCGGCAATTCTTTAAATTTGAAAGCCGATAACCGATATATTGGCCGATAAATATAAGTAAATGTAACATTTTTATATAGTTTTTGAGAGCCTGATTACAAAAATCTCATCATTAAAATCCATGTTCCAAACACACAATTATAATGATCTTCTCAATCACCTCATAATTATATGTAGCCGATATGACAAACTTCCTTTTTGAAGTGATTCCGATCATATTTCAAGTGATTCAAACCCATCATGTCGCATCTGAAAAGTCTCACCTGAAGGAGATAATACATTATCAGCTTTATTATCAGCCAGATTTTTTTTATTGGGTCATCAACGATAACATTAAAAATAAACATATATCGGCGATACCGATGTGTCGATATATCGTGCATCCCTAAGGAAAAGCGAAGATACCAGATGAAGATAAATCTTTCTGTTGAGCTCCTGTGTTTGCAAACACTATGAAATCAAGTTTACTTTGAAAGTTTTTTGTCTCGCTGTTCACATGCCCTAGTGTTTGCAACAGGACTTTACATTGTTCTTTACACACCTAAGTTTAATAATTTATAAGTATAAAAAATAAATAAAAAAAACTAAAAATACATATAAGCAAAAGTAACAGAAGCTTCTTTCACAGTTTCCATCCAATATCAGCAATAAAACTGTTAGTTTCTACAATGTGGCTCTTTTTCCCTACATCGTAAACGAGTGTGTCTCAGAGCGTCAGACGAAACACAGTAAACGCTGTCGTGTTCTCTGGCATTCTGATGCTGGTGTTCGGGAACACACTTGTGTGTGTGAGATACTCCTGGAGTGAAATAAACCCAATCATTCTGATCACACTTCAGATTTCGGCGTTTCAGAAACACCAAACCAACATTAGAGACACTGCGAGTTCACTGGTAACTCCAGTTATCCAATCACAGGGATTTGTTCATTGTATGTGTTTATCGTAGTTTATATGCATGTGTTCTTATCGGATAAAAACATGTATCCACCTCATGTGTGCACATAAATTCGGTTTAATGCACATTTTTATAATTTATGCACAACTTTGCCATTTTTTATGCAATATCTGCATAAAAATAGGTGGATGGAAACTGATATTTGACTGAGCAAACATATCCAAAACAAGAGTGCAAATGATCAATGGATCTGCATAACACAAATCCCACATTGTAACGTATGGTTTGATGAGGCCAGGTGTGTTTCAGACGTGTGTGTCGTGTCTGGAGGTGCAGCAGGTCGAAACACGCACACATGATATACGTCCACACACGTGTGTTTGCAGGTGCAATTGAGTTTCTCACATCTCCCGAGTGTGTTTGAGGCGAGTTGAGGGAAAAAAAAAAACCGATAGAAATAGAAACCCGACACAGGGCGTGTGTGAGCGAACACAAACCTGCCTCGTTTAATTACCTGTGCGATGAGCAGCCGCAACACATACACACACACACACACAAGACCTCCTTAAAACCACGAACACACACACACACACACAAGACCTCCTTAAAGCCAGGATTGGAGAAAAAAGATATTTTAATGAGAAAGACTGGAAGACTTTGAGGGCAAATCATTTGAAACCAGAGAGGAGGTTTTAGAGGAGATCAAACACAAGCTCTTGTTCCAGAGAATAAACCGTGACCGCAGAACGAGAGGCGATCCGGCTCTCACACACACTTCTGCCCACTTATGATCCGTGTTTGGGGGTTTTGATGTACCGAGGAACACAAGATGAGCTTCTGCTGGCTCCAGTGGCTCGAGTTCATCAAAAGAGCTCAGGAACGGTCGACTTCTGCAATGCTGTATCAGATTCTTCTCGTCGCTGTGTTTCTGTGTTACGAGAGTGTCGTCACGCTGACCTGTGTGACGAAATCTTGCGGGCGTCCTAATAGGAATCTGCCATTTTTACAAAAGGCAAAACAGTTCCGATTTTTGCATCAGATTCAGGCTTTGTCCACACTAATACGGTTTCATTTGAAAACACACCTTTTCTCTCCGCTTTGCCATTCCATCAACACTGAAACAGCGTTTTCATTACATAAACGAAATTGAAAACGCTCTCCAAAGTGGATACATTTGAAAAATGTGTTTTCATGTTGTATTGTAGACTGTCTAAATGATGAAAAGTTTAGTCATGTGACGCATATTATACCAGTAGATATTGATGTTTATAACGCTATTGTGCCTGTTATCTGATATTCACTTTCTCTGTTGCTAAAATGTTCCTTCACACACTCTTCATATCACAGTCCTGCACAGATGACAGAATAAACTCGCATCTGATGTCCGGCGGTGAAACATGAGCAGTTCCAGCGTTTCACACCAAGAGAGAATATTTTGCTCTAAATAATGATCCTGTCAGAAGAACTGCATGATAACTTTATTATTTATTGTCTCTGTCTGTATCATCTCAGTGAGCTTCTGTGAGGGTTTACACATACGCAACAAAGGGGAGTTCACGCGCATTTTCCAAAAAGTTTCTCAACCGCACTGAAACACTTGAAAACACTAGTGTGGACAGAAAGCGTTTCTAAATGAAAATGCCATTTTCAAATGTATCCGGATTAATGTAGACGTAGCCATAATTTGGTTAAAACTGAACACAAGAATTTGCTGTGTTGACTGACAAAGATGCTTGTTGGAAAGTGACACTATACTATTGGAAACAGAAATTGGACTTTCTTTCTTTGCAAACTTTCGTCTAAGTTTCACAAATGTTTGTAAAAAGTAGAGCAAACTAGGTGTTTACATTCGGAAGACCAGATTAACTCTTTTTTAGGTTGCCAGTGCCAGCATTTTTTATCTTTTTCACAAGAATGTCATGACCCCCCAAACTATTTTGTTGTATGAATATGTAAACATTCAATATACAAAAAGAAAGAAAAGTTTTTGCTTTTATTCTAGCTTTATTCTTTTTTATAGACACTTGAATGTGAGTGAAGTTTTCCCCCAAAAAAACAACATTTCAAACAAAAAGCTGAGAAAATCGTGATTCCGTCATTTACTACTGATTCAGAGATTCAAAACGATCACAAAAAACACGCAGTCGATTCGAGTCCATCGAACACCTCACTCTCGTCCTGGGTTCAACATTTCATACATTAATGTTAGGCAGTTTTGATTTAAAGGTGGCATATGTAATAATTGAGGTAAAAATATACAGAAAATGAGCTGCATGCATCAAAAGAATGAGAAAGAAATAAGTGCAATGATGATCATTAAAAAAATGACAAGTTATATTGCTGCTGAGATATAAACCTATATGAGCATGCTAAATTACTAGCCCCGGCCCGTCAGGTGTCCACAAACACATTTTACTCTACTGTATGTTTGATTTTCAAAGATTTTCAAATATTTCCCTGAATACGTAAAAAAATGTAAAATAAACCGATATGGGACAACATTTGCACAACTATTGCTGGAAACATTTTAAGAATATTCTGATTTAAAATAAACTCTAATAAAAATAAAAAGTTTAAGCTACTTTTTTTAAACCGGAAAGTCGTACTTTTTACAGTGATGTAACCGTGTCCATAATGTTTAATACTATGATCCCATGACTGACACTATGAACATCAGTAATAGCAAGCCTTGCTTTAGCAAACACCACTAATTACTATGTGCACTCGCTAACGGCTAAATCACACCAGCAAAATGACAGATTTCAAACGAGTAATCATTTGTGGATGGTGTACATTCTTAATTTAAAACATCATGTGGGCTGACAACAATCCATAATATGCAGTTTGCGATGAAAACCCACAATAGGTGGAGATAATTAAACCGCCATGGTTTAAAACCTTGACCTTTATCTGTAACTAGCCTAAAAAACTGTGGAAAACCCAAACATGGGGACGATGCTATCGTTCGCCCCATGCGTGTTGGGAGATTAAAAACAGGGATGTGTTCCCTGAAGGCTTCAGAGGAGGTTACGGTCCTGTCTGAGTGGTGCCAGGATCAGTTGTGCTCCATCTGGACCCGTGAGAATAGATAAAACACACGACTTTCTGCCAGAACACTGCAGATCAGAAGCTATCAGCTCTCATTGCCGCACAATACTCTCAAGCCTCGTCCACACTAATACGGTTTCCTTTTGAAAGCGCATCTTTTCTCTACGTTAGCCTTACCGCACACACTGAGACGGCATTTTTATTAATGAAAACTAACCTTTTTGAAAACACTCTCCAAAGTGGATACATTTGAAAACAGTGTTTTCGTGTGGACTGTCTAAATGATGATGTAAGTTTAGTCATGTGATGCATATTGTACACTGTAAAAAATAAACCGTAAATTTTACGGTAAAAAAACGGCAGCTGTGGTTGCCAGAACTTTACCGTTAAAAATACGTTAGGAACGTTAATGGTTTTACAGACTTAACTTAAAATTTACAGTAATAAACTGTATTTTATTTTCTGATAAAATGTGGATTTACCAACTTATCAATGTATTGATATTTGTTTTAGACCAATACAATACACTGACAACCAATGGTGAAATAAATGGTGAAATAAAAAAATGTAATAAACATTAATTTAACATTATTAAATGTAACATATAACCCTAATGTACATAACTGATTAAAAAAAATAAAACTATGAGGAACCATAGTTATTTCAACAAAAATACATAAAATATGAAGTGTCACACAGGGAATTGTGGGAATGTCAATTTACATTTTTTCACTGTGAATTATACAATGATTTGTTCTTTTTTACTTTCAAAAACTGTAAACTTAACGGTTTTTACTGTAAAATTATATCACAGTTATTTACCGTGAATAGTACGGAAACTTTGTTTACCAATTAACAGTTTTGCACTGTAACATTTTTACAGTATTTTACCGTTAAAATCACTGTTAGTTTTTACAGTGTACCAATAGATATAGGTGTTTATAGCGGTGTTGTGCATGTTATCTGATATTCACTTTCACACTGTTGCTGAAATATGTTCCTTCACACACTCTTCTTATCACAGTCCTGCACAGATGACAGAATACACTCGCATCTGCTGTCCTGCGGTGAAACGAGCAGTTTCAGCGTTTCGATGAGGAGATATTTCGCTCAATAAAATGATCCTGCCAGAAGAATTACACTGTAAAAATGTATGCGCTTTATCTAATTAAAAAAATTGGGCAACAGATTACAAGCAATATTATTAATTCAATTTAACAAATTAGAATTGAGTAATAATTATTCAAATTAATTCCTTAAAAGTAAACCATTTAAAATGAGTAAAACTTACAAAAAAACGTAGATTTAAGTCGCCGTTATGGTGATCGGTGTTTGTTTTAGGTTTCTACTTCAGTGATTCTGCTTGTTAACATCAGGTGTCTTCAATGTTGGCAATATAAAATAAAGAGTTCTTAATTAATCTTTGACGTCTGTCTGTTATTCAATATTTTTGATTTATTTTTTTGGTGTAAACTTTACTCATTTTAAATGGTTAACTTTTAAGGAATAATTTGATCAATTATTACTAAATTCTGAATTTGTTCAATTTAATTAATAATATTGCTTGTAATCTGTTGCCACAATTTGAATGATTAGATAAAGCGTATTCATTTTTACAGTGTAAGCGAAAACTTCATTATTTATTGTTCTGTCTGTATCATCTCAGTGAGCTTCTGTGAGGGTTTAAACATGCGCAATAAAAGGGGAGTTCTAGCATTTTTTAGGCCTTTCCAAAAGTTTCTCATCCGCACTGAAACACTTGAAAACACTAGTGTGGACAGAGCGTTTCTAAACGAAAACACAGTTTTGAAATGTATACGGATTAACTTTAATCATCGCTTCATTTCTACAGCTCAGAAGTTTGATCCCAGTGATCAGCTTATGCTTATAAAACAAACCGTACACTGTTGATTGTGTTCCTTATTTCCTTTTTTTTTTTGACTGCTTGATCCAAATTTAATGAAAAAAACTTAACATGAAAAGTTTTGACAAAGTTACAGACCTGAACCGAATTGCATGTTTTGGATAGCCACTTTCTGTCCATTATGATGCTAAAGTTCTCTTGAGATGTGTTAGCCGGATAATAAACACATTTACTCACACTATAAAATGACTGTATATGATCGCCGCTCGCTATAAGAGACGATCAATCTTTAACGGCAGCTCTAGTGTTATGGGATCAGACATCAGACCTGAACGGGTCACAGCAAACACTCGTGTTTCTCCACATCAACTCCGACGCGGAGGATCATCCATCATAGCAAACCAGCAGATTCAATCCTGAACCACACATGAATGAATAGAAACCGTTCATTGTGGCAAGTAAAGTTTGATTTCAACTAGTCAAAGTCGCAGTGGCAAATAAGCTGCTCGTAAGACTATCTTACAAAAGATTCATGTCACAATTTCATGTCTTTAATCCAAGACACACAGATTCAGTCATATCAACATCCAAGTTTTCATTCAACTTTACTGTTTTAGTGGGTTAAAATTATGTACTGAATCCTTTTACGCTTGCAATCGCATTATACACAATAAAGCTGACTTAGTGTTGAGTTGTATCCACAGACTGGCCTACTTAAAATCAAATCAAGGTCAAAACCGGTTTCAAGAGCAGAAACAGAATAATCCAAACACTGGCCCGCAGACAGTAACTCCATGAATGAGAAGCCATGTACTCGCTTGTAAGGAAGTTTAGGAGGTTTAAGCCTCTTGATGAAAGACAAACATGTTTAACTAAGTGTCGTTGTAAACATAACACAGCTGGCGTTACACTTCGAGCCCTGATGTGATCGCAACAACACGCAGATACAGTTTAACAAAACACTTCTGAGAAACGGCTCGAAGCTGGGCAATAGTGGGCGGCCAATGTGGGCTTTTTAAAGGCTGAAATAATGTTTGACCAAAAAAAGTTGAAGTTATGACATGGCTCATACTTGATTCTGATTGGTCAGTCGGGTCATTATTCCTCGAGAACAGAAACACAGGCTCATCCGGGTCACTGAAGTCAGCAGAGCTTTGCGTTTAGTGAGCTAATAAAATATTAAAACTCAATCAAATCAATATTTTGTGTAGTTATTTGATTATGTCCGTCTAGTTTGATCTGGCCGCTGGAACTGCTCACTCCGCGGAAGGCAAGCTTTGTGTTTAAAAGCCTAATAAAATATTTCCAAAGCAGTATCTAAAGCCCTTCCACTGTTACTATCCTGAAGTTTGGATGCTTGACTCTAATTCAGAAATCTTCTCCCTGCATTGATCACATGTAAAGCCCTCAGCGCTGATTGAGTTAGTAGTGTGTTAAACTTGTGGTTAAAGGGGCGGGACATTTCCCAAGCACACTCGAAGCATTTCACCAATCACAACACACTGCTCCAGCTGACCAATCAGAGCACAGTGTGCTTTTCAGAAGGAGGGGCTTCATAGAGACAAGAAATAAACAGAGCGTTACTGACAGACTGGGAGAGAGGAGCCGCAAAAATGGAGAATATGAGGAAAATAATCAACATTCAAGCAGGAAAACCTGTTCTAGTAGAGCCTGAAACAACATAACTGTAAAAGGAGAGAATACGGCCTCTTTAAAGGAAATTGACAGTTTTAATATATCTTTTTTTTCTGCAAGATAGTCTTGTATCTTAGAAGGTAGCATGACCGACAGCATCAGGAGTGTGTCTTTGATAACTCACTAGGTTTTGAAACAGAGCCATAACATCCAGCCAACCAATTATTAAGATCTAAAAAGACGGCTCTCCTCAGGTTAGGATGATGAATGTCTCTGTCAACATCTCTGACATGACATCAATCCTGGTAAAGTCTGAAAACAACTCAATAAAGGATACCTGTCACACGGACAACATTACAGACGATCTGCTCACTTTTACAGCTTGTTCATTTTCATCACATTCAGGAATTATAGTCCATTTAAATTTGACTGATATCATCAACATGATTTTATAATGTGCAAAATAATTCACAGTAGAATTTGTATTTCACATTTATTAAACAGGCATTAAATATATAAAACATTTATTAACAACACGTGCAGAACTTCCTGATTTTCTGTTTTAGACACTGTTTAGGACATCACTTCAAGCATCACTTGTACTGATTTGTTATAGCAATGGCATATTTTCAGCAAGTTACACAAACAAGACATCCTAATGTGTAAATAAGATTATGTTGTGATTAACATTCAATTGGATCTAATGAAGTTGGATCAATTTAATGGTGCTGAACAACATACGGACACCAGATTATTTCCACTAATTCTTTGTACGGTTACGGTCTATAAAGTACATTTGATTCCCCCCCAGTGTTGAGCGTTTCAGTGTTGAGCGTTTCCATTTTATTGGCTTCATCAAATTTTAAAAATCGGGAAAAAAAGAAAAAGAAAAAATGTCAAATCTTTTGAAATTATAAAACATTACCAATTTAATAATTTATCATTGTTACATTTTTTACTTAAAAAAGTATTTTATGATGTAATACAATTTTATTAAAAAAACGTATAATTTTGTATCTGAATTCTATCAAAACCATAGGCAAATGTATGCATAAAACTTTATTTGGTAAAATTTGGTAAATTTCACAAACAATTACAAAAAACGACAAGTAACATCGAATTAAACATGAAATTTTAAAGAAATAGTATTTTCTAGAATAGTATAAAACATACTCCAATATTCTTAGTTTCTTCAATATTCCCTAATTAATCTTTTAAAACGCAATCAAATTAAATTTGACCAATTCCTTTCATGTTTTGGCATGTAAGGTCATGCATAACAGTTTGTTTACTGTTTAGTATTATTATTATTATATTCACACACACTCGTCCATATCTCTATTTGATTGAATGTGCAGATATACTTTTATTTTATTCATACATATATTCTGTGACAGTTATACGATTCCGAACGCATTTTCCGCAAGTACTGAGTAATATTAGTTACCAACACGTACTTCCTATGGGGTTAGTTGTTTGTATTTATGCACAATTTACTGTTATTCCTGTAGTAAGTGTAGCGTATAATAAAATACACTTGAAAATAAAGTGTTACTTTAAAAAATGCTTTCTCAATGTTCAATTTGGCACTTTTGCTGGATGTTTTTGTGAAATTAATACGTGCATGGTGTTTGACAGGTTTGTTTGGCACATCATAACGCCAACAGAGGAACTGGAAACACACAATGCCATCTTTATCACAGTGACGGATGGCATCAGAAATGAAGGGCAGTGAATGTGAAAGTGTGTGAGTAACACAGAGAGCCATTGTGTGGAGCTTCAGAGAGAACTCGAGTGTCCATACATTACCAACTCTAACCGCAGATAACAGGATCATTTACCAAACTCGAGGAAGAACGATGACGGGAAAAGACTCATCGACGTGGTGGAAACAGATGAAGACTCGGCGTGTTGTGTTTTGTTGTGTCAATTTTGTACAATGAGGAGTTACACGAGTTGAAAGTAACCTAAATAAGCTATTCAAAACAACAGTTTGCTCAACCGGAAAAGAAAGTCATTTCAGAGATGAAGCAAGTTATAACGTTTTGATGAAAGATTCCGGATACTCCTTGCAAAAACACATAATGATGAATGGTGAACAAAGACCATGAATGTGCACCCCTATAATGCTGTTTTAATGTTCCTAATAATGTTTTGGCGTCTCCTCCAACAGGTTTACATTCATCCAAGGTCAAAAACACTGTAATGTCCTCATAATCTCCACTGCAGCTTCAGCTCTTTCTCTCAGTGTCTGAAACGCTTCCATTGAGGATTTAGTCTCTCTAAGCCCCGCCTCTCTGAGAGATGCTCTGCTCTGATTGGTCAGAAAGTAAACGTTCATTATCATCTCTGAATCTCAGCTCTTGATCATAGTGATACGAACAGTAACGATGGCGTGGGTTTTACCGTATCAATCTCATCAAAGTGGATTTGCTTTGTCAGCAGAAAACAGCGTCTTCTCAACACGAACAACACAAACCAAACTCTTCCAGTCTCTACACTGCAGTGTTTGGGGGCGGAGCTAAGAGACGCTGCTCAGCCAATCAGGACCAGAGGTGGGCATTATGCAAATTAGTTACAAACCTGAGAGTAAATTACTGACTACTCGTTTCAGTTCAGAATCACTTCTTTCTTTAAGGAGACAAAAACTCTCTTCTATGTTGTGCTATTTTAAACATGTCGCTTGAGCTCTGATCTTTACACATTTCTTTAACACGTTGCAGTTCAAGAATAATGATAATAATAATATGTTTAATTTATATACCACCTTTACCAAACTCAAGGATGGTTCACAACAACAGTAGAGAACAAAAAAATCAATTTAAACTGATAGATTTTGTATTTTCAGTCATCAGATTCATATACATTGTGACTGTGTATCAGATGTAATCCACTCTGTCTGTGTCTGCAAAGATGTGTGCCAAATGGCCCATTCAGATGTAAGGCCCACAGAAACTGATTGGTGTGAATGACAAAGAATCAGCATTGCTCAGAGTGCATTAGCAAGTTAGATGGATCTCCTGTGGGAGGTCCTAACAGGTTTCTATTGTTTGTAGCCCATTGGTTGTCTTCATGTATAAATGGCGACATGCTAACATCGCTGCTGAAGGACAGTGTTGCCTAAGTCCGCTTATTCTAAGCGACTTTGGGCTTGTTTTTCTGTAAAGTCGCTTGCAAATAATGGGAGTCGCGGGTCGCGTTTTTTGGGCTTGTTTCTAAAGTGTAGTTGCTTATTTGGGCTTGCTCCCAGCTCGTTGCAAAGCAGATATTTTCTAAGTTATTTAAACGTAGGAGTTTGTCTTGCCTGTTCCCTCTCTCCCTTTCCCCATTCATAGAGTTTTTTCCCACCCACATCCTGCTTCTCATTGGCTCTGACCCAGATGGCAACGAGTACTAGCCAATCAGAGGCAGAGCATTCCGTTTTTTTTTTCTGGTTAGTTAAACGTCAGTGAGTGATGTTAAAATGAAAATACTTGCGAGTCTGGACCATCGCGACTGATACTGACTACTAGACTGTAGGAGAGTTTTATATATATATATTAATTATATGTTAGATATTTTAGATATAGATATTAATTTAATATCGTTTAACTGTTAAGCCTTTAACTGTCACTCCCCTTTTTTCCATGAAAATCACTATTCAAATGGTTTTAATTCAAGAATGCTTTGGAATATAGACCTTTGGTCTTGTTTTAAAGAAGACATTTGCCAAATTATTTTTGAAGTGCAGTATTATGAAATTATGAAAGTGAAACAGAAAAAAGTTATAACTTTGAGTTTATGAAAATGAACAATGTAAAAATATAATTATTTCTATTTTATATAAAATATATATATTGCAAAATATATATTTTACTCTAAAATTGCAAGAAAATGTAAGCCAAAAATCTGAAGAAGTTCTAAATTTTAGGTTGACATCTCAAAAATTAGCTCTCAGTCAGATTTTATTTGGGCACAGTACCAACACTAGATGGGCAGCCAAGCTTTATTACAGAAGAAAAATAAACTGTACCGTGTGCACAGTTTTACAAAACTGTCCACGTGGATGTAAATTGACATTCACAGTTTAAAACTATCCGATCCGTCCCCAGAGATTGTAGTTTTTTTCTCGTCCCGAAACCTAGGGGGCTCCGTAGAAAAAAAACGCTTTTGCTGTCTATGAGAAAAAGTCGCTTGTTTTGGGCTTGTTTTCACCGGGTTGGTTGCTTATTTGTCTCGCGAGATCTGGCAACACTGCTGAAGGACTGCTACACTACAAACCTTCAATAGATTCTTCTCCCCACAACACAAGAACTGGTCAAGCTTACTTATTTTATGTATTGGAGAAATCTAATATATTGGCGAGCCACCCAAACCACTGCTAAGCCAAATACACCAAAATCTAACAATACATAATAAATGGACAAAAGACATTAGCCCAGTCGGAGAAATTAACGATTGCAGTTGCATATCCAATCCAGTACAAACAATAACAGAAACAAAAATCAACAGTATTTACAAAGAGCATAGAAGGTTTGCAGTTGAAGCAAAGGTTGCAAAATGGTACGTGAGGAAACAAGAAAGGGACGCTGGTTTTGTACACAATCCTTCAGTGTGTTAGTGGAAGACAGTAAATATGACCCTCAAAACTGCTTCCCAACCTACACCTTTCAGCATAAGAGTGTGTGTGTCCAAATATTATGACAGATAGAGTGAAACATACAGCAGTGTAGGATGATCACACTAGAGTTCATTTTGTCTGCTATTTTTACATTTAGTCTTAGCCCTGTGTCAAATGTACTTTTAAGTTTTTATGATATTTAGTCAACCTTGCCCTTTTTTCATTCAGTCAAGTTTTAGTCGACTAAATGCCTGGGTATTTTAGTCCAGTTTTAAGGCCTGTTCACACCGGGACGAATTTCGCGCGTGATATTCGTCGACGTTTAACGCCTCGTGACTAAACAATGGGTGCCAATGTTCACACCAACGCGAAAAACGGCACGCGTAAAAGCGTCATTTTTTAAAAAACGCCTCGGGTTCGTTTTTTTGGTTTGACGCGCCGCGTCAAAAACTATCCGACCAACGAGATTGGCGGTTTTGCTCACGTGTCTGGTACTTCTGAAGTTACAGTAAAGCATAACTTGGGGACGCTCAAACACAAAACGGTCTTGCCGAGCACACATACGGCGAAGAAGATAGCTGCTCTCGGAGCATAAAGAGCTATGATAATATTTATATTAATATTTCTGTAATAAAAGTATCATAGGGTGACCAACAGTCCTGTTTTCCCGGGACATGTGTAATGGTCACTTTGTGCTTTATAGGAATCTGAGTTGAGATTAGAACTGCGCATAGTGAGACTGTGAGTAGTGTCAGTTAGATTTTGACAAGTGAGGAGAGGAGACAGGAGATAGTCTGCCGACTCTATATTCTTTCTTTTCTTTTCTTTTTCTATTGTGACCAGAGTTGGATGTTTGTTTCTATTTTTCTCGCTCGATCCCCATGTATGAGGAAGAGTGTAAAGTTTGAGTGGTTTTATTAAACGCGGGGAAATACGACAACTCTCATCTCTTGTGCATCTGTTCGTCCGACAAGTTGTGCTCTGTTTTTATCTCTGGGCAACATCTCAACTTTGCGTTACATATCCTGTTTTCACGTCCTGTCCTGGCTGTTTTTAAGTGATGAAAATGTCCTGGTGTGTCCTTGGGTGTGAACACAAAAAACGCGTTGAAAAACACAGACGAATAACGCGTGCTGATATTCGTCCCGGTGTGTACAGGCCTTTAGTCGTTGAAAACTTAGTCATATTTTTCGTCATGCTGCATAATGGTTAAATTTATAATAGGCTAACGATTATTTTTCTTAAATTTATAAATCACAACAATTGTCATTTGACAAATGTATATTACAGCCGTGTAGGATGATCAGTTGTTTCACACAACCCAATATCTGTGCCGACGCTTGTTGAAGTCCCCCAATCATTTCATCCTTTAAAGGGGTCATATAATTCCTTTTTCATTCAAGTTAATTTAATACTTTAGGGTCTAAATGAAAAGTTTGTAATATACTTTAATCAAAAATTCTCATTGACATTGTAAGAAAACACTAATTTTACCTGGTCAAAAACAGCTGTTTTTAGCACGCCGTTTCAGTGCATATGCCTTTAAATGATAATGAGTAGGGTTGGGTATCGTTTGAATTTGAACGATTCTGATTCCGATTTCGATTCCTTGTTTTGATTCCGGTTCCTAACGATTCTCGATTCTTTTAAGAGGCAGGGTTAAAGAAGTTTAGCTAACCTTGCTAACCAACAGTATTTCTGAAGGAAATACTCCTTTTGTCACAAATTTTGCTTTTTGCCGAGATTTCGTTATTTTTAGAAAAGTGAAGTCACACTTTGGACCGCCGACGTAAGCTACTCATGTTCGACTTGCGCGGTTATGTCAACACTTCCGGTATACACTTCTTCGTTGGTTCTTCGGTTTCTTCTTTCGGTCGGCGGACTGTGAATATCGAAACTAGGAATCGAAATTTTAACTTTTGAACGATTCCGGGAAAAGCGAAAAGGTAATCCCGGTTCCAACTGATACTCGATTCTCGATACCCAACCCTAATAATGAGCTTCGCTCACTCCGCCCCTCTGTTCTGCGGGCCTTTTGACACAGACGCACGAGTGTTGCCTTGACAACAGTTGAGGGTATATTTTGGAGAAAGAATAGCAGGGAGTCTCTGAGGACACATCTGTGCTACCGTATCAGTTTGAACCGAGTCGGACCCAGAACAAGATGACGGCCGCAAAGTTGTTCGGCAATTTAGGCTCGAAAAGGAGCTTTATGAATGGTTGGTTAACATTGTATCACTTTGATTATCTATCTTTGTATATGTACTGGCAGGGTAACGTCAGTGAGATGTACGAACGCTATGTGTTCACTGATGTATATGTACTCAGTTTGTAATTACACAATAAATAGTTGTTCATTATAAACGTGGGATTATGAATTACATTGAGAACGTCGTACATAGAAAACATGCCGTAATGTGTAAACCTTATAGCCGCATTCATTCATTAATATAAAGGTAAATACAATTTTACACGCACTTCTTCTGGAGGTGCAGCAAGGACATGAATAGTTACCGATTCTTTTATCAGGAGCAGTTTCTTAGCAAAACCAGCTATATACTGAGTCTACCCTCATTTTTAAAGCAGTCTGGTGAGAAATGATTCATGCAAACATTAAAAAGCATTGACTTTGCTCGTGGGGAATATTCCCTCGAAAACAAAACTCGGCCAATGCGTCTTCAGCAGTTCGTATTTAGGAACATCAGAATGACTGCTGTGTTCGTTATTGCACCCAAGAACAGAACACCACAAACACAAGGACGCCATTCTGCTCCAGCGTAACAACAAGGACGGACTATGATGCCAACTCGCTCAGGGGAGGGGGATGTGTTGAAACACTGCTGTCAATCAACAATCGTTGGAGGCGTCTGATTTAGCGACGTAAATGTTTATTTTGTTATAAATGTCCGCTGGTTTGTCTGAGATAAGACTCTTATTCCTCGGCTGGGATCGTGTAGAGACTTTGAAGCTGCACTAAAGATCATATATGGACCTTCGACCCGTTGGACCCCGTTGAAGTCACTTTATGGGGAAACATCCTGAAGTGTTTTCCTCAAAAACTTTCATTTCTTTTCCACTCAAGAAAGAAAGACATGAACATCTTGGATGGCATGGGGGAGAGTAAATTAAGCATTCTTATGAGTTTGGGATAACATAAGGGTGATGAATACATGACGAATATTTTTTTGAGTGAACTATCTCATGCGATATTACAGATTACAGACGATTCAAACCAAAAGACAACATATTAATTCACCATTAGCTCACAATATGAACAGTGTGTACTGCTGACATAAAGCCCTTGTTATAAACATTTAATTTCAATTCTTCTGGTCCGTTCTGTTAAGAAATGCCCTCTTTTCAAAAATAGCGGCCTCTGTTTTTATTTAGTGAACATCTTTTACAGATTGAAGTCTTTTTGAGGAAGCAAAATGGATTGTGAACTCTTGATTATCAGATCAAAACATGCTTAAAATGTCATTCCTTCAGAGCCTAATTAAAGCTTTTCCTAGTTAACTGATTTCCTCAAGGCTGATTGTATGATGTTTGATTGGATGAAGTTGTTTATACCCATTGGAGTTTCACAACAGCAACAGGAACAAGAGCACATTATTATGCAATTTCACTGACACACTCGTATCAGTGCTCTTATAACAAAACAAAGCATGTTAAATCCAAAAATAAACTGCTAATTTCCATGAAGAGAGTTCAAAACACGGCCCTGACATGTTTTTTTTTTTCATCAAATGGTCAGTGAAGGAGAAACTTCAGAACAGTTTTTTTTATCTAAATCAAACTAGTCTAAATACTGATTGTTTTGTGTTTTCTAGTTATAAACATTAAATAAGTCTAATAATTATTACACATGAAAATCAAACAAAGATGCTGTAGAAATGTCCAAATTATGATAACTGTGGGTGAGTGCAAAAATAACAATATACATTCATTAGATTGTCAGTTATGATGTGCATCTACTGTATGAGTTTGAGTGTTTTAATATATACATTCATAAAGGTCTAAATCCCACATTATCAGTGAGGATTTTGGTGTGATACAGATATTTTATGTTTTTATGCTAGATTAACTTCATAGATTAAATGTATTAAACCAGAAAAACATGATTTCTGCCTCTCTAATGCTTAATAAACGACAACTAATGGGACACAATCGTACCATATTCATGTAAAAGGGCAAAGAAAATAAAGAACAGACTTAGATTATACACCCTAGTTTTCACAAACTGACACCAAACAGTCCCGAAGTAATGAGAGATGTGATTTCCCCCACACAAAAAACACACAAAACCACGGCTTCCAAACTAGAAGTGGTCCATTTCCATTCATTTCAATCCTTGCCATCAATCCTGAGGCAACTCAAACACACAAATACAACACATCAACATGGGAATATAAAGTGCTGGACTGAAATGAATCTGAAGGTCTCAGACAATAAGCGTGGGCAAAAGCAGGAGCACGTATCCTCTCATTTGGGTCTGCGCCTCTAAACCGCGCTGAACTGCTGATGTGGGACTTTCCCACAGTTTCAGGCTCCATGTTTGTGACTGGAGAGTCCGAGCGAGGACCGTTCCCAGAATCCAAACACTGTTCCTGGGTCAGTCTGGCTTGCTGGAGTTCCAGCGTAAACTAAGAGAAGCCGTCCCTGGATCTGCCATACACTGAGATATTTTTAAAACACACGTTCTCCAGAGCAAGTAGAAGTGAAGTTTTGGGACAGGAGCCAGGATTAGCAAGAACAGACGGCATTATGGGTATTTTTCTTAACGGGAAGAGTAAGACATGTAGCATTTGAGTTTTCTAAATGACGTCTGTGCTGCAATTGTTAAAGTTTCATACAACAATTTAGTCCAGACATACACACATCACACACAGACACACACACACCTCTTCTTTTTCCTCAATGCATTCCTCCTCTGCTCAGTTTTTAAAACTACATTGTAACCGTTACACTCCTCAGATCTCAAGTCGCATTGGATAATATGCACAAATCTAGATGCAAATAAATGTGAACAGAAAAGCTCAATTTATTTGCACAGATACTGCCTAAAATAACAATATGTTGATGAGCTTGGACAGATATTGAATATAAAGCCCCGTTCACAGCGCCAGCAACTTTGTGTCGCTAGGCTGTGTACTGTGAAGTCGCTTGTGGATGTTCGTAGTGCTGTCGCTCTGATGTTATTGGTAGACTGCACGTCTGGCCATATCTATTTAAAAGACCATCACAAGTGATATATCAGACTTATCTCATGAAATAGCGTGTGTATGACACGCCAATTCGGATTTCCATTTTTGCCGTGCTATCAACACGCATAATCGCTTTTCAGCGTGTTTATGAACGCCCTTGACTTAAAGGGGTCATATAATGCCATTTTTGTACAAGTTAATATGAATGTTTAGGGTCTAAATGAAAACTTTGTAATATACTTTTATTAAAAATTCTCATTAGTATTTTAAGAAAACACCATTTTACCTGGTCAAAATCAGCAAACCATTTCACTGCATTTGCCTTTAAATAATAAACCCCGCCCCTCTGTTCTGCAGGCGTGAACCAGGCGTGAACGCACGTGGAGTGTTGCCTTGACAACAGTTGAAGGTTTTGGACAGAGAATGACCGCGCGAGTCTCTGAGGACACATCTGTGCAACCGTATAAGTAACTGTTCACCGGAACAAGATGACGGCCCGAAAAAGTTCGACAATTAAGTCTTCGAGTTTCTGAATGGTTAGTTAACGTAATGTTACTTTGATCTATCTTTGTATGCACTGGCAGGGTAGAGTAGTGAGATACGAACGCAGTGTTTACTGATGTATACGTTAGTTCATTGACAGATTGACGTTACAACTAATGGTCATGAAAAACATAGGGAACATATGTGCAGAGGGAACATAAATAGTTAGTAGCCTACTGATTTTTTTTTTCCAGCTTAGCAAAACCAGCTTTATGCTGATCCTCGTTTATGAAGCAGTCTGGTGAGAAATGATTCGCGCAAACATGAACGCATTGACGTTGATCGTGGGGAATATTCCCTTCGTAAACAAAACTCAGCCACTGCGTCCTCAGTGGTTCGGTTTTAGGAACATCATTTATGAATGAAGTGTTTGTTATTGCACCCAAGAACAGAACAACACAGTGGCTTAGACGCTATTCTGCTCCAGTGTATCAACAATGATGGACTATAGTCTATGATGACAGCTCGCTCAGGGCAGATCTGTGTTGAAACACTGCTGTCAATCAACAACCGCGGGAGGGGCGTGCGACCGTGTGACGTAACACGGTCGAACGGCTCGATTTCAGACAGGGGAAAACGTATAAGGAGATTAAAACAAAACCACTGGATGGATTTTTATCATTAAATGATGGCTGTGTACAGGCACTGACAACACACATTGCAGTACAATCAACTTGTAAAAGTGCATGTACCATTATATGACCCCTTTAACGTTATTACTGTATAAATATATGACCTACCTCAACCCCGTCCCTAAACCTACCCGTCACTGGGGTTAATGGCATTTATGAGTCTCCCTCACCATCCTCAGGAAAAAAAAATATCTCACTCCTCAGATGTAGATCTACATTTTGCTTCGTTTCGCTCTGACATTTGATGGCGTGTACATACACGGAATCACTAGGACATTAATGGCGTAGACATACACGCATACACGGATAGCTCAAAATGCGTAGAGATAACACGCCACTTGACTCGAAAGTGGCGTGTATGTTTACGCAAAAGTCATGATGTCATGTTGGATATATACAACTATATAATTTATATAAGTTTTTAATTTGACTGGAAATAAATGACTTTTAAGGCTTAAAAGAAACCGTATGCTGTTGGGAGAGTGTTTTTATATTACCACAGCAGTGTTCAGTGGATTAAATCATTTACTAGATCAACGATCGATCAATGAACAAATTAAACTCACTCATTCTGTCATAAATTATTACAACGTCATTCGAATTTTACAAATAATCCATTTTCTTGTGCCTAATAGTCAATGTAATGCAGGGGAAGTTGTAAAATGAACTGCAGCAGTGCTAAATGTGCATCATAAAATTACGTTATAGAACTATAACGTTAAATGTATGAATTAAACTCACTGAGACTGTCGACAGTTTCTTTTCCATGCATCGTATTATTATCCATGTATGTGGTTACAGTCAAATCATAAAACAGTGAAATTGTCCTCGAACTCTTTCTGTCTTGCCTGCACTCGAGACGGTGACATGAGCTCCACTGAAAGTCTTCTTTCCTATTGGTTGTCACTCGCGAAAATCGCTTATTATTTGCATAAAGTTGAAAATTCTCAACTTTTGTCGCTTGTCGCTTGTCTCTTGTCGCTTGACACGCCCACATTCTGTCGCCAATGGTCACTGTCGCTCGTGTCGCTGGATGTCGCCAGCGCTCCATTGAAATGAATGGGATCTTGTCGCTTTGTCGCTGGCGGTGTGAATCGAGGCTTAAAGCTACCAACAAATATTTTGGAAAGGAAAAGTCTAAATATAAATGTAATCAGTACATAAAATGCATAATATTAAAGATGAACGAACACAAACTATTTGCCATTGCGACCATTTAACTGCAGCAAACGGTGCAAATACCGGTCTATCTGGGTTCCCAAAACCATTCAGTCACCGAGTCAGTATGGTGAACACCACTGTATGTACACGAGATATATCATCCATTATAGGACAGTTTCTGACTGCTAAAATGAGCTTCTCGTTCAACTTGCCTCGGTCAGACTACAGCACTGAAGAGTGACGCGCTCCACTGACCACTTGGTTGTTGCTGGCGAAAATTGCTCTTCATTTGCATAAAGTTAAAAATTTCTCAACTTTTCGCGTCGCTGGACACGCCCTCCGGTCGCCGACGGTCGCGAGCCACGCGTGTCGCCGGAAGTCGAGTGATCAGAAAAGCCCATGTGAGGCGTGACCACTCCATGTTGAAAGGGAGTTGTGTAGGCGAGCTCTGGTGTGTGTTGCGTATTCACCGTATGTCGGGGTCAACAGCCTTTGTGGCAACCAGAAACTAAACGCTTCATCTTTCCTTTTTAAAATGCTCAGCGTGATCATATTTCTACAATGTGAACAGATCATAATCCACTCATTCAGTCTGACCCTGAACTACGAGCATCAGTCAACATGTGACTAATATAAAAGCAGATGTCATGGTTTCTGTTTGGTGTTATGAATGTTCTTGTTGAATGGTTTTCACCCCTTACTTTATGCTTTCAATACATTTTATAGATTATATTATGGATGAGATACAGTAAATACGGCAGCAAATCACACATAGGTTGGCAAGCACAAGAACAGAATACCTCAAATAATTTTAAGAAAATAAGCTTTACATGTAAATCTAAACAAGGGTTGAGGGATATTCAATACTCCTAATGTGATTGAAAGTTTGTGTATAATCAATTCTCATAATATTATTCCTCTATAACCATATTTCCAAGTTTACAGGTGCAAATGGATCTGATCAACTGATAATGAAAACACACAACACACACACAATGAGGTGTCTCCTAGTGTCTCCTGATGGAGTAACGTCAAGCTCGATCAGATCCTCCAGAACACACACACACACACACACACAATCAGGACTAACCTCGGCTGCCTGTGTCTCCTGATGGAGTAACGTGCGAGCCGATCAGATCCTCCAGAACACACACACACACAATCAGGACTAACCTCGGCTGCCTGTGTCTCCTGATGGAGTAGCGTGAGAGCCGGTCAGATCCTCCAGGAACGAGTGGGAAGAGTTGAAGACCTTCGCTAGGAACTGGAAACCTTCTCGCTCATAATTCTCAAGAACCTGTCAAAAACAAACTGATGGTTAATCAGTAACCAGGGTTTTCACACCTTGGTTAACTTCAAGACAAGTTTGGACAAGTTTCAAGGACTTTCCATGTCCAATACCCACAAATTCAAAGCCTTTAATGTGGGACACAATTCGAGTGAGAGCAAGGTGACATTGTGTACATTGTTACAGACTTGTTTTCAATTGTGAGGCGATTTGTACAGCCCCAAGCAGCACACAAATTTTTCTCAATTCTCATTATGGGAAAGTTTCCCTCCGCAATATGGCGGCGCCATTAACATACGCTCCAGCGGCCTATGTATTTATTATGTCTGTGTGTCTAACAGTCCTGTCGAATACACCATTAGATAGAACTGTTAATCATATAGAGTAGACAGTATTGAAAAGCATTATTATTCAGCGTTTGCCGTGTGACATAACACATAATCTTGTTTCTCGGTCTCCTCAAAGCTGTGTTGGGTTTTCTCCTCAGTGTAAAGGTCAAGAGCCCCATCAGTCACTGTTTTACATGTTCGTAGAGTTGGTTTGTGGAGTAAATATATAGGATATAATCTGTGTGTTTACACTGCTTTTTAATAATGGTGGGTACTGGGTAGGGGTGTAACGATACACGTATTCGTATTGAACCGTTCGGTATGAGGCTTTCGGTTCAGATTTTCGGTACTGCATTTTGGAACCGAATGGTTCGTTTGGTTCATTTGTCCTGCCGACCAACATTCCGTTATTCAAACATAGGCACGTCGCACGTGGCAAGCGCGTTCATAATGTAAGAGACGCTGGCGTGACCACAACATTGTCCAACATCAAATGGCAAATGTAATGTAAGCGAAGAACCTGAGCTACTCGTTATTGTGTGGTTGTCTGGATCACGAACCGTTTATCAGTTTGGACCAATGCAGCGCGAGCCAATCTTGATCAGCACTGTTACTACACAGCCAAATCCAGTGAAGAAAACATTTGAATTTGCCACTGAAGTAATAACATCGCTGCGAGATCTAGTGAGAAACATTCACATTTCTCCGTTATTAACGGATCAAACCAGCGCTGACGTGGAAACCAGGAAGAAACATTGTGCCATGAATGAACTATCCAGTGTCCACAGATCAGCAACATCACCAATGATTTACTGTATAACACTACTATCTGTAAGTTTGGCAGGAATAGTAGGCTATAATGCTTTCAAGTAACATCACGTCTGTTGTATTTTGACATTATCAATACAATTGCTTCCCTCAAATGTTAATCTAAACTAAAATAAACCTTTGTTTATAACTACTACAATATTACATTTCATTTTGTCCAAAGAGCTGTTGTTTTAAATGCTCCTAAGAAAAGTCAAGTTTAGTTCCATCATTGCTCTAAGTTAAAAAAATATCATACTTTATGATGTTAGTTTTAATAAAAATATAATAAAAAAAATTCAATCAAGGAAATTTCTCTGCCATTTCTTTTTGCTGTATTTGAAACGTACCGAACCGAACCGTGACACAAGTGTATTCGTATTGAATCGAACCGTGAATTTTGTGAACCGTTACACCCCTAGTACTGGGTGTTTCGCGGTGCGTTCGGCCAATCAGAGAACACTAACGTCACTGTAGCTCCTATAGCGCTGGTTTAGACTGACTCTGAAGGAGGAGTAAATTAGTTCATCTAAAAGGAGTTCCTAGAACTAAAAGAACCTGTGGTGCGAACGCGCCAACATCCGGAAAACTTCCGCCAATAGTTCTAGGAACTGTGCAAGGTTCCTCCGGGGTGAACCCCCTATTACTTAGGTTATGTGGGTGTTTGACTTCAAACTTGCTGTAAACGCACTCATCACACATCAAACACAAACACAGTATTTAGAAGTTGACCGATTCAACATCTTCAGATTCGGGAAGCTCGTATACAGTTGGCTTGTTGGCCGGTGCACATACAAACACAGTGATAACACAATCTGAAACTGCGGTCAGATGCAGAGAGAGAGAGAGGCGGGCGAGAGACATCTGGCACCACTGTCTGTCAAGCTGAAACACTTGAGAAGCTTCTCACTCAGACACACACTCCTCCACAATCACACTGGCTCCTTTCAGCTCGTTCTCGGAGGAGATTGAGTTTCTGCTAAAGCTGATGAATGAGTGGCACTGTTGCTTTCAGTGAACCAGACATGGATGAGTTGACGGACAGAACGGCGCGAGAGTAGACCGGAGCTCGTCTGTCCAAACCCCACGAACCCGGATGCTTCTTTAAAGAGAACCTATGCTTTTTTACTTTCTTTAGTGTGTAATGTTGCTGTTTGATATTATACTTTATAAAGATTATGAAGTGTCAGTGTTTCTGAACTCCTGAAACGCCTCCATTGTAGACTTGAATTTCTTCCGGGAATGAACACATTACAATATTCCTCATTTAAATAGTGCAAAAGTAGATAATATGACCACTCTGAAGCACAAATGCTAACAGAGATCAAAGACATCATGTATTTGCTCAGAAATTGTTGAGGTTAACTGTCAAACAAAAGGCATTGCAGTAATTATTTATCTGGAGTCTTTACTAAAATAAAACAATCAAACTACCTACTGACGTGAAAACCTTTGAAATCCTAACAGAATGTACAGTAAAGCTTTTACACAGATATAAACTACGAAAACTAATAATTTTCTGTCAGAGTAAACGTATTTATCTTCTTTGAACAAACATCAAACTGTATTTGAAACAGATATGATAATAAACTTGCTTTTTTTGCCTAGCAACAGAACAGCAGGAGGAGCAACTAAACAAGATTTAATTGTGTTTTCCAAGAGCTGACCTCCTTAAATCGGAGCCTTTGACTTATGAAGCCTGTTAAATCACTGACGCAGTGTGAGTGTGTGTGTGTGAGGGCGTGCAGCACATCTGGTTTACATACAGCTCTCTCTCTCTTCTCTTGCTGACTCTCTCTCTCTCTCTCTCTCTCCCACTGCTTCTTGTAACTTCCCCTGTAATTGTTTGAAGAGATGGTGGAGGTTTTTCCTCCATGCAGATAAAAACCTCAGATCGTTTAACTCACGTCTGCCAGTAGTTCGAGTTCATCGCTGGGTAAAAATAGCCTGTAACTTCAATGAAACTATACAGAAAATTTAAGACGCGAGTCTTGAGGGACTTTTACTACTAGAACAGGTTTTCTTGCTTGAAATGTTGATTATTTCCCATATTCTCTATCTCTATGAAGCCCCTCCTTCTGAAAAGCACAATGCACTCTGATTGGTCGGTTGGAGCAGTGTTGTGATTGGTTGAGCGCTTCGAGTGTGTTTGGGAAATGTCCCGTCCCTTCCCCTAACCGCCAGTTTAACACACTACTACTCAACCAAGCCACGCCCCTTTATTCTGAATATGAATTGTTATAATGAGGAATATTGTGATGGTTTCGTTTCCCGGAAGAAACTCAGAGACTACAATGGAGGCATTTCAGGCATACAGAAACACTGACAGTGATATAGAGAAGAACTGGAGATTGTTCATGATCAAACAGCAACAATACACACAGATGAAGATGGAAACAGCACAACAGCTCCTCTTAAAATAATAGTGAAGCTATTATTTAAAGCTAGTCATAAAGCATAAAATATAGAATAAAGTATTATAATAATAAAGGATAATAATAAGTTCTCAGAAAAGATAAGTCTGATTTTAGGAACTGTGTGTGTGTGTGAGTGAGTGTGTAAAGTCCTCACATGTGCTGAAGTGTTTATTTCAAAGGAACAATGTTTCAGTCTGTCTTCATTACGGATGAAAGTCAACGTCTCTAAATTTACAAGTGTTTGTCTGTGGATGACTGGAGTGTTTGTTTCCATGGTTTCACACTCACACACAGCTGAT
This sequence comes from Hybognathus amarus, assembly GCA_030378365.1. Taxonomy (NCBI): domain Eukaryota; kingdom Metazoa; phylum Chordata; class Actinopteri; order Cypriniformes; family Leuciscidae; genus Hybognathus; species Hybognathus amarus. The sequence continues at coordinate 46,841 of JAQIUQ010006320.1, forward strand.
GGAGAGCAACATCACTAACATCACGGACACACGACTGGCTCTTATTTCAGCTCAGCAACTGTTACTAGAGCTTATATAAGACACACACCATTAATAAACACTTCCTGTTTTCTATCCATCCATCCATCCATATAGCCAAAAGTATTGGGACACCCCTCAAAATCATTGAATTCAGGTGTTCCAATCCCCTACATGGCCACTGTTGTATAAAATCAAACACTAGGAATGCAGACGCTTCTACAAACATCTGTGAAAGAATGGGTCGCTCTCAGGAGCTCTGTGAACTCAAGCGTGGGACCGTGGTCGGTTGCCACTTGTGCAATAAGTCCATTCATAAAATTTCCTCCTATTAAATATTGTATAGTCTACTGTTAGTGGTATTATAACAAAATGGAAGCAATGGGGAACAACAGCAACTCAGCCACGAAGTGGAAGGTCACATAAAATCACAGCACGGGTCAGCGTATGCTGAGGCTAAAGCCCCGTTCACACTACACGCGACCAAGCGACACGATACCATTCATTACCAATGGTGAGCGCGACAGTGACCGTTGGCGACCAATGGGGCGTGTCCAGCGACGCGACAAAGTTGAGAAAAGTTTAACTTTATGCAAATGAAGGGCGATTTTCGCAAGCGACAACCAATAGGAGTGAAGTCAGTGGAGCGCGTCACTCTTCAGTGCTGAGTCTGACCGAGGCAAGCTGAACGAGAAGCTCATTTTAGCAGTCAGAAACTGTCCTATAATGGATGATATGTCTCTGTGTACATACAGTGGTGTTCACCATACTGACTCGATGACTGAATGGTTTTGGGAACCCAGATAGACCGGTATTTGCCCATTTGCTCCAGTTAAATAGCCGTGATGCCAAAGAGCACTCACTGTTTCTCGTTCATCTTTAATATTATGCATTTTATGTACTGATTCCATTTATATTTAGACTTTTCCTTCCAAAATATTTGTTTGTAGCGGCAATAAAACGCATTTGTTGTCTAACATAGAGTAATATCCGTGAATGTCACTCACAAACATTACTAGGCAACCAGTAGAGGGGAACGCCCTCCAGCGCAGCCACTGGCGACCTGAAGCGACAAAGTCGTGTGTAGTGTGAACAGGGCTTAACAGTGCACAGAAGTCGCCAACTTTCTGCAGAATCAACAGCTACAGACCTCCCAACTTTGTGTGGCCTTCAGAATAGCTCAAGAACAGTGCGTAGAGCTTTATGGAATGGGTTTCCATGGCCGAACAGCTGCCTCCAAGCCTTACATCACAAAGTGCAATGCAAAGCAAGGGATGCAGTGGTGTAAAGCGTGGGATGCAGTGGTGTAAAGCGTGGGATGCAGTGGTGTAAAGCGTGGGATGCAGTGGTGTAAAGCGTGGGATGCAGTGGTGTAAAGCGTGGGATGCAGTGGTGTAAAGCGTGGGATGCAGTGGTGTAAAGCGTGGAATGACATGGTGTAAAGCGTGGAGTGCAGTGGTGTAAAACGTGGGATGCAGTGGTGTAAAGCATGGGATGCAGTGGTGTAAAGCGTAGAGTGCAGTGGTGTAAAGAGTGGAATGTAGTGGTGTAAAGCCTGGGGTGCAGTGGTGTAAAGCGTGGGATGCAGTGGTGTAAAGCGTGGGATCCAGTGGTGTAAAGCGTGGAGTGCAGTGGTGTAAAGAGTGGAATGTAGTGGTGTAAAGCCTGGGGTGCAGTGGTGAAAAGCGTGGGATGCAGTGGTGTAAAGCGTGGGATGCAGTGGTGTAAAGCGTGGGATGCAGTGGTGTAAAGAGTGGGATGCAGTGGTGTAAAGCGTGGGATGCAGTGGTGTAAAGCGTGGGATGCAGTGGTGTAAAGCGTGGGATGCAGTGGTGTAAAGCGTGGGATGCAGTGGTGTAAAGCGTGGGATGCAGTGGTGTAAAGCCTGGGGTGCAGTGGTGTAAAGCCTGGGGTGCAGTGGTGTAAAGCGTGGGGTGCAGTGGTGTAAAGCGTGGGGTGCAGTGGTGTAAAGCGTGGGGTGCAGTGGTGTAAAGCGTGGGGTGCAGTGGTGTAAAGCGTGGGGTGCAGTGGTGTAAAGCGTGGGGTGCAGTGGTGTAAAGCGTGGGGTGCAGTGGTGTAAAACGTAGGATGCAGTGGTGTAAAGCGTGGGGTGCAGTGGTGTAAAGCCTGGGGTGCAGTGGTGTAAAGCGTGGGGTGCAGTGGTGTAAAGCGTGGGGTGCAGTGGTGTAAAGCGTGGGGTGCAGTGGTGTAAAGCGTGAGATGCAGTGGTGTAAAGCGTGGGATGCAGTGGCGTAAAGCGTGGGATGCAGTGGCGTAAAGCGTGGGATGCAGTGGCGTAAAGCGTGGGATGCAGTGGCGTAAAGCGTGGGATGCAGTGGCGTAAAGCGTGGGATGCAGTGGCGTAAAGCGTGGGATGCAGTGGCGTAAAGCGTGGGATGCAGTGGCGTAAAGCGTGGGATGCAGTGGCGTAAAGCGTGGGATGCAGTGGCGTAAAACGTGGGATGCAGTGGTGTAAAGCGTGGGATGCAGTGGTGTAAAGCGTGGGATGCAGTGGTGTAAAGCGTGGGATGCAGTGGTGTAAAGCGTGGGATGCAGTGGTGTAAAGCGTGGGATGCAGTGGTGTAAAGCACTGGACTCTAGAGCAGTGGAGAGGTGTTCTCTGGAGTGACGAATCACACTACTCTGTCTAGCAATTCGATGGATGCGTCTGGGTTTGTTGGTTGCCAAGAGAACGGTACTTGCCTGACTGCATTGTGCCAAGTGTAAAGTTTGGTGGAGGGGGTAAAAGCATTGTATTGTCTTTCGGTTCTGTTGTTAAGCCGCGTTCAGTGACACTGCTGATGTGTATCTGGTGCGCCTGAGCTTCATTCACAGTCTGAGGGAGACGGACGTTGTAAACAAAAAAATCTTCACAAACATGTCTAAGGATTTCCACATAGAGGAAGAAGTGCATTTTTTTGCCCAGCCATATTTGTTTGAACCCGAATACACGGACACGCCAGACACACATCAGCAGCGTGTTCAACAGCAGTCACAGCGGACTCGTGAACTTGGATTTGCAACAGAATCGGTAAACAATACAATGCCAAAAACTCGTAGTTTTTTTTTTTTTTTTATGCTTCAAAACATTCTAACTAACCCACTGATGCCACATGGACTACTTTGATGATGTCTTTATTACCTTTCTGGACAAAGACAGTATATACCATACATACATTTTCAATGGAGGGACAGAAATCTCTCAGACTAAATCTAAAATATCTTAAACTGTGTTCTGAAGATGAACGGAGGTCTTACGGACTTTTTGTTTGGAAGCTTAAAGAAAAAAGTTAATAATAATTTACCAACCCTTAATAAATCATTTTAACACTGTAAATGTATATTTTTAGATAAACTATTTTTGTAAAAGACATGGATAGGAACCCTCTCGACACTGACCTCACACAGTCTTGCATCAAAGTGTAAAGATCTGAGACATTTTACGAGGCCTTTTATGTCTTTACAGTGCAAAGAAAATAGAAAGAGAGAGAGGGAGAGAGGGAGAAGTTGGGAGAAAGTGAGTAAAGAGGGGAAGGGAAGAGTTATGGCTTCAGACTCACTGTATTCACGTACCAGTGTGTGTTTGGCAGGAAGGAGTGGCTCCTAAAACACTAAATAAGAGCGAGGGCGAGTGAAAAACCACATCCACACATGCAGAAGAGATTTATGAGACGCGAACCCATCGGCAACAGCATGACCGCTGGGAAAAATCACTTCAATTCAGCCCTAATTACTCGCATGCGACTGTGACATCAACAAGAAGCTTAATTCAACACACACGGCCTCTCTAACACACATATACACACACATCTACAGACACTTCAAATATCTGGAGGACAAGCATGCTTGAAATACCACTAGACTCTGACACTTCTTACACAAGCAAAGTTTTTGATTATAAATTACTACATTTTAAAAACAAAACCTGTTTTTTAGTCAATGCTTGACTCTGGCACTGTGTGACATTTTTAAAAAAAGTGTTATTTTAATAAAGCATAAAGCACGTTCACTTACTACTGTTGAGCATGCGGTGCATTTGTCAAACGCCAAACTCGCAGGGAGGACGTTATCAAATCTTGCCAGGAATCCTCGAATCTGAAAAGACAACAAATGTTTTTAAGCAACACACAATAGGTAAAGAAAATATTCCTCTATCTCTAGCGCCACCTGGTGTGTGTTCGTAAGAACAGCAGGAAGTAACAGTTACTACATGTACTTACTATACTAATAACAGTAAATCTTGCATAATTACATGTAAATGACTCTAAACCAAACCCTAACTCTAAAGAAAGTACTTATTTAAGCTACTTCACCTTAAAATAAATTTGAACGAAATAAAATTTAGGTTACACTTAAGGGTGTCGGTGTAATTATATATTCAAGTACGATATGTCTCAGTTTAGTTTGCGCCAACCCTGGGTTTTAGGCACCAGGAAAATGGTTTGACTTTTAGCGTGTTCATCGCCATAGTAACTAATGCTAAACGGCTGACCTGTGCCGGGTCAGTGTCACATGGGCCGGGTCAGTGTCACATGTCTGATACAATAAAGCGATGCAGACAAAATCTTCTGGCTTTTCCTAATGCTTATTTAGAATAATAATTTGTATGATTTAGATATTACTCCTGTCACTATTATGCTGTTAATTGATCACACACATGCAATTTTAGCTGATCAATTATTATGCACATATTAAATGAATAAATATATAAAGGTAATATAAATATAAATACACTTTAGAATCAATAGATAAAGCTTTAAAATGCCTACATGTGAGCTTGAATGTTCAATTCTCTCTATACCTTTATCAACTGTATAAACTAACAACTTTTACTTGCACTGATACAGCAAAACCTTTTCTTTTAGTTGTGCTCTTTCATAGATTGCTATTTTCTGCTTGCTGTGTAAATTAAATTAGTTTAAATTCTTAATATATATATATATATATATATATATATATATATATATATATATATCTTTTTTTATCTCATAATATTGTGCAGAAGAGCGCAGTGAATCTTAGTTGCTCTGTTCTTCAGACTGTGATTGGCTGTTCGCTCCTCTTTGAATACAAAATCATTCTTAAAATCAAAACAAAAAAACCTCTCATGCACCACACACCCTTTCCAATCCAAAACCAGTTGTAGCATGGAATATATGTAGCACAATATATACACTACCGGTCAAAAGTTTAAGATCGGTACGATTTTTTATGTTTTTAAAAGAAGTTTCTTCTGCTCACCAAGGCTGCAATTTTTTGATAAAAAATACACAAAAAACACAGTAATATTGTGAAATATTATGACAATTTAAAATGACTTTTTTATGTTATTATATACTAAAATGTAAATTATTCCTCTGAAAAAAAGCTGAATTTTCAGCATCATTACTCCAGTCTTCAGTGTCACATGATCCTTCACAAATCAATAGTTTTTTACATTTTTATTTCAGGATTCTTTGATAAATAGAAAGTTCAAAGAACAGAATTTATTTAATTAGAATCTTTTCGAACATTATAAATGTCTTTACTGTAACTTTTCATCAATGTAACTCATCCTTGATGAATAGAAATATTGATTTCTTATTTATTTCCCCCAAAAATAAAATACAAATTCTTACTGACCCCAAACTTTTTAAAGGGTAGTGTTTAATGTAACAAAAGTTTTCCATTTCAGATAAAAGCTGTTCTTTTGAACTTTCTATTCATCAAAGAATCCTGAAATAAAAATGTAAAAAAACTGTTTTCAACATGGATAATAATCATACATGTTTTTGGAGCATAAAATCATCATATTAGAGTGATTTGTGAAGGATCATGTGACACTGAAGACTGGAGTAATGATGCTGAAAATTCAGCTTTTTTCAGAGGAATAAATTACATTTTAATATATATTAACATAAAAAAGTCATTTTAAATTGTCATAATATTTCACAATATTACTGTTTTTTGTGTATTTTTTATCAAAAAATTGCAGCCTTGGTGAGCAGAAGAAAAATCTTACCGATCTTAAACTTCTGACTGGTAGTGTATATTCCATTATTAATCATCTGGGCAGGTAAATGAAAGTTGCAGGTTTGAAGGAAAAGAAAGGGAAGTTATTTGAGGTTTAAAATACACAACCGTTTAAAAGTTTTGTTAATGTTTCTGAAAGAGTCTGCTCAGCAATGCTGCATTTATTCCTGGAAGCTGATCACCGCACGAGAAAAAAAAAACATAAAAAGGTAATTGCTATTTTTTATCTCACAATTTTTAATTTATTTCACTCAATTTTGACTTTATTACTCAATTTTGACTTAATTTCACTCAATTATGACTTTTTCACTCAATTTTGACTTAACTGCACTCAATTTTGATTTAACTGCACTCAATTTTGACTATTTCACTCAATTTTGACTAGTTTTTACTCAATTTTGACTATTTCACTCAATTTTTGGACGTTTTCACTAAATTTTCACGTTAATTCACTCAATTTTGACTATTTCACTCAATTTGACTATTTCACTCAATTATGATTATCACTAAATTTTGACTTAATGGCACTCAATTTTGACTTTTTCAGTAAATTTTGACTTAATTTCACTCAATTATGATTTTTTCACTAAATTTTGACTTAAAGCTCCAATATGTAAGGATTTTGTAACAAAATATCCAAAAATCACTTGCACGGTGTGATATATTTCCTGCAGTTGTGTACTTACAATATCCCCAAAGTCTCCAAAGTTCTTTTATTTCAGATAAATTCCAATTTTAAAAAGTGTCCGTCCCGGAAAAAAATGTCGCCTGTAAATGATGCAATATCCGCGCTATCCTCGGCTATTTCGGCTATCCTAGTTTCCGCTCGTTTTGCCATAGCCATGACGTAAACATGGCGACAGACGCGGACAACTGCATAGTGAGTAACATCTAGCGGCACCCAGTTCTTGTTTTGTTCAAACACAGACCATGGCAAGCAGACTAGAATGAGGATGAATATCAGCATGATCTTTTTGAGATGCCGATAGCTAGCGTCCGAAGACTGACTTCCACTCGACAGAGAGCTACGTCAGCGTCCGTGACTAATTTGGACTTGACAGAACTTCACGAGTCACGACATTACAGCTTCATTGGATAGGTGAGCAAAATTATAAAACAAATCAATGTTATAACGTTAGCTTGACATTATGAAATGTTAGAATATGGTCAGTATGTTATTCTTATGTTGATCTAGCTGCTAGTTCGTATAGCAAACCAACTACAGTAACACGTAGAATAACATTATAACTTTCAATACACATTTAAATGCTGTTTAGTGTGATAGTGTAATGTTATTCCAAGTGGAACAGCGCTTCGTTTCCCTCACAAATTTAATTCATCTAATAAACTGACCTGTGTGAGTAATCCAGCACTTGCGTGTAGTTCAATAGGATGAAATGTCCTTATTCCTTTATATCCGCGGGACTCGCGTGTGATATATGTATCTTATTAGCAATCGCGACCTGCTTCATACCACTATAATGTTAAAAAACATGAGTGTTTTCACTAATCTTTAAACGTTATTAGATCCATCAGCTTGACAGCAAGTCCCATCATTCAGTTCGTTACTGCGTCATATACATTCGCCTTTGTTATTGTTGGAAACGGCGCCCTCTTGTGCCCAACTAAAGTTACATACTGGCGCTTTAACTGCACTCAATTTGGACTTTTTCATTCAATTGTGACTTTATTTCACTCAATTTTCACTTGTTTTCACTCAATTTTGACTTTATTTCACTCAATTATGACTTTATTTCACTCAATTATGACGTTTTCACTCAATTTTGACTTTATTTTACTAAATTTGGACTTGTTTTCACTTAATTTTGACTTTATTTCATTCAATTTTGACTTCTTCACTAAATTTTCACTTTATTTCCCAAAATTTTCAATTTATTTCACTCAATTTTGACTATCTATAGTCTAAATCTATATAAAGTCGCAATTGTTTTATATAATCAGAAATGGGAGATATAACAATTATATTTTAAAATGTTTTATTCTGAGGCGGAAATAAGCTTCACATTTATTTGATCAAAAATAAAAACAGTGGAATATTAAAAACAGTAAAATATTATTCCAGTGTAAATCAGCAGTTTTCTGCGTGAATATATTGTAAAGTGTAATTTATTCCTGTGATCAAAGCTGAATTTTCAGCATCATTACTCCAGTCTTCAGTGTCACATGATCCTTTAGAAATCACTCTAATATGATGATCTGATGCTCAAGAAACCTAAATACCTTTCCTGTCACTTTTGATCAATTCAATGCATCTTTGATTATTAAAAACAAACAAACAAACAAACAAACAAAAAACACTTGTACTGAAATTCTAAATAAGAGTGTGCAGAGGGATGTTGTATCCATGAGTGGAACAACACCATTGAAATACCAACCAATCACACACACAGTCCTGAGACACACAGCTGACAAGCTCTACTCTCAAACACACACTCTCACTAGACCATCACAGATCTCCTGGTTATCAAAACCTAACCATTCAGAGCAGATCTGCTGCAGTTCCTGGGACATCCAGCAGGGGTCAGCGTGAGCCAGCGAGACTCGTCCCCCAAAGTCATCATGCAACATTAATGCAGAAACCCTCAAAACACTACAGCCTATTCAGATCGATTCATCAGGTCAGGGATTATAATGACCACGGTCGCTGGGACGAGTTCGGTTCACCAGCGTCTGCTGCTGTGATGATACCGAATCAGTCAAAAGAGCTTTCCTGATTAATCGCATTATTCCTTAGAAGTTGCGTATAAATTGAGTTCTTGAGGAGGGAATATTCACGCTGTAGGAGATCAGTAACCCAGAGAACGGCTCTTCAACTTCTGTAGCTGCGTCATTAGCCCCCATCCCCCCGTGTGTGTGTGTGTTTGGCTAAGCTTCAGCACACAGGCAGGGGGTCCTGCTGTGCCGGCTTTATGAATTATAGCGAGACTGTAAAATTGGAAAATGCAACAATATAAACAACTGCATGTAAAATGCATCATAAATTCGAGTGCACGCAAGCACAGTGAAATATATGCTGGTGCTTGTCAATGGCAAGAATAAAAAATACAAATAAAATCATTCAATGAAAAAAATGGTGTAGAACTAATACACCATAACTAAAACTAATACTAATAATAATTACAATGAAACAGCAAGTAACACATTTAACCTTAAACATGATATTTTTAATTAGTAAGACTGAAATAGTATCTTATTGTAAAATATATAATAAATAATATTTTTGACATGCACAACATGTAAAAAACGGGATGATATGCACTGAAAAAAAATTACATTTTATATCAATAATATAATCATATTTTATATTTCTTATCCTCGAGGAATAGGAACCATGTTTTTGTATTTTTTTCCAGCACAAATATCTAATCATTATTAAAATCATGACACATTTACTGGAGAAGAACAATGACTGAAGTGAATTTATGCTTAAAATAAGATTCAAAAATTTGCCAATGAGTCAGAAAAATGAACTTAATTCTAAAGGAAAACATTGACCTCATTGGTAGATATTTATTATTTTAAGCAAAAACTTATTTGATTTTAAAATATTTTTCAGTAAACAAGACTTAATATCTTCAGTCATTTTGCTTCTCCAGTAAATGTATCATGATTTAAGAATGTTTCCTTATTGGTACTGATTCATAATCACTTCTTTTTGAGTAAGAAAGATTAATTAACATCAAATAATTAGGGGAAAAGTGGAAATTGCAATTATTAAGTGGAATCAGAATACGTTCTTTATCAATCTCATCTATAACATAAATGCCTCTGTCATAAACTGTTTTTTAACTAAACGGCAAACACATCTAAATCAAAAATCATGACAGGGACATCACAACCATGAGCTCATTAACATATGACCATCAGCAATACCTACACAGCGTTCATAGCCAATCACAGCAGAGCTCATTTAAATACTGAAGTCTCAAAGGGATAATTCACCCAAATCATGATGTCATCATTCATTCATTCTCAAAATATGGTATGTTCCACACAAGAAAGAAGGTCATACAAGTTTGGAATAACATGAGTAAAGTTGACCATCTTAATGTTTCCCTTTAAAGGTACAAATGCAAAACTGCCTGTTCAAATATATGCATGTATGAGCGATGCTTTAGCCAAAATGGCATTACAATACATCCACGATGAAGATGTTATCAGATCCATTCCCTGAGGATTGAACACAAGAAAGGGCCTCGCTACGAATGTATTTGGTGTGAGACACAATGTGTAAAAGTGAATGGGATCTGACATGGGAAAAGCTGCCAAATTACTTCAGAAATCAGGATTTGTTTGGTTATTTCTGGAGCTTGATAACCCCAGTGCCCATCAGTGTTATGTTATGATTAACTATAACCCCAGTCCATATCCACTTTCAATTCATGGAAAAGAGCAGTGTGAACATTCTTCTAAATATCTCCTTTTTACATGCGTGTTTGATGATAACTCAAAGGCTCAGACAAATAGTCATGTATACTAAAAGTCATGTTTGTTCTACAAAAACCCCCTTGTCGGACATTATAATTAACTCAGAGAGTTTCAACGTGTGTGAAAGTGACGTCCCACCGAATCCTCAGACAAGAGTTGCAGGTCAAGAGTGAGTCTAAACACTTTCTCTTCATCCCCAATTTAGCGCCTCCTCCCTGCCTCCAGACACTCATAAAACCGTAAATGACCCCAAACGGGCGGAGATAGACACACACTGCCTTCACTAAGGATAAGCCCACGGATTTGCTGCTGTCAATATACAGTTTCATTCTTCACTGGCAATCCAGTGACAACAGTGAGGAGAAGAGCAGGACCAACACGCTTGCCTTCGACCTCTGGTGAAGATGTTATTATTCAGAAAATAAGTAACTTAGATATATAATTGCAGTGTTGGCTACTCTGAAACTGTAGTTTGACAAGATACAAGCTACTCATAAGTTAAAGTAGTTTAACTACAGTCAAGCTACAGTCAAGCTATGAGAATAATTTTCTAAACGACTGTGAGTTACAAAATGGCCGGCCTTCGCAATTTGCGTGATTTTGCTCTATTTATTGATTGTATGTTATTTTTTCATCGGATATCATCCATATTGAAATTAAATGAAAGCATGCCGAAGATTGGTGCGTAAACGATAGCTCAAGTAAGACACATTTCCCAAACACGCTCAAAGTGCTCCACCAATCACAACACACTGATCCAGCCGACCAATCAGGGCACAGTGTGCTTTTCAGAAAGAGAGGCTTCATAGAGACAGGAAGTAAACAGAGCGTTACTGACAGACTGGGAAGAGAGACGCCGCAACAATGGATAATATGAGGAAAATAATCAACATTCAAGCAGGAAAACCTGTGGAAGCTTGTTTCGGCCAAAGAATAAAACATTTTAATAGATTATTGCAACTTTTTATCTCACAATTCTGAACTTTTGGTAACACTTTACAATAAGGTTCATTAGTTACCTACCTTAGTTAACATGAACAAAGAATGAACAATACTTCTACAGCATTTATTAATCTTAGTTTATTAATATCTACTATTGTATTATTAATTTCAACATTTATTAAAATCAAAAGTTGTATTTGTTAACATTAGTTAATGCACTGTGAACTGACATGAACAAACAAATGAACAGCTGGATTTTTATGAACTAAATATTAACAAAGATTTATAAATATTGTAGCAAATGTATTGCTTGTGGTTAGTTCATGTTAGTTAATGCATTAACTAATGTTATCTAATGATCTTTATTATAAAGTGTTACCGACTTTGTTTAACTACAGTCAAGCTACCCGTTTAGAAAAGAAGTTAGCTACACTACAAGTTACAATCAAAAAGTAGCTAGCTACATTGAAACTACTTTTGCTTTTTGTATATTATATTTTATATATATTATTTTATTTTATATTATTTTATATATTAACGTATATTATAAATAACTGAATAGTGTCTGAGGAATGATTTCAAAGAGTATTGTTTTATTACACACAACACTCAAATATATCTGACTGTTTGTCAAAAGTGCAACAAATAGCCTACAACATTGCATGAACGAAATATACATCCAACGTAAATTGCATGTAGCACATTTTCTCAAAAATACTGATTGAACTTGGACAAATAAGGCCATGGGTAATTAACGTTAGTTGTTTCTCCATCCTCCAAATCTGCCGTCGCGTCTTGCTATATAATCATAATATGGGTGTGTTAACACACTTCTGTACGTCAGTGAACCGTTAGCCGCAAGATGCGTGATTAAACAACAGGTGGCGGTAATGGCAAAAAATTAGTTTGTAATCTAAGAAGAAGAGAATATGCTTGCATCGTGCTGTTTCACGCAGGCTCGACAATGTAGCAATGTAGCTTTTGCTCGCGCTACACCGCTACTTGCTGCAAAAAGTAGTAAGCTACTGGAAAAGCTACACTGTTTAAAAAGCAAACTGCCTGAGCTACTGTCAAAAATGTAGTTAAGTTAGTAGCTACGCTACTTGTAGTCAACTACTCCCCAACACTGTATATTTGTACACTATTATTTCCTCTGTGTTTGACTTTGGTTTGACTTTTTGGAAGCCGGAAAAAAGGCATGAAATGTTCTATTCTGTGAAGTCACATAGTAAAAGAAATAAAAATATCAATAGGATGTGTATATTAGTGAGTATTTCGTATATTTTCGCGGCCGCAATTATACAAGTCTGTCATAACGGCTACATAAAATTATAATGAGAACCTCATTATTATTGTGTGTTTGGGACATGGATTTTAATGGTGAGACTTGTGTTTTTGCAATCAGGCTCTGAAAAATTATATAAAAACTTGGATTTAGATTTATCGGACAATATATCGGTTATTGGCTTTCAAATATAAAGAAATATCCGTTTTCGCAATTCGGGCAAAATTTTCATATGAACATATATTTTTATAATAATATATATATTTCCATAACTGACCTGATGTGGGACGAGACCAAGTGATGTTGGCGGTTCATTCATCCGGTCATCGCTGCTACTGGCCACTGCGTAACCTCTGGGAGAAAAACACAGATTTATGCTTAGAGACTTTCTGTTATGTGTGTGTGTGTGTGTGTGTTTAGGGGTGCGCAATTAAATGATCCTGTCAGAAGAATTGCGCGATAACTTTACTTATTTAATTTCTCCATCTGTATCATCTCAGTGAGCTTCTGTGAGGGTTTACACATGCGCAACAAAAGGGAATTTAGCGTTTTCAGCCGTTTTCCAAAAGATTCTCATCCGCACTGAAACACTTAAAAACGCTAGCGTGAACGGAGAGCGTTTCTAAATGAAAACACCGTTTTCAAATGTATCCGGATTAATGTAGATGTTAGACGAAAGATCAGAACCAATCAGAGTGTCCTGCTGTGTCAGAGCGCATGGGATAGGAAACTGTATTTTAAAATCCCCCACATTATTAATTCTCTTTGACTTTAATGTAGTTTCTGAAAGCAGAAGTGGATCTCTTATCATCTGTTGCTCCACATCTGAAGGCTTTTTCCCCAGCTCTATGATGGCGTAATGCATCTGAAAAGAGACTGACTGCATGCCAGCACTATCTAGGGCACTGATAGGAACGGACCCTGCTTTTTAAAGTCTCCCTTGGACATGAATAAAAGCTTTCTATACTCTCTCATTCATCTGGAAATACATACATAAAAAGCAATATAAAGGCTTTTTCTGCACTACAGATATGACATTACAGCATAAGCGCTATTCCATATTTTTGTAGGGTTTGAAAATGCAGCTAAAGCCCTATATGGATGAGAATAATATTCTAAACGACTGTGAGTTACAAAATGGCCGGCCTTCGCAATTTGCGTGATTTTGCTCTATTTATTGATTGTATGTTATTTTTTCATCGGATATCATCCATATTGAAATTAAATGAAAGCATGCCGAAGATAGGTGCGTAAACGATAGCTCAAGTAAGACACATTTCGCAAACACGCTCAAAGTGCTCCACCAATCACAACACACTGATCCAGCCGACCAATCAGAGGCTGATTGGTCTTTTCAGAAAGAGAGCTTCAGGAAGGAAGTAAACAGAGCGTTACTGACAGACTGGGAAGAGAGGAGCCACAACAATGGAGAATATGAGGAAAATAATCAACATTCAAGCAGGAAAACCTGTGGAAGCTTGTTTCGGCCAAAGAATAAAACATTTTAATAGATAATTGCAACTTTTTATCTCACAATTCTGACCTTTTGTTAACACTTTACAATAAGGTTCATTAGTTACCTACATTAGTTAACATGAACAAAGAATGAACAATACTTCTACAGCATTTATTAATCTTAGTTTATTAATATCTACTATTTAATTATTAATTTCAACATTTATTAAAATCAAAAGTTGAATTTGTTAACATTAGTTAATGCACTGTGAACTAACATGAACAAACAAATGAACAGCTGGATTTTTATGAACTAAATATTAACAAAGATTTATAAATATTGTAGCAAATGTATTGCTTGTGGTAAGTTCATGTTAGTTAATGCATTAACTTATGTTATCTAATGATCCTTATTATAAAGTGTTACCAACTTTTTTTCTACAATTGCGACTTTATATCGACTTATATCTCTCAATTACATGTTAAGTCAGAATTGCAAGTTCTGATATCCTTTCTCAGAGAAATAAATTCTACAGAAATAAACTTTAAAACACACAATTGCGACTTTATATCTCTCAATTGCGACTTTATATCAAGCAATTCTGAGACAAAAGTCAGAATTGTGAAACAAATTTTCACTTGTTTATAACAAGCTTCCATAAAAACCTGTTCTAGTAAAGCCCCAAAACAACATCAAGATTAAGCCCTTTTTAATTAAGCTCATCATCCGTGTATTTGGAATCTACTTCATGATGGATACTCCCACTGTAAACACAGTACTCACAAACTGGCATAGAAAAATTATGCTTAATACATGTTAAAAGAGCTTCAGTCAGGCATTCTTCATGCGTTTTCTACAATGCATCAGAAAACAGAATATAGACACACACACACACATACATATAAATATATAGATGATTTACAGTAGTTGAAGTGAATGAATGGCACGTACCCCTCTGGGTGCTGGAGAACAGACACCATCAGCTCCACAGCAAGAGCTCCAGCGATCATGGCCAGACCCGGGCGGCTCACTGTACACTGCTGGTCTAGAGTCCTGTCTCTGGTGGACTAATGAGGGGAGAAGAGCTCACTAATGAGGGGAGAACAGTTTACTATTGAAGGGAGAACAGTTCACTACTAAGGGGAGAACAACTCCGTAATGAGGGAGAACAGTTCACTACTGAGGGGAGAAGAGCTCACTAATAAGGGGAGAACAGTTCACTACTGAGGGGAGAACAGCTCACTAATGATGGGTGAACAGTTCACTATGGAGGGGAGAACAGTTCACTAATGAGGGAGAACAGTTCACTACTGAGGGGAGAAGAGCTCACTAATAATGGGTGAACAGTTCACTATGGAGGGGAGAACAGTTCCCTCATGAGGGGAGAACAGTTCACTAATGAGGGGAGAACAGTTCCTTACTGAGGGGAAAACAGCTCACTAATTATGGGTGAACAGTTCACTATGGAGGGAGAACAGTTCACTACTGAGGGGAGAAGAGCTCACTAATGAGGGGTGAACAGTTCACTAATGAGGGGAGAACAGTTCACTACTGAGGGGAGAACAGCTCACTAATTATGGGTGAACAGTTCACTATGGAGGGGAGAACAGTTCACTATTGAGGGAGAAGAGCTCACTAATGAGGGAAGAACAGTTCCTTACTGAGGGGAAAACAGCTCACTAATGATGGGTGAACAGTTCAATATGGAGGGGAGAAGAGCTCACTACTGAGGGGAGAACAGTTCACTACTGAGGGGAGAAGAGCTCACTAATGATGGGTGAACAGTACACTAATGAGGGGAGAACAGTTCACTACTGAGGGGAGAAAAGCTCACTAATGATGGGTAACCAGTTCACTATGGAGGGGAGAACAGCTCACTACTGAGGGGAGAACAGCTCACTGAATGAGGGGTGAACAGTTCACTAATGAGGGGAGAACAGTTCACTACTGAGGGAGAAGAGCTCACTAATGAGGGATGAACAGTTCACTAATGAGGGGAGAACAGTTCACTACTGAGGGGAGAAGAGCTCACTAATGAGGAGTGAACAGTTCACTGACTGAGGGAGAAGAGCTCACTAATGAGGGGTGAACAGTTCACTAATGAGGGGAGAACAGTTCACTACTGAGGGGAGAAGAGCTCACTAATGAGGGGTGAACAGTTCACTACCTGAGGGGAGAAAAGCTCACTAATGATGGGTGAACAGTTCACTAATGAGGGGTGAACAGTTCACTACTGAGGGGAACAGCTCACTAATGATGGGTGAACAGTTCACTATGGAGGGGAGAACAGTTCACTACTGAGGGGAGAATAGTTCACTACTGAGGGGGGAACAGCTCACTAATGATGGGTGAACATTTCACTATGGAGGGGAGAACAGTTCACTAATGAGGGGAGAACAGTTCACTAGCAGGGTTAAACGACAGCCGAAACCACAAATCATGGAAACCAAACCTATTCATTATGGCTTTTGCACCGGGTAGTTCTAGGAACTCGCCACAAGGGTGGTTCCCCAAGAACTAATGGTTCTAAAGCTATAGAACTAAAGCCATTCTAGGGGGTTATTGGTTAATGATCTGGGTAACACTTTACAATAAGGTTAATTAGTTACTACATTAGTTAACATTAACAAATAATGAACAATCTTCTTCAGCATTTGTTAATCTTTGGTAATGTTAATTTCAACATTTACTAATACTTTATTAAAATCTTGTTAGCATTAGTTAATGCACTGTGAACTAACATGAACAATCAATGAACAGCTAGATTTGTATTAACTAACGTTAACAAAGAACAACAAATACAGTAACAAATGGTTAGTTCATGTTAGTTACTGCATGAACTAATGTTTAATAAATGAACCTTATTGTAAAGTGTTACCATGATCGGTTTAACAGTCCTGTCTAATACATTATTAGATAGTAGACAGTAATGAATGTCCAGTGTTGCTGAGCAGAAACACATAATCATGTTTCTCTCGGCTGTGTTGGGTTTTCTCCTCAGCGTAAAGGTTGAGAGGTCCATCTCTGATTTACATGTTCATAGAGTTAGTTTCTGAAGTAAATATATAGGCTATAATCTGTGTTTACACAGATTTTTTCAAATAATGGCGTGTGCTGGTGTTTCACATGCGTTCGGCCAATTAGCGAATAACGTCACTGTAAGGAGTAAATTAGTTCATCTAAAAGGAGTTCCTAGAACTAAAATCATTCTTCTGCCAATAGTTCCAGGAACTATGGAAAGGTTCCTCTGGTGCGAAAGCCCCTATTATTCAGTTTGGAGATGATTTTCAATTAAATTTTGCTTCAGGTTATGATTTCCAGCTAAGAGTGTCCATTGAATTCAAGGCACTTTAGCATATGATTGACTGGTTTGAGCAAGAATTTAATAAAATACATGTCCAGAAGAAAACCTTATTTCACTACGGATATTAAAGTAATTGATTAAAACTCACATCTTCAGGGGCGACCACATCATTACAGAAGTAACAGCCGAGGCGGTGTCCGGGTATGTTGGAGAACAGAGACGCTCCTGAGAATTAATATAAGTAGATGTATTAATAGCAGAATAACAAGAGACACACATCAGAATCTCAGAATACAGCATCTCTATACAAGTCCGACCAATGATACTCTATGAATCCTGATCAGTGAAGGCTCTGAACCAATCCTGTGAATGAATAGAATTGAACATGTGATGTATCGTAATTTACACTTATTAGTGTACGAACATCTTCAAAAGCCAAATAAATGTTTACATTATTCTGGAAGATGGAAGTCAGTTTGAATTTTTTGTCATCAGATGACAGTTTTACATTTGAATTAGGGATGCACAATAGATCAAACACCATATCGGTATTGGCCAATATATGTTCATTTTTAATGTGATCGTTATTTGCCATATTAGCAAATGTGGCTGATATATTAAAGCTGATGACTAATGTATTATTTCCTTCAGATGAGACTCTTTAGATGCGACTGTTCAACATGATGGTTTTGAATCACTTGAAAGTATGATTGGAATCACTTCAAAAAGGAAAATACAGTAAAGTGCAACACAAGTCTGTCATATCGGCTACATACAATTATAATGAGAAAATAATTATAATTATGTGTTTGGACTTAGAATTTAAATGTTGAGTCTTGTGTTTTTGTAATCAGGTTCTCAAAAAGTATAAATAATTTTGGATTTAGATTTATCTGGCCAATAAATCGGTTACTGGATTTCAAATATAAAGAGTTATCGGTATCAGCCGATAAATATGTTAATATCATATTCGGTGCATACCTAATTTTATTTATAGAAGAAATGCTCATTTTCAATCAACATTACAGGATTAGATGTGTTTGCGAGCCTACATTGGAAATTAAAGAACAGTGTTTTACTATAACAGTTGTAATAAAACACTTTGGTAACACTTTTTGTAACCATGTGTCTCTGGTACAGTATAAATATACTTGAAAGCTTTTTACCAGTTGTGCCTGAACATTCAAAATGCAACTAAAAATAACTATGTTTAGAAGCATTTTTAATCAGGGATGCACAGATTTTTGTCCGAATACAGATAACCGATAATTATGCATATTTGAAAGCCGATAACCGATATTGGCCGATAAATCTAAATCCAAATTTTTACATAATTTTTGTGAGCCTGATTACAAAAACACAAGTCTCACCATTAAAATCCATGTCCCAAGACACAATTATAAAGATGTTCTCAAAATTGCATGTAGCCGATACATACAGTCGGCAACGCGTCATAGTTGGGGGCGCGTGGTCGGCGTTGGGGAAAGCAGAGCGACCATTGTATGTATTTAAATGACAAAAATGTCATATTGCGAGTCACTGACGCCTGCCGACCGGCAACGGTACATTGCAAAATGAACTGTAATAGATTATGATTGCCCTTATTTAATTAAAAACTGGGTCAATGACCCAACCAAATGGCCAGAGGTGTCGTTTACAGACTTTATCTGGTTGAATCTCCAGGTAACATCACGGTAGCTACCTAACATAAGTCTATAAGTCAATCAACTTGAGTATAAGTTACTATAAGTCCTTTAAACCTTGTCACTTACCAATTGTACGTTTGCTACACTCCAAACTATTAATCCTTTTGTAAAATGGTAATCGAGATGACGGTAGTAGCTACGAATTTGCAGAGTGACTTTGCTGACAGTTATCCGAATTCTCACAGACTGCAGTCTGAATTGAGCTGATAACCTTCAGCTGATAAGGCTAATGTGAACGAGACATCCCTTATGAAAAACAACTATAGGAATCTTGTAGTATTTTAGGACAAAAAATTATAGGAACGGTAATCCCATAGGAATATCTATATTATTTTGGGACACAGCCTAGATGATAGAGGTATTACAGAACATCACAGAAGTATTGTACACTACTGTAGAATACTTATAGCCATAGGATTACTGTCAGTTCTTTTTCATAAGGGATGTAACATTAGACAAATCTGGCACACTGCCTAATACGAGATTAACATCCACTACTATATCACACAGGGATCTACTCACACAGTATCTAACAAGTTACTGATTCATTTTGCTATTTTGTCCTCCTATCCAGTTCTTTATGTATGTAAGAAAGGATGTCAGAACTTCAATTTATAATTTGTTAGTTTATTGGTGGTACAGAAAACGACACAGCAACTCTTCGGCATGATTGATCGCATGTGTTTCAATGAGCGCCAAGGCAATGTTTTCCCCACGGACATCACGTGACGGGGCGTTCCCGGGGACGTTCCCAGACCAACCGACTGTATCTATATGACAGACTTGTGCTGCACTTTACTGTATTTCCCTTTTGAAGTGATTCCAATCATATTTCAAGCAATTCAAAACCATCATGTTGAACAATACAGGTTAGGTATCGTTTCAATTTGAACGATTCTGATTCCGATTTCGATTCCTTGTTTCAGATTCCGGTTCCTAACGATTCTGATTCCGATTCTTTTAAGAGGCAGGGTCAAAGAAGTTTAGCTAACCTTGCTAACCAATGGTATTTCTGAAGGAAATACTCATTTTGTCACAAATTTTGCTTTTGCCGAGATTTCGTTATTTTTAGAAAAGTGAAGCCACACTTTGGACCGCCGATGTAAGCTACTAATGTTCGAACTTCGCGCGGTTATGCCAACACTTCCGGTAGATGCTTCTTCGTTGGTTCGTTGGTTTCTTCTTCCGGTTGACGGACAGTGAATATCGAAACTAGGAATTGAAATTTTAACTTTTGAACGATTCCGGGAAAACAAAAAGTTAGTCCCAGGTTCTAATGAATATTCCGATTCTTGATACCCAACCTTATTGAACGGTCACATCAACATGGTCGCGCTGCTCAGCTAAAAGAAATAATAAATTATTTATTGTCTTTATTATATTGCCCACATTTACCTATCAAGTATATAATGATAACATTAAAAATTAAAGCTGCAAGCAGCATTTCAGCGGTGTTCAAGCAGTTCAGGCCTTTAAGCACCAAAGCATCAAAAGACATTGTCTTATGTAGCAACCATTTAACCACTGAGATCATAGATGAAATAGACCATGTTTCCACATTTCAGGGTGATTTTTCATGATTTACCAGTGTTCCAGTATGATTTACCATGAATCTAGCATGATGAGTTATGAGCAATTTAGTACTTTTGGTTGTTATAGCGCCACCTATGGGCCAATCGGGCTCATACTCTGATAGGTTCTCCTCAATTTGAGGCCCTAGCATCTGACAAAGTTTCAGAGCTCCAGCCCTTACGGTTTGGGCTGCACGATGCGTTTTAGGGATTTTTTTCTTTCTAGCAAATACAATAGGTTTTCAACCACTTCTGTGCTTGAACACCTAATAAGCATATATCGATCCGAATCCGATATGGTGGCCGATAAATCGTGCATCCCCTACTTATTAACATTTATAACATAAGCCTCCTGACAAAACTGAGCTACACATATCAGTACATTCCATTTATTATCTCTGAAAATACAGTTCTTGGCATGAACAAACATACTCAATATTTTACAGATTTCTTTTGAGTAGGTATTACATAAGAACAATATTGTAGACTGTATAGACACGTGATAAATACACCCAATTAGTTGCATGCAGTACCTAATTGAAACCAAACTATTAATAACAATGGCTGTAAATGAATGTTAATGTCATAAAAACAAACATGGAAAAAGCAAGTAATCATGACCCAAAAGGTAATTAGGGTTTTTCAATTCAGGCTGAAGTTGCATTTTCATGATTTTTCATGAGTAACACCTGCAGAAAACACACCTCACACACTCACTGGCATCAGCAACACACACCTGAGTCACGGAGCCATTCACACAGATGTGCTCCTATGTTCCAGATCGACAGAGTGAGAAACAACAGATCTGAATGCAGAGGTCTTTGTTTTACAAGCTGTAGCTTGACACAGTCTTAAAAACACGGCTCTCATGCAGTGACACAGAACATAAGCAACATATTCGTCTGTTCTGCAATTCCATGATATTCTCAGGTTTTTATTGAGCACATACATCTCTGTCTTAACTATGAGGACTTAGAAGGGGTTTACTGTAGACCAGGGCTATTACCGCTTTCTAAAAATATAGTCCTATTCATATGGTAATTGTTTCTCATGTGGATGCTGTAAAGATGAATTAGCATGGCACCTCAGTGAGAAAACCCATGCATACGGATGGAGATTCATTAAAGGTGGAGGAGCGAGTTTTATAATCCACGAACCCGGGAACGCACTGCTAACGTAATCAGCAAGCCATATATGCTGGACGGCCTGCTGTAAACAAAATGTTATGTGCTTGGAAATAATATGAACAAATTAGTATTTAATTTGATAACAGGCAAATAATTTTAGATTTATTATTAATTGTTTTAATTCTCATTTTGAAAAATAGGTAGCTAGATGCCTGTATATTTGAAATGGTTTTTATATTCTTGCATTTTATCTCAAAAGGATGTCATTTTCAAAATATGGAAGGTAAAGGAAACAAGTTAATGCAGCCTCTTATTAAAATTTGTATCATATATCAGTATATTGCATCTTTAAAATGCATGCAGATTACAGTGAAGCGCGAAAGTTATTGTACGTATGGTGTTCGTCAGAGATCAAAAAGATTTAAACAGTGAGTTTTGAAGTGATCTCTTCTTTGTAAATCCAAGACATGTGGATTCAGAGCTTGGTGTTTGTCAGAAAACAGTAGGAGATTTGTCGGGGATTTGTATGCGAGTGGAAGGAAAAAAACACTGACATTCTGGATTCAGACGGCAATAATGTACCGACTGACCCTGTTAAATGTCTGAAAATACTTTCTGACCCCATGAGAAACAATTACTGTCCGAATAGGGCTTAAGACTAACAATAAATACATTCCTGTTAAAGGCACAATTTGTATTTTTTTTCTGCTTTAAAAATAGCAAAAATAACTATCATGTTGTATATTTCTATTAGATGTCAATTCTATTTTAGATTTATTCATTTATTTATTAGATTTCTATTCTACTAGATCTATCTACTATCCCAACAGTTTCCACCGACTTTCAAATACAGAGAAATTTATAGTTTAACTCGAAGACATGGGTCCTTTCTTCCATTTTGCAATTTGCGTAATCATATAACCTTTGACTCCTCTATTTTCTCTAACTTCCTACAGAACACGGAGAAACCGCCAAACACAAAGGGGAACACCAGACTACTGCCAATAAAAGCAAAGAAAAGGATGAAAGAAAAAAAGTAGAATCATTTTGCAAGACTATTATATGTAATATTTATATTAGTTTGTATTATATAGCTATGGACCACAATTACAGCTTTGCCTGCATGTTCTACTGCTGGAGCCAGCTCAGTAAAGCGCAAACATAATCGAGTGAAAATATGACCCGAGAAGGGTTTGGAACAGGAGAAGAAGCATGACATGGGTAGACAAGCTTCTTGACAAGCTAAATCTACAGACAGATGGGTGATTCTAGTGAAATTAGACTTATGAGGTGTCATGAAACATTTTGATTATAAAAGTAAATGCTATCAAAATAAAAAGGATACAATTATAAACATCTCATTATGTACTATTTTGCACATGATTTCAAATGACATCATAAATACAAATTTTGTTGTTTTTCAACATTTAAGGGAAATTCTTATTACTGCAAGCGTGTTCCATGACTGGATTTGGGTTCTTTGAGATGAAAATATTTATAATTAAAAAACATAAAAAATAAAAAACTTCAGTGCATGTTATACTATAAATATTTACAATAAAGAAACATGTGGTATTTGGTGATCATTAAATGTAGTGGCAATAATAAGGAATATAAATGTGTCCAAGACCAATTATCTCATCCTCCGCAACAATTTTCAATTATTGTTTAAGTTCTCAAGGAACTAACATTTTCAAGATTTTTTTTGGGAAGGGACATAATTGACTGTGACACACAAGATGCCTACCAGATAAGCAGTTCTTTTTTTTTCTCCAGATAAAAGTTACATTTTTGTTTGTCATAGTACCTACATGACTTTTTAGTTCTCATTACCGAAACATATACCATATATTTAAGGTAATGTCATGTTGCGGTAATGATAATTTTTTTATGGACTTCATCTAAAAATGTAAATAATAATATAGTAAATATTTTTTTAAATCTTCTAAAAATAATGGTTATAGTAAGTTCAGACCCTAATCTTATATGTGCAAAAAGAAAATAGGCATTTTAAAGAAAAAGAAAGAAAAAAATGGCATTTTAAAAATTCTGATGCTGGGCACCTTCTAAATCTGGATTTGGTGAGAATCACCCACATGCCCATCTCGCTATTCTAATGAATATGTAAGCACCCATTCAGCTAACTATATCTATTAGTATATTTTGTGAAAACGATGATGTCATGTGTAAAACGCAGATGGACTAGCTCTCATGTATAGTATAATGTTAATTCACATTTGTTCTATACAGTGGGTACGGAAAGTATTCAGACCCCCTTAAATTGTTCACTCTGTTATATTGCAGCCATTTGCTAAAATCATTTAAGTTAGGTTTTTCCCTCATTATAGTACACACAGCATCCCATATTGACAGAAAAACACAGTTGAAATTTTGCTCATTTCTTAAAAAAGAAAAACTGAAAGATCACATGGTCCCAAGTATTCAGACCCGTTGCTTAGTATTTAGTAGACGCACCCTTCCTGATCTAATACAGCCACTTGAGACTTTTTGGGAAAGATGCAACAAGTTTTTGACATCTGGATTTGGGTATCCTCTGCCATTCCTCCTTTCAGATCCTCTCCAGTTCTGTCAGGTTGAATGGTAAACGTTGGTGGACAGCCATTATCAGGTCTCTCCAGAGATGCTCAATTGGGTTTAAGTCAGGGCTCTGGCTGGGCCATTCAAGAACAGCCACGGAGTTGTTGTGAAGCCACTTCTCTGTTATTTTAGCGTTGTGCTTAGGGTCATTGTCTTGTTGGAAAGTGAATCTTCAGTCCAGTCTGAGGTCCAGAGCACTCTGGATAAGGTTTTCATCCAGGATATTCCTGTACTTGGCCGCATTCATCTTTCCCTCGATTGCAACCAGTCGTCCTGTCCCTGCAGCTGAAAAACACCCCATAGCATGATGCTGCCACCACCATGCTTCACTGTTGAGACTGTACTGGACAGGTGATGAGCAGTGCCTGGTTCTGTCCACACATACCGCTTAGAATTAAGGAGAAAAAGTTCCATCTTGGTCTCATCAGACCAGAGGATCTCTATTTATCACCATCTTGGAGTCCTTCAGGTGTGTTTTAGCAAACTTTGACTGAGGAGAGGCTTACGTCGGGCCACTCTGCCATAAAGCCCTGAATTGGTGATATGGTTGACTTACTACAACTTTCTCCCATCTCCCAACTGCATCTCTGGAGCTCAGCCACAGTGATCTTTGGGTTCTTCTTTACCTCTCTCACCAAGGCTCTTCTCCCCCGATAGCTCAGTTTGGCCGGATGGCCAGCTCTAGGAAGGGTTCTGGTCATCCCAAACGCCTTCCATTTAAAGGGGGATGACTGCTTTTTTTCTTTGCATGATTGCATTTATGGGGTGCAATATAACATGTATTCGTGGTTTTTCTTTTTTTAAAAGTCTTATTTTTCATAAACTTCACCTTTATTGTCAGCCGCGCTCTTCTCTGTCCCCTGAACGAGTGGTTCACTTCCTGAGTCTATGAAAACACTCCCTCAGAAACACGTAGTGAGCTCAGTTTGGTTAGTTTTGCCCGGTGTGTTATGGTTGGCTAAACTGTCGCTCACGTTGTCCGAAGGTTAATTACCTTTACGGGCGAAAACGGGCATGTCATGAGCTCCGGTCCAGATGTAAATACGTGTCGAACTGCAGTATCAGTTTCAGGCCGAATCAGAACCGAGAAAGCTGCGAATGAAGAGAGTCAAGCAGAACCTCACCACACACGGCTCTTACTAAACGTTTCTGAATGATAATTTGCTACATTTTTTAACTTTATACACGTTTGTTTTACACAATAGCATCTGACTGGCAACAATAGCAAATGACTGGCTACTAACAGTTATACTCAAACAGCGTTGGCATGTTTACGTTCTTGATCAAATCGAAAATAACGTCATAAAGCATATATACATGAAAAATACGTTTAAAACATTAGTACTTATAGAAAATTCAGTGCTGCCTCTTGTTTTAAAGTTGGAACTGCTTCATGTTTTAGTAACAGTTTCTTGTTGAATCCGGTGTTGAACTCGCTAGATTACGAATCGTCATTTTCAGGAACATAATCAAACATAAATTGTATCCACTGTTGTCGAAGTATAGCGTCCGTGGAAGCCCGAAACACAGAAGACCTGACAGCTGCATGAACACAACTCACTCAACCGCAGAAATATGCGCATGCCCTTTCCTGCATATTCTGGAGGGAGGGGTTGATGCAAATTTGTAGGTTAGTGACGTACCTTAACCCAGCTGTAGACCCAATCGAGTCGTTTTTGTAGGAATTAAACTTCCTGATTTTTAAAAGGAGATGTCTCTGCTTACACTGAACTTTCAGCGCTGCAACTTTGCAGATACTGTTCATGCACCAACAGCAACATTACACACTATTTAAAATGAAAAATGTAAAATCGCAGTCAACCACCCCTTTAAGTAAAGATCATGTTCTATGAAGATATTTTGTAAATATTCTACCGTAAATATATAAATCATGTATTTCTGTGAGTGAATGCAGCACAATTGCCAACATAAATGCACAACTTTAAAGGAGTTTTCTCAATGTTTAGATTTTTTTGCAACCTCAGATTCCAGATTTACAAATACAAATACAAACCATACATCAATGGAAAGCTTATTTATTCAGCTTTCAGATGACATAACGCACCTGGAGTGACAGTGGATGCGGGCGTTGAGGAACACGAGGAGCTGGAAGAAGCAGACATGGGGCTGGACTCCTCAGACTGAGGCTCTTTGGGTTTCTTCAGGCCGTGTCTCATCACCACAAACGTGTTCAATCCCAGAGCAGCGTTGACTATCAACTGCAGAGACACATGCATATTAAAACAGCTTCACAGATTGGATATAATTAAAGTAAAACCATTTACTTTGGATTTGCTCTCAGACTTTTTGAGCTAGCATCTGTACTATTATTTTTCCTAATAACTATTAATATCATTAAATTACCTTTTCCCTACACTACTGTTCAAAAGTGTGAAGTTTGTAAGGTTGTATAATGTTTTGAAAGAAGTCCCTTATGCTCACCAAGACTGCATTATTTGATCAAAATGTGTATATATATAGTAAAGTGTAATTTATTCCAGTGATCAAAGCTGAATTTTCAGCAACATTACTCCAGTCTTCAGGGTCACATGATCCTTCAGAAACCTTCAGAAATGTCTTTACTGTTGCTTTTGATCAATTTAATGCATCCTCGCTGAATAAACGTGATATTTTCTTAAAAAAAAGAAAAATTACAGACCCCAAATGTTTGAATGATAGTGTTTATATCGTCATTTTCCATTCCATCATTCCAGTCTAGGTGAGTGACAACACCCTCATTAAATGGTCAATGTATTTTAAATCAAGAGAAATCTCTATTGCATGACTTTGTATTATTTATTTTTTTTTTTTTTTTGAAGTCTGTATAGTTAACTTAAAAGGTGAAACTAATATATATATAGACTCATTACATGCCAAGTGAGATATTTCAAGCCTTTATTTGTTATAATTTTGAAGATTATGGCTTACAGTTTATGAAAACCTTTCACAATATTCTGGGGTTTATGGGTTAAGCCATAATCATCAAAATTACAACAAATAAAGGCTTGAAATATCTAAATTTGCATATAATGAGTCTATATAATATATAAGTTGCAACTTTTAAGTTGAATTACTGAAATAAATGAACTTTTGCACAATATATTTTCATTTGTCCGAGTTTCGCCTGTATGTGTGTGTATGCATATTGTACTGTGAAGCGTTGCAAATGTAGAAGCATCCAATTTGAGGTTAAAGTGTTCTTAAATCAGATATAAAGGTAAACCCTGTGTAACACTTACCAACAACGGCAGCAATAACATGCTATATAAACATGCAGGCATGGGAGGGGAAAATAAATAAATCATTAAATAAAAGATAAAGGACTGGCGAGGGGAAGCTACCTTCCTCTGGCTCGCAGCGATGACTGTGGGAAGCCATCGGCTCTCGCGAGTGTCCATTAACAGAAAGACCACGTCGTGCTCAGAGATAAGCTTCTCCAGCTGCTCCACGTCATGCCGAGCTTGAGCCGTCGTCTGCTCCGGAGAAGTTCACAGGATGTCCTGGCATCGGGATGCTCATGTTGTGGCCCTCTGCGTTCTGGACGGGAACAATAATAGAGGAGTCAACATTTAAAGTGGATTAAAACCTTGCTGACACTTTTCCATAAGGTTCATTAGTTAACTACATCAGTTAGCATGAACTAATGATGAACTGCACTTATACAGCATTTATTCATTTTGGTAATTTCAACAGTTAATGTACCATGAACTAACATGAACAAATAATGAACAGCTGGATTTATATAAACTAAAATTAACAAAGATTAGCTAATACTGTAACAAATGTATTGCTTATTGTTAGTTCATGTTAGTTAATATATGAACTAATGTTAATATACTAATGTTAACTAATGAACCTTATTGTAAAGTGTTACCAAAACCTTTCATCAAAGTTATACAGGAATTTTTCTATTTACTGCCGTTGAAAAGTTTGGGATCGTTAAGATTTTTTTATGTTTTTAAAATTAGTCTCTTCTTAATTATATTGTAAAATATTGACAATAACAGCGGTTTTCTATGTGAATATATAGTAAGTGTAATTTATTCATGTGAACAAAGCAGAACTTTACTAAACTTTTTTAATTTTTTTTGATCCACTTCTAACATTGACTTGTATATATTCACAACACATGACACACAAAATGCTTAGTCGATAAAAATCTAAAACATTACGAGCAATGCAGCAAGTAAAAATTATTTTGAACACCAAAGCTTGCAAGGGATTGTGGATACTGAAGTATCTACCAAGCAAATGTTCAAGCTGTTTATAGATTTCTGCAGTTCAGAAGGTTAGAAAATAAGCATATTCATCAACATAGCTCTGAAAGTATATCCCATGCTTCCTGATTACATTACCTAAGACATAGACAATGTAAACAGCAGAGGTCCTAAGACTGAGCCCTGTGGGACTCCACAAGATGCATTTCCCTCAAAACAAACCAACAAAAAAAAAAAAACTACAGATGAACTTGGACTTTAGTTAATTGTGTTGTACTGAACCAGCTTTGACAGTCAATGAATGGGAATAATATCCTGGATTGTATCAAAGGCTGCACTGATCATGCAAGTCTATACATATTGTGATTATCATTTATCGGCACACAAAAGTAAGTCTCTGATAACATTGCATTTCAAACAAGTGCTGTTTCTGTACCATAGTAAGAATGAAAAAGTGAATTTCTTGTGTAGATTATCATCAAACTGATTAATTTAATTTGCCAAAAGAAAGCATAATTTAGTGTATTTTTTTTAAGGACAGTGTGCATATATATATATATATATATATATATATATATATATATATATATACACATATATATATATATATATATACACATATATATATATATATATATATATATATATATATATATATATATACACACATGTATATATATATATATATATATATATATATATATATATATATATATATATTAATTATATTGTAAAATATTGACAATGTAAATCAGCAGTGTTGTGAAATGTGAATATATAGTAAAGTATAATGTATTCCTGTGATTAGAAGCTGAATTTTCAGCATCATTACTCCAGTCTTCAGTGTTGAAAACAGTTGCTGTTAATTTTTCAGGATTCTTTGATGAATAGAAAGTTTAAAAGAAAAGCATTTATCTGAAATACAATCTAAATTGTCTAATATTTCACAATATTCAGTTTTTTTGTATTTTTTATCAAATAAATGCATAATTAAGGAGAAATGGGAAAGAAAAATCAAGTTTTGCTACTGTAAATCTAACAAAATAATCATAAAGCTCTCAGACAAGCATCAAATCTAAGAAAGAACAGCAAATCCAGCATAAGTTCAGCATGTCAACACTTGTAGAGGAAGACATGACTTGAGATGAGCAGAAGAGAGAGAGCGAGAGAGAGAGAGAGAGCGAGCGAGTGAGCAAGAGCAAGCGAATGAGTGAGCGAGAGAGCAAGCGAGAGAGAGAGAGAGAGAGAGAGAGAGATAGAGAGATAGAGAGAGAGAGAGAGAGAGAGAGAGAGAGAGAGAGAGAGAGATAGAGAAGAGAGAGAGAGAGAGAGAGAGAGAGAGAGAGAGATAGAGAGAGAGAGAGAGAGAGAGATAGAGAGAGAGAGAATCTGGTTGGTTTAATTGGCCTGACACACACAGGGGTTCTATGAAGGTGAATGTGTGGCATAATTAGCAGATCAATACAGGATGAGAAGATGAATTAATGATGAACACAGAGTAAACACACACACAGATGATTTCATCAGGAGGACAGACAGGCAGCTGCCGACACACACACACACCCAAAGAGAAAAGCAAAGATTATTAAACCATGTGTACTAAAACAAACTCAAACTCTCTTTCACACACACATACACAGACATGATAGAAAAGCAAAGATTATTTCGCCAGGTGTACTGAAACATGCCTTAAGGGCCTGTCCGTTACACTCACACACACACATATACATGATAGAGAAAAGCCAGGGATCATGTTAGCCAGGTGCCGTCCATGCCACACACACACGCACACACTCTCTCTCTCTCACACACACGAGCACACAGCTCAACTGATCAGATGGTGTGTGTCTTACATAAGGATATCACTCCCGCTCTTGCTTTAGCACCTCCGTCTCTTTGCACTTGGGAAAAATAACATTTGGAGCAAATGAAGAAACTGGCAGGAAAGAGACTTTTATAATGAGGCCCTTCTGAGGTGCGATCGGATAAGTAACTTGACCAGCACGAAGTGTGTGTGTGAGATGGAGATTTCGGCATCCATTTCATCAGTTTGACAGAAACTAAAGCTACAGTGACGACAGAGTAACCCTTCGAACCTGATGTAGAAATGAAGGTGAAGACATTGAAGTTTACCAAATAATCAATGAAATCAGTAAGGTGAAAACAATGCATTTCATAATATAGCCATTAGCCATTAGTGGTTTAATAACCACTATTCAGCCATTGTGCAAGATTAGGTCACGATTAATTCATGAAAAACCATTCATTTCTATGAAAAACCACAACCACAGATTTTCCTTCTCCTCCAACACTTTTCTACTTCATACTTATAGAAAATTGGTGTGACATTTATTTAATCTTGTCAATCACAGCAACAATATCTCTATTTACTATTATGTATGAAATTTGTAATCCTCTTTTGAAGTCCCCCTGTGGAGAAAATCAAGCTTTTAATGTTGTTTATTAGGGGTGGAAAAAAAAATCGATATTGCAATATATTGTTGTGCTCTCTGTTGCAATAAATAATCGATACACTAACGCCCAATATCGATATTTTATTACAACACGAAATTATTAATTTACCCGTTGTCAGTGTCACTGTCACTACCCAATATCTACCATTCTGTTTGCGGAGGGCGCTGTTCGAGTAAATAGGAGTAAAGTGGCGCAAACAGACCAGAGGGAAGCAAATCTGGGCGACACAAACCCACCAACCTGTCATTTCAGCTACAATGATGAAATCAAAACAATGAAAGCATGGCGAAGCGGCTCTCCACGGCTCTGCTTTCGTCGGCTAAAAGTTAAGAAACTCAACGCTATAAGCCGTCAGTGCTGAGCCGAGCAGTTCGCACGTGACTTATGCAGTGTTTCCCACACATCTGACTAATTCGCCGGCACATACTGCGTTTCGGTTTTTAACACTATTAAAAACACGCAGCGTATTCTTTCAGTTGTATTTCCCCGCTCTCCCTCCGTCTCTCTCTCACTCACGCGTCTCTCTCTCTCTCACACACACACACACACACACACACACACACACAACGTGCACACCGCGTATGTCTATGAGGCGCCGGACTGGACAAAAGCGAAAGCGAACTCCGTGAGCGAAAGAGTGTGACTTTATTTAAACTTATATAAACTAATATAATTTATATTACTGGACAGTTTAAAGCTCATAACCATATTTTTTGTTACTTGGGAGTGCAGTGTTACAGTATGTTGCATTATGCAGTATTTGTCCTGAAAAGGCTACTTTACTTAAATGTCTATCTTAACTTAAACTTAAATGTCTATATTACCTCAATAAATTTAAGGTCATTCCTAATTTATTTGTATTTTTAATACATTTTAATCATTAACTTTAAAAAGCACACTTTTTACGACTAAAATAACAGTCAAGGGTTAAAAAAAAACTAATTCCCAAAAAATAAAACAGATTTTATAGGGCCCTTATATATATATCTATATTTATAGATATATAAGTCACATATATCGTGATATATCGTTGATGAAATTTCTCCCAATATATTGAATATCGTAGATATCGCGAATCGTGATATTATCATATCGTGGACCACATATCGCCACAGAATTGAATCGTGAGGTACCTGTATTTCGTCCCACCCCTATTGTTTATGTTTCATGTGGTGTTTTTAATATGCTTTTGAAAAAAAAATCAAGTCAAAAAATATAATTATAATAAGTAAACTAAATATAAATATATTATGTAAAGTGCACAACCTTCCTAGTTAATGATTTTTTGAGAGCTCTCCTTCTAAAAAGCGCACTGTGCTCTGATTGGTCAGCTGGAGCAGTGATTGGTCGAGTGCTTCGATTGTGTTTGGGAAATGTCCTGCACCTTACCATAACCACCAGTTAAACACACTACTATCTCATCTAGGCCCTGCCCCTTTGTTCTGCGTATGCCTTTGGCGGGAATTGTAGTGGTCTCAAAATCAACAAAAAAATTTAATCGTCAAAATAATGTATCAGGACCACTGATCTATATAATGACTGGATAGCTCATGACGTTCTAAACTGCCACTAGGCAGTGAAGCCACCGGAAGTGTTTGAGCGGCCATCTTACGATTTCACTACCAGCAGAGGGCTCCAATGGCCGTTATACAGAGATAGTATAGCTCCGACAGCACTTTTAAGATGACCCGCTGTGCATAAACAAGTGTAAAACGAAGTTCACAAAAGGATCTACAAAAAACTGCCCACAGGTTGTAATTTAAGGTACATATATAGTAATTTATATGCACAATTGTCGCTATTTCCGTGTTGTTTATAAAAGGTTTATAGCCTACTATGCATTCTTTCACAGATGTATTCAAGTTTAAACCCAACAAACGTATTATTCAATGCATTACTTATTATTATTTTAATTAAATTAATTTATTGACTATATTTTCATGTCAATCCATGTTCAGTTTGACCTCAAACCATGCGCTGTCACTTTGCGCTGTTATTTCAGCGCCTACAGCACAGCAGAAATAGACTGGGTGCGGGAATGACCTCCGTGTTTTTTCTTGATTTTGGGGTTTCTACCTTAAACAATGGTTTCTACCAGGATAGCATATTGGTGTGCAATACAACTGAGTCTGCACAGGATGTTTATTTTGAAATTGACAGTGTTTTGACGGTGCGACTTGGACGCAATGTCCGTCGAAAAGACTCGCCGCCTATCTTTAGCAACGCACCGCGGCTGGTTGGTTCACTCATGTATTGACTAGAGTGGGTGCGATCAGCTCGGGTAGCCGTTTTGCAGCCGAACGCGGCCGCAGACGTGTGCAGTGTCTTATTTTCCCAAATCTTATCCATGTGAATTAAACAGCTTGCTTTTACATTTCTATAATTGTATATGCCACCTGGGCATTAGAATAGATGTCATGGTTATGTAAATGATAAATACAGTTGTACATAATAATAGCCTACATAATATTCAATTTTAACACAAAATGAAGAAGAGTTTAAGAAAAATTTATAGGTTTCAAAATTCACTACATTCACTGACATTCTGGTTCTATTTATGTAACGAATCATAATGCAATCGTACATTCAACGCCCGGCTATTATTACGTTTGAGATACAACCACTGGTCGATAATATGTTTGTATAAACTGTAAGTAACAACTGGTAAAATGTACGCCTATGTCATAAAAAAACATAATTAAACTCTTAAATATTCTCTTCTCAGCCATGTTTACAGTCCCCGAGCGAAATCTCCTCCCATTCTTTTTTCTAAATGGCATTTCGCAGGATTCCTGGGTAGTTAAAGTGCATGGAGCCTGCATCTATGCAGGCTTTGCGGAAGACCGTTACAAGGGTACAAAGGGGGCACTGCTGAGCACACTTCAGAGCGTTAAAATGCTAAATGGGACGGACTCGTAGACTCAGCGAGCACGCGCAATCTAAGTCCATGAGACCGAAGGTCTGCATGAAGTGCGCCATTTGGGACAGGGCCTGTGAGGGGGTGATTTTTTTTAACTCATCCGTTTAAATTATCTAAAGCCTTAAAGTTCTGCATAATTTAAGGGCATGGCCACTTGAGTGACAGATGGAGTACCGCTGATTTCACTACTAGCTGTTTGTCTGCTGTGAGTTCGCGTCACGCCGCCTTAGCTAACCCACCTCGCAGCACATTTTCCGTTTATCCGGGAAGCGTCACGTGGCCAAGATGGCGACGGCGAGCTCCGCCCACTTTGGGCTTCAAAAATGCTCTTCAGCAACAGAAACAGGCGATGTCATCCACACTACATCCATATTTTTTACAGTCTATGATCAGGACATGCTTTTTCTTGGTTGCGAATGGCCAAAATTGGCTTTTGGAATGAAATTAGTTGCAGCTGCCCGGAATGATGAATCATGGGAAGTGAAGTGGATGTGATAGCAGAGAGGATTCACAGGCCTTGCGGATGTAAACACCTGCCAACAGCATTCCCACACAGAGTCATGAATATGAAGCCCGGCTAAAGTCTGAGTCACACAGAGTCTGATGCGAACGCTTAACATAAAACACAAGGACAACATGTACCCAAACTGATTTTGTTGCTTAGCAATGGCAACATATCTGAGAAAAAGCCTCGCTAAGTATGAAGAAAATGGATGAGATGGCTACTAATTAAGAATTCGGGATGGTCAACTGGTTGATTAGTCATTCACCAATTAACTAGTTAATTATAGGGGTGGGAATTACCAGCAGTATTATTGTGATATGTTAAGCATTGTAACTACATATATTGTGATTTCTTACATTTATTTAAGCTGCAAACGTCCCCACAGGAAAACTTGTCCACATTTGTTTTTATCTAATATGATAAAGTTCTCAGTCTGTCCATTTCACATTTCCATCTCCTTCTTCCCTTTCTTATTCAATATTTTATTCCTCGTATTGTAGACTTATTTTAATAACAATTGAGTGCATCAGTATCAAGTATTTTTTCCATTAATTTCTCCCATAGGTATTTCAAAAAGGTCTCAAGGTTAATCATAACATTTGATTTAAAACAAACAAAAAAGTATTTAAAAATCAGAAAGAAAACACAAAAGGTAGAAGAACTACAACCCCATGAAGCATTGCGAACAAGGAAGCATAGTGAACAAGTTAATTGTAAAAAATGCACATACTTACACATATTTGAGTATTTTGAGAGTGTAGACAAGAGAGACCAACTCGATTATGTGATTCACAGGGAGTGGGCAGAGCTAAAGAGATCTTTGGGCGTTTTGCATGTTCGAGACTCCCTGATTGGAGAATTTTTTGTACAGAATCATGGGTAATGTAATTTTTCACCACAAATTTCACTGTTGAACACAATAAAGTTGAAATAACGCAACATACGCAGATACCATCGAGTAACAACCTCGTAGCTCAAAGTAAGCCTGAAAGGAGCCTTCCGAAAGTGTCAGTTATGCTCCATTAAATTATCAATAAAAGTTGGACCTCATCGTCTGATTGTCAGGTTTATGTTCTGCTTTAGTCTAGTTTCATGTGTTTAGTTCCTGTTTGCCTTTTTTTTCTGTTCTTGTTTGACTTTTGCTGGTATGTACTCACCCCCATGTCATCCAAGATGTCCATGTCTTTCTTTCTTCAGTCGCAAAAGAAATTAGGTTTTTGATGAAAACATTCCAGCATTTTCTCCATAAAATGGACTTCAGTGGGAACCAAATGGTTCAAGGTCCAAAAGACACTTTCAGTACAAACTGTTCACAGGGCTTTAAAGGGTTCACGACGAAACGATCGCTCATTTAAAAAAAAAAAAAGTTTAAGTTTTATAAGCTCAAATGCTCGCCTTGCTCGGTACTGCGTGATGCACGCTCGTGACTCTCCTGTTCGAACTCTGGCCCATTAAAATGAACAAATTTTTTTCCAAATCAATGCATTCCGTTTCGTCGTTGAATGAACCAAATTGACTCGGAAAAAGATTTGTTTATTTTGATGAATGGGTTCGAACTGGAGAGTCTACAAACGTGTTTCACAGAAAAGAGCAAGGCGGAGCATTTGAGCTTATAAAACTTAAACTCTGTTATTTATTAAATGAGCGATCATTTCGCTTATTTATAAGACCCTTATTTATCATCTGGTGTCGTTTAAAGCCCTTTGAACTTTTTGCAGTTTGCACTGAAACTGTCTTTTGGACCTTGAACCGTTTGGTTACCAGTAAAGTCCATTATATGGAGAAAAATCCTGGAATGTTTTCATCAAAAACCTTAATTTCTTTTCGACTGAAGAAAGAAAGACATGGACATCTTGGACTGACATGGGGTGAGTTAATTATCAGCAAAAGTTTTTTTCAAAAGTGAACTACTCCTTTAACTCACTAATTTGGTCCTGTGTGCGTATACCGTGTTCACGACAACATGTGACGTTCTACACGGAGCCGTTTACATCCTCGGACTGGGAATTATGTGTTTATATGGCAGAGTAGGAGCTCTCAGGAAAATTTCCAGTGTACAAGTTGTAATTATGAGATCTAAGAGGACATGATGTTTACAACATGAAACCTCACAATTACGGTAATTTTCAAAATACCCTGTTTAGTCCAATATCTGTTGGTTCTCAATGATGTTTCTGTGGTTTGCAATCTTCAGCATTTTTACAGATTATTCTTAAGCGATTTCCTGTAAGATTTGTTTATTTAAATAAAGACTAGTTGTGTTTGATATTCCTCCTTTGTGCACACCTGACACTGATGTGCTAATTGATGCATGAGAAGACCACTGAGCAGATAAATAGAGGCCACATTTCATATGAGCATGGGTTATATTGTACAGCGTGCGATTAAACGGTATGTATGACTCCTCCTCAAAGAAAATAAACATCATCAAATACATTGTTTGGCTTTTCATTTCATTAATCTGCAGACCAGCAAAACACGGTTCACCAATATTAAAATGCATAATTCAGAGTTCATTGTTCTAGATAATTGCATGTTGAAATTGAGTCCCTCCCAATTAATCCAGGGGTCTCAAACTAACGACCCGCATGGGTTCATTCAGCCCGACAGGTGGAATAGTTTATTCAGGCTTCAATAGTCCAATAAAACACACAGAGGGAATGATGAGACACCTGTGCCAATAACTGTGCATTGTTTGAATTGGTGGTTGTTTAACATTTGTATTTATGGTTCAGGTTTCATGTTAATTTTTTTTTTTTTTTTTTTTTTTTTTTTGCGGGGTCGAAACAAATAAAATTCTCCCACAATTCTGATTTGACAAATAAACAAAATAACGTGACGTACTGAGAGGTTCTGACAATTGACCCTTCGCTAAGCCCCGCCCTCCCTAGTTACTGTTGCTACGCCTGTCAAGCTTCCGCGGCTGGCACATCAATTACAGTGTGTCTGCACCTGTGTCAGACATTCCCAATGAGATAATTAGTAATTTTCGGCGAAAAAGTGAAATATCTGAGAGAGCGAGACAAAAGGGACTGCAGTATTGCATTCGAGGGATATATTCACGACATAATATGCAACCAATTAGAGAATAATTTCTTAAAAATCGAAGCTAAAGCCTAACGGTATTGTCCCAGTGCAAGCAGCAACTGCCTCATACGCTGACCATTCAAATGGGAAACACACAAATTGAGGAAAAGCTATGTTCATGCATAGCAGGGTATGTGGAAATCCTAATAATTATAAATCAAACTGTTTATCCATAAATCTTGTGGAACAAAACTAATACCGAGAGAGCCGCGATCGGATTGGGTTAAAGTAAGTTAGTCAGGGGTAACGTTAGTAGGACGTCAATTAACAAAATGCTGAAATATATTTTAAAGTATGTCAGTGAGCCTTTGTCTTGTCTTTAATCGTCTTATTTTACGTTATATCATTATGAACAAAGAACCGTCAATATTTCCAAGCAATAACGTTAGGTGTTTTTGTTTATCATGTCGACATTTACCAGTAGTGAGTCTCCCACACTGCTTGATCATGCCCATCATTTCTCCCCTTGGCTTTTAGATTTTCTGGAAGGGAAAGCTATTCCTCTTCCGCGTCCAAACTTTTAGGATACCGGTATCAGATTTGCACAATCCATACGCGCAATGCTTCAGCATGTTTCCCTCACTCGAAAGCTTGCCAGACCTCCCGCGCATAGTTAGGGTTGCTAAGACACGATTGGCAAGTGGCGGTTTTTGGGCGTGGCTTCAGCGAAGGGTCAATTAATTGCTGAAGTCTATTTCAAAATAATACATTTTTAATAGTTTTTTTTTTTTTTACATCTGTGTGAATGAATAATTCAATGAATCACTCATAAAGACTTCACTTGTTTCATTGCTCAATGAATCAGCATTTTTGAACAAATCTCTTCAATGAATGATTCAATGACTCACTCATAAAGACTACACTTGTCACATTACTGGATGAATCATTTTTTTAACCAATCTCTTGAATGAATGATTCAATGACTCACTCACAATGACTTCACTTGATTCTTTATTGGATGAATCAGCGTTTTTGAACGAATCTCTTGAATGAATGATTCAATCAGAATTACATTTTTATCTGTCACTTGTCACGCCTACTGGTGTAATGATGTAATCAATGCAATCATTTCTTGAAGTGCCCAATCTCTTCAAAAGATGATTTGCTGTATTTTAATCACTACCGCAGACATCAGTGTTTATAACTAAATAATAAACTTTTATCTCAGTTCTTCTGTGATAATCTGAATGATTAAGACAGAATAAATGAATCTGTGTGTTGAAAAGAATCTGTTTTAAATCTATACATGACAACAGCTCTCTCTGGATCAGAACTCAGTATCTGAATGTTCGCTGTGATCCAACTTATCAAAGCTTTAAAAGGTGAATCATAGTCATTTAGGAATGAGATTGTGTGGATATTTGAATCAAGATTGCAATATTTGAATGATTAATCATGCAGCTCTAATATTAATGCTTGTCAGGTATTTGAGTTTGAGACCCCTCGTCTAATTCGCAATGGAAAAAAAATTACAAATATGCAGTGGTTAAAGTGGGATTTGGCAGGTGGGGGAACCCTCAAATTTTGTGTAGGTGCAACAGAGAAAATGACTCACTGTGGGACAACAAATTGAGTATCGTGGTATAGCAATACTTTTTGGGTGTCCCTGTGGCACCAAGTAGCCTATCACTTATTTACTTGATATTTTAACGGTTTTGTTTTGGCCCGTCTACACTGATTTAATGACAATACTATGTTAAAATTGCTTAACACTGGGACAAAAATTGAGCCCTGGCACTGAAGCCACACCAGCCCACATTATCATCCACAGCCCCACACACAGACGTACATTAAAATGTGAGGTAGATAGTGGGGTTCAGGGCCTCCCCCGAGAAAATTTTGATTTCTCTGACCAAATTATGTGCAATTTTAGACTTTTGAAGGCCAAAAAAAAAAAAGAAAA
Source organism: Hybognathus amarus (assembly GCA_030378365.1). NCBI lineage: Eukaryota > Metazoa > Chordata > Actinopteri > Cypriniformes > Leuciscidae > Hybognathus > Hybognathus amarus. The sequence continues at coordinate 86,416 of JAQIUQ010006320.1, forward strand.
AGGGATAATAAATAGCTTTAAAACCATGTCAGTGGGCATTTGATTATTTTGTCAATAGCCTACCTGCTCTCTTCTCATCTACATCTTTCTTTTTCTCAGCCTCCATATCCTGCTCTATTTCTTCCCCTCCTAAACTCCTAAACCCCTGAACTTTGACTGATAGTCTTTCATTTTCATAGGCTTAACTGATAATTAGTATATGTTTTATGAATCATTATCTTAAACAAGTTAATTCACTCAAGGCTAGGTCAGTATTGCCACCTTCTACAAGCTTTGGAATTTGAAAAGTAATTTTAAATAATTCAAATTATAGGTTACGTTTAACGCAGTTGGTGGAATTGGCAGACGTTCGGATTGGGTTAAAGTAAGTTAGTCAGGGGTAACGTTAGTAGGACGTCAATTAACAAAATGCTGAAATATATTTTAAAGTATGTCAGTGAGCCTTTGTCTTGTCTTTAATCGTCTTATTTTACGTTATATCATTATGAACAAAGAACCGTCAATATTTCCAAGCAATAACGTTAGGTGTTTTTGTTTATCATGTCGACATTTACCAGTAGTGGGTCTCCCACACTGCTTGATCATGCCCATCATTTCTCCCCTTGGCTTTTAGATTTTCTGGAAGGAAAGCTATTCCTCTCCGCGTCCAAACTTTTAGGATACCGGTATCAGATTTGCACAATCCATACGCGCAATGCTTCAGCATGTTTCCCTCACTTCGAAAGCTTGCCAGACCTCCCGCGCATAGTTAGGGTTGCTAAGACACGATTGGCAAGTGGCGGTTTTTGGGCGTGGCTTAGCGAAGGGTCAATTAATTGCTGAAGTCTATTTCAAAATAATACATTTTTAATAGTTTTTTTTTTTACATCTGTGTGAATGAATAATTCAATGAATCACTCATAAAGACTTCACTTGTTTCATTGCTCAATGAATCAGCATTTTTGAACAAATCTCTTCAATGAATGATTCAATGACTTCACTCATAAAGACTACACTTGTCACATTACTGGATGAATCATTTTTTTAACCAATCTCTTGAATGAATGATTCAATGACTCACTCACAATGACTTCACTTGATTCTTTATTGGATGAATCAGCGTTTTTGAACGAATCTCTTGAATGAATGATTCAATGAGAATTACATTTTTATCTGTCACTTGTCACGCCTACTGGTGTAATGATGTAATCAATGCAATCATTTCTTGAAGTGCCCAATCTCTTCAAAAGATGATTTGCTGTATTTTAATCACTGACCGCAGACATCAGTGTTTATAACTAAATAATAAACTTTTATCTCAGTTCTTCTGTGATAATCTGAATGATTAAGACAGAATAAATGAATCTGTGTGTTGAAAAGAATCTGTTTTAAATCTATACATGACAACAGCTCTCTCTGGATCAGAACTCAGATCTGAATGTTCGCTGTGATCCAACTTATCAAAGCTTTAAAAGGTGAATCATAGTCATTTAGGAATGAGATTGTGTGGATATTTGAATCAAGATTGCAATATTTGAATGATTAATCATGCAGCTCTAATATTAATGCTTGTCAGGTATTTGAGTTTGAGACCCCTCGTCTAATTCGCAATGGAAAAAAAATTACAAATATGCTGTGTTTAAAGTGGGATTTGGCAGGTGGGGGAACCCTCAAATTTTGTGTAGGTGCAACAGAGAAAAATGACTCACTGTGGGACAACAAATTGAGTATCGTGGTATAGCAATACTTTTTGGGTGTCCCTGTGGCACCAAGTAGCCTATCACTTATTTACTTGATATTTTAACGGTTTTGTTTTGGCCCGTCTACACTGATTTAATGACAATACTATGTTAAAATTGCTTAACACTGGGACAAAAATTGAGCCCTGGCACTGAAGCCACACCAGCCCACATTATCATCCACAGCCCCACACACAGACGTACATTAAAATGTGAGGTAGATAGTGGGGTTCGGGGCCTCCCCCGAGAAAATTTTGATTTCTCTGACCAAATTATGTGCAATTTTAGACTTTTGAAGGCAAAAAAAAAAAGAAGAAAGGGATAATAAATAGCTTTAAAACCATGTCAGTGGGCATTTGATTATTTTGTCAATAGCCTACCTGCTCTCTTCTCATCTACATCTTTCTTTTTTCTCAGCCTCCTTATCCTGCTCTATTTCTTCCCCTCCTAAACTCCTAAACCCCTGAACTTTGACTGATAGTCTTTCATTTTCATAGGCTTAACTGATAATTATATGTTTTATGAATCATTATCTTAAACAAGTTAATTCACTCAAGGCTAGGTCAGTATTGCCACCTTCTACAAGCTTTGGAATTTGAAAAGTAATTTTAAATAATTCAAATTATAGGTTACGTTTAACGCAGTTGGTGGAATTGGCAGACGTTCCCTCATCGTGCGCTGTGCAAAAGCGTCAGAAGCATTCTCAGGTATAAATATGCAGCATTAAATGCACGCAGGTGATTTTTGAATATTAATGAACGAATATTAATGTCGATATACAATGGTTACATAATGTTAAAACTAATCCTGCTATTGATCTCTTTGTAAGACCCTTTAGAACAGTGGCTAGGGAAAACAAATGTCAGGCGAAATATTTCGAACCTAAAACTAACTTCACGTGCGCTTGAATGCATTTCAAGCATTTGTAAAATCCTTGTGTACTCGACGCGTCCGTGCGAGCGCGAGGCTACGCTGACTGTGCGCGCACCTCTCCAAACGGACAAGGCGTGTTTATACTTTATATAGTTTATATTTTATGTGTTTATACTTTATACAGTTTATACTTTATATAGTTTATACTTCATATAGTCTATACTTTATGTGTTTATCGCTCGCTTTCAGCGGGGAGGAAGGGAAGTTGGTCCATATCGGGAGAAGCAAGATTCGTTGAGATTAATTAATCTATTTATTTATTCATTTATCTGAGGTGCCGGAACGCAGCTCCGGAATCCGTTCCGGCCCACTTTAACCCCTGCAAAGATGCAACTGCAGACCTAGACTTTACATTTTCCATTCTTTATCTGTAATTTACATATTGTTGAAAGATTTGCTCACCACTCCAGGAAAGATCTTCTGTAGTCTGTCCACTGCGGCGAGAGCTTTTGCCTTTCCTCCACTCAGACAGTCTTCAAACTCGTACAGCGGCTGTCGCACTGGGTTCGAGTAGGAGATCTTTGCGTTGTCCACAAAAGTGATGTGCCTCACACCCCAGCCCTCAAAACAACACAGCAGAAAACACTTAGCCAGAACTAAACACTAAACATTTGTGTATTTCAACACAAAACACCTGCATTTTATTCACTAAGCAAGCACCTGTAATCCAGTGGAAGCAGATGCTACCGCTCCTGCTGTACTCATGTAAAAATCTGCATTTTTTAACAAATCTTGAGTGAATGATTCAATGACTCACTCATAAAGACTTCACTTGTTTCATTACTAGATGAATCAGTTTTGAACAAATCTCTTAAATGAATAATTCAATGACTCAATCATAAAGACTTCCGTTGTTTCATTACTGGATGAATCACTGTTTTTGAATGAATCTCTTAAATTAATGATTCAATGACTCACTCATAAAGACCCTTGTTTCATTACTGAATGAATCAGTATTTTTAAACAAATCTCTAGAAGAATGATTCAATGACTCACTCTAAGACTTCAACATTAGCATTGGACATTGACACAAATTTCACAATACGATTAAATTACGATTCACAAGCTTGTGATTCAATTGAATTCCGATCTTGATTCAATATTCGATACGTTTAGATACTATATAACAGGTACAGTAAATTTCTCTTTCTCTCAACTAAACAATACAGGGAACCCTGTCAGTCGCTACATTGTTATAATATTACAGGTTAAATGTTACAACCGACTTGTCTACATTTAGATTTAAATTAAGTTTCTAGTGCAATTCATTTTTTTAAATATATTAATTTAAAAAGTGCTAGTTCATTTAAACACCTCATTTAATGACGTATTCAATTAAATATTAAAGAACATGTTAGAGTTATTTTTCTGGTCACTGAATGGCTTTTCTAAGGTGAATGTAACGTTACATGACATTATTGCTCTCAAGCTTTTATTTTGTTTAGGTCTTTCCGTGGTTGAAACACTTATTGATGGATTCCATGAGACATGATTGATTTCTAAATTGTTCTCTATCTTTCATCATGTTCATTCGTTAATGTTTAATTGGTGCTGTAACTAGAAAAAGAGATGATCAGCCAACTTTCAGCACACATTAAAGTCCACAAAGAAAAAACACATTTATTGCCTGATAATTTATTGTCATGATAAAATTGGCATACGCGGCTGTTTTATATCATAAAAATAGAGTGAGTTGTGCTATAAATAATGTGTAGTGAAGTTTTGTACATTCACAAACTAAAACAGCACATGTGGGATTACAGAATCACACAGTTTCAGCACAAAATTTAAATTTAATTTCAGCACAAACACACTTTCTCTCTAAATTAGGCTTCTTCTAGACTCGTAAAAACATGAATCGCTTTGCATTCACAAGGCACACTGTAAGAGACCCGCTATTAGAGGGTCCGGGTCCATTTGGAGCATTTACATATAAGACCGCTCTTGGAACTAAGTGTGAGAACTCTCTTAATGTTGCAATCATTTTCATCTTCATACTGCCAACATGTTTATCTCAGCCATCGGGTGACACCACCATTATTTTGAAATGGCAGCATCTGTCTCAATTTCTCTATAATTACAGTCCTAAGCTCAGAACAATTTCAAACACCATTAAGAAGCAATTATGGTGAAAGCAAGTAAAAACTTAAATGACATAAAGCAAGCCAAGGAGTCCATACTGAAGGCAAAAAAAGCTTTTCCAACACCTCTCAGATGAGACGGTCAAACCAAAATGTATTCAGACACCTTCAACATTTCTCACATTATCACAGTTTATTTGCTGTAGTTTAGAAAATGGTAATAAAACATGAGCAGAACTCAGAGTGATCAGATAAGTGAAAATTTCACTGGGTTTGTCCGTCCCTTATGTTAGACTCCCACAAATGAATTATGCTGAATATCTGATAAATCTAACTACACAATTAGATAATACCAGTTTAGCTCAACCAGTGACCAAGCAATACTTCATGTTGTTCAGTGTGTGTGTGTGTAAAAAGAGCATTAGCAATTACGAAAAACACACTTCAGCTCAAAGTGTCCGAATCATTTTTGGTCCCAAAGTTTCACTGGTAGTCACTGTATGAAGAATATTTGGGTATAATTTGTAACAGTTTACTTTATTTTGCTATCCTCACTTACTTAAACTATAGTGTCCTGATCACACTAGTAAAACAATATAAAAAATGATATCTGGAGTCTGAATTTTTTGGTTCACCTGTAAATTGCTGATAACCTCAAGTAAACGTATCTCACCATCAGGGTTTCGTGCCACATTGCATCCCAGCGTTCCAGCTCCCAGTAACAGACACTTCGTGGACACGACTTTATCGGAGATCCAGAGACGGGACGAGCCTCCAGCGCATCAGCTTCAGGTTCAGATCCACAGAAGACTCAGCCAGCCTTGAGGAATCATCAAATGTGTAACATACCACTGAGAAAAACATTTCATAAACTTCCATGCTGTGTTTAGTACCTTTTAGGGTCCATGCATTCGCTGAGATTGACACTTCTGGGTCCCATGGCTCCTTTAGGATTCTTCTCCCAACCCACGCTCTTTGGACACACTGTAGTAACACGCTATTAAACTTACATATAATGCAAAATTAAATAAATTTTAGTTTTATTTAATAAACTTTGGTGTTTCTATCACAATTCTGTCATAAGATCTGGGAAAATTAAATATTGGTAACACTTTACAATATGTTAACATTGGTTTATGCATTAACAATAGCTATTTTTCCATTCGAAATTGTGAATTAAACTTGTGTGCAAAATTGGAATGAAAACATTTGCAAATAAACTGTTTCCATCCCATGTGTTCAAGAGAACATAATCTTCACATCCTGGGAAATTGCTGCAAAATATCAGAAGTAAAAATGGAAGTTTCTGCAATCAAGGAAGAAACTGTGGCTCTTTTTTCCTCCATTCAGGTGTGTGTCGAGCGTCAGGCGAAACACAAGCGCTGTCGTGTTCTCTGGCGTTCGGATGCTGGTGTTTGGGAACACACTTGTGCGTGACGCTTCTGGAGGGAATTAAACCGAATCATTCTGATCATACACTTCGAGCTTCGGCGTTTCAGAAACACCAAACCAATATTAGAGACGCTGCCACCGCCATTGGTCAACTCCAATCAGAGCCGACGCAGAGGCAAAGTCACATGAGGTTTTATTTTGAACAATTTATTCAATATATCTGTTTCCATCGTAGTTTATTTGTATATCTTCTTAGTGGATAAAAATATATCCACCTCAACTGAGCGCTTATGTTTTTATGCATATTTTTAGAATTTATGCACAAGTTTTTTTTAGCGATGTCCCGAAATGTGCATAAAAATAGGAGGATAGACATACAGCTATAGACAAAATCATTTGTTACAGTGTTTATTATCATTAGTTAATAAAACATAGCTTTTCATTTTTAGTTTATGTTAGCTCAGGTCCCATAAATAATATGCACGAATACAGTTTTTGATTTTAATAGTACCTTAAATGACCAAAATTAGATTAATAATACATGGTTTTGAAAGTATTTTTCATTTCATGTTAACTAATAAAGCTAACTAATGCAAACAAATGAAATATATGATGATATAAGGTGTTATAAGGTGATGTTTTATTACTTCAAACTTGCAGTGTTTTACTTGTTTCTTGGATCTCAAGACGTTAGAAAATAATAGTAAAAAAAAAAAAACAGGTTTCAGGTCTCAAAACCCCTGCATTAAACGCCATTTCCATTGTTTTACGCTATGTCTAGTAGGAGTTCGCTGATTAGTTCATACAATGAACAATTGACTAGTCAGTGGACTAGTCAGTAGATCACATGGCTCACTGTGCTTTTTCAGTATGAATCGACAGCAGACCATTGGTGCGTTGGTGTTTTCATTTACATAAAGTAATGATTTGGCAACTAGTTGAGTACCTTTTTAGACAACTAGTAAAAACTATTCATTATTAAGCATGAATGCTCCGAGATTAGGGATTATTTTTATGTTTTATATTCAGAAACACACAGTCTACGAAAACAGACACTAGAATGCAAGGGATGCACCAATATGAAAATTTAGGCCGATATTCGATAACCGATAATTCTTCATATTTGAAAGCCTGATAACTAATATATTGGCCGATAAATCTGAATCTAGATTTTTATATCATTTTTGAGAGCCTGATTACAAAAACACAAGTCTGATCATTAAAATCCATGTCCCAAGTGACAATTACAATGATGTTCTCATTATTATTTCATGTAGCCGATATGATAGACTTGTGCTGTAATTTACTGTATTTTCCTTTTTTTAAGTGATTCCAATCATATTTCAAGCGATTCAAAACCATCATGTTGAACATTCTGCAGTGTTTCCGCTACATTCATTCTCCCGTGGCGGGCCGCCACACTTAAAATCCTCCCGCCACGGCTGCAGCTTCTCAGTGAAGTCCGATATTCTGCATAGTATTGTGTTATTTTGTTAAGCCCCACTAAATGCATAAAAACTTTGTAAAGCACAATCAAGTTCACACTATATTCCAAGACTTCTAAAGTCATTCAATAGCATAATGTGTGGTAAAATTAATATTTTAGTCGCTAAGTTAAAGTTAACGGAAAGTCATCTCGCCTCAGTCATTCTCCATTCAGCATTCACACAGCGCGTCGCGTTCGAGTTTCGACAGTAACACGACGACACTCTCTTCAAGATCAATGTTCCCATTATTATACTTTATTTGTAGATAAAGCACAAAGGTCTATGGTTTGCATAAAATGACTTTATCTTGCTGGAGTGGAGTTTATTGCCCTTTCTAAATCACATTCCCTTCTCCTGGGTGTATGTAAGATTACAGCACTGATGAGTCGAGAGTGCTATTGTTCTTCATGCGCCCTGAAATTTAAAACTGTTAAAAGAAAAGGCTCAAAAAACTGTTGCATAGATAGAATACACTAAGCATTAGTGCTGCACGATTAATCATATCGCACTCGTAATAGCGATCTCAAACCTATGCAATTATATAACGCAAAATGCCGCGATTTTATATGAAATAAACAAATTAGGGCTATTAACGCAGAATCTCTACTTTTTTGTCATCCTTTGACTAGTGTTACATGATCCCGCTCTTATTCGTGCAAATGCCTTTTCGCATTTTGCACGACAAGAAGTGAAAAGCTGCCTGTGAATGCCCTAAATGAGACTCGCAGAAAGACAATAACTTTCGAGCTTGAACGAACAATAACACACACAATCATGCCAAAATGTAGTTCTGTCGAGTATCTTCATAACATAAGAAAAGTCTTATGGACGAAAAGAGTTGTGCTATGAGGCGCGTGTGAGATCCGCGTCTCGGGAACGGGTGCTCTTAAAGGGCCAGCAGCGAATAAAGCGTTTGGTCAGTAAAGTTAATCAAAGAACAAAGGGAAATTAGAAAATTACTAACTGATCTTGACTAAAGAACTTTTGTAGCTTTAATAACGATTATTTTATATATAATTTATAATTCATGCAGCGCAGACTGTTTGATAACGTTTTTCAATTTCATCCTTTTTAATATTTTTTTTAAAAGTTGATAGCTTTCAATTGTAATGATGGAATCAATGTTGGTTTGGTTGATGGTTTATTAATCATTATAGGTGTTATCAATCATTTAGTTGTTGCTTTTAGTTTGAGTTGAGAAATAAACATTAATACACAGAATGATCACTAATCTGTGTGTGCATTTTACTTTAGAACCAAGCAAGTTGGACTCATGAAACCATTTTATTATATCAAAATCGTATATCGCAATAGCCTCTATGCAGGAACCTTGATGACGTGTGTCTGAAAGAATCTCAGTCAGCGTCTCTACTTCCGGAAGCGCGTTCTGCAGGCCAAGTGTATAGAAGCAAAACTTTAATAAAATCTGTTTTCTCAGAAACGGAGACAACGATTTTAGAAACGCTGATTCGCTAGTCGAATTTCAGTACGATACGAGAGAATACTAACCCTCAAAGTTGTTGACAAAACTCGAAATATATAATTTAAATAACTTCTCTTTTTCACTCTTGTGTGACAGCTAACTGCCTCACAGTGTTGTTAACATCATTCACGTTAACTGCAGGACGTTTTTATAAACAGTAAGTGTAATTTGACACTATCTCCACCTAACGCAAAACCGGCTTCTGACCATATACAGACGCAGCACCGGATGTAACTGGGCATGCTGAGACAAACCCGGAAGCGATCGTGCATAGAGGCTATTGCAATATTGACCTCAATAATGGCAATATGACATTTTCCCCAAATCGTGCAGCCCTACTAAGCATCGATTATAGATATAATCCCTTCGCCATGTTCTTTTCAATGTGAACCGTTGCGTGCTGTGACTTGGTGTTGCTTCAAGTGCATCATTCTGCGCACGGGATGCGCATGATCGCTTATAATACTTTGGGGAGACAAGGGGGCGTGGCTTAAGGGAATATCACTCGTGGGCCATTTTTTTGGAAAAATCCTACAGGAAACACTGATTCGCATCTGAAGAGTCTCAGCTGAAGGATATAATACATTATTTATCAGCTTTAATAAATAAGCCACATTTTCTTATTGGGCCGATATGGCGGCAGATATATTGTGCATCCCTTTATCTCTCATTTATATGCCTATGCCTATGTAGTTTACCCAGATTACCCAGAATTCAAGCACAGGACTTTTCAGTGCAAGTGAATGTCGGAGTTCAAAAAGTCAAACCTCATTGAGGTGTGAAGACATCCATTCATGCGTGTCAGAAGAACCACACGATCAAGGACAGCGTGTTTAAGAAAGAGGCCATCAAGGTGAAAATAGCATAACAATACAGTATTTTGATCAGCCAGCAAGGGCTTTCAAAGCCCTTATCAAGTCCCTACACAGCTGACCGTTTTCGCCCCAGTTCACACCATCAGTGCAGAGACTCCCACAGGACTTCACAAGTCTGAAGTGTGATGAGGCTGAATGTCAGGGATTCTCCAGCATCGGTTCACCAGCGATGAATACACTCGGATGAAGGACAACGGCTTTGAGCAGACAAACATGATTTAAAACTGAACATGTGGAGAAAATGAGATGCTCACCCTGATCTACATGTGAAAACTTACTCTAGGATTTACTTTGCACCATTTTCACTCAGAAAATGGGGTTACATTTTGTTTTAAGGTGTCATTGTTACAGTGTAATTATATTTAAGTACTGAGTAATTAATATTAATGTACTTACTATAGGGTTAGGATTAGGTTGCATGTTATTATGTATAATTTACTGTTATTACTATGGTGACTAAATGTAACAAGGACACTGTAAAATAAAGTGTAACTGAAAAATGCTAGTAAATTTCAGGAATAATTACAAACTAGCATATTAAATTAAACCTGAAACTTTGAAAGGAGTGAAATAGTACTTTCTTGTAAAACGTACTTAAATAGTCTTTGTTTCATTCATTTAGAATTAGAAAAATCTTTTTTTACATTAGCAGCAATAGGTAAATAACAAGAATAATAACAAAGTGCAGCGAACTGTACAAACACTTGCACTTATGATTAGAATAATATGAAAACAAAGACCAGTTCGCAATATCAATCAGCATAACGGGCTGCTTTTGTACAGCAAATAAATGGAAATGAATGACACCGAAAGCCAGACACATTCAGCCGTACACAATCCTACATTATAATTCAAATAAGGTGGATAGCATGAAATAAATAAAATTGTGAATATTGTGCAGTCCATAATTTACATAGATATGAGGCATGTCTGCACAGAAACGAGTGAATATTTAAAGTGCTATTTCAAAGATGATTCTTCCTGCTTTAACTAGTTTGCAGGAGGTTAGTGAATAATATGAAAACAAATTCCAGTTTTTAATATCATACAGCATAACCTGCTATAGTACAGCTGAAATATATCAAATTAACTAGTTGAATAATACACAAGTATTTGAGCTGATACACCCCGCTTTAGTGAATTTAACCCTAATTTTGTTTTCCATGACCATATTCCACTCACTTTTTGACTCTTCACCCAACCAGAAATCATGTAAATTAGAGACTTAATTAGCCAGCCAACATGACATGTTGGTTGCTTAGTTACTAGTTCTGGTGTTTCTTCCAAAGAAAGAAAGTGGAACGGCTGAACAAATTATGACAGAATTCCATTTATGCGTGAATTATATGCTGTCAAATCGATTAACTAATCGCACCTAACATTAATGATTTTGTTATATTGTTATATATGTTATATTGTATTCATTTCACATTTAATCTCCAAATTAATGTAGAAACAACAAAGACTGTAGCCTATATTTTTAGTATTTGTTAAATGGCATCTTTTATAAGATATCATAAAAGCTTGAATGCTATTCAATTTATTAGGCTTTAAAAAATACGACTTTTAATGTAAGTGAACTTAAAACTATCACATAAATGCACATAGTAAATGTCACTTTTTCCAGCCCCTAATATATCCAGGCTATTTGTTTTACCTGTCCAATGTTTTACTTGCCCGGTCGAAATGCACAAAACCTCTATTTAACGTCCATCTAACCTTGTAAACAGTGCTTTATTCAATTTCTGTATATTTCCTAGCCATTAGACCTATTTGAAAATCTTAAAGGTCCTGTATTATGCCCGTTTTCAGAAGATGTAAAACAAGTCTCTGATGTTCCCAGAAGTTTCAGCTCAAAATACCCAACAGATCATTTTTTACAGCATGTTTAAATTGTCATTTTTTGGGGCTCAGACAAACGCGCTGTTTTAGTGTGTGCCCTTTAAATGCAAATAAGCTGCTGCTGCCGGCCCAGGGGGCGGAGCTTCATTTCAAGTCGGACAATAATGCCTACAGAGTCAGAGTGCTGTATAGAGATGGAACAGGTATAGTTTAGTAGTTTGATTATGGTTATTATAACGTATTTGTAATATGCTTGTATATATCCATTATTTATTAATAGCCTACAAGTCTGCTGTTTCGGACCAGGTCCGAATGATGATCAAACATATCCTGATGAGTTTAATCAAGATTACAGGGCTCCAGACTAACTTTTCCACTGGTTGCACTGGTGCTACCAACTTTCTCAGTTGGTTGCACCAGCATATGATTTGGTCGCACTTTTTTTTTTTTGCTACATGCCATGGGATTAAAGGTATTGAAGGTCAGAATTTTCTAAAAACTTTTTACCAAATTTTTTTAAACTTTCTATATATATCAATGCATAATTAAAATCTAAGTACTCTGAAAAAAAAAGAGTATAAAAATCGAGTGACTCTAGACCGTTTAATCTGCACTAAACGCAGCTCATTAGTTCGAACCGGGACGAAACAATGGGACGAAACAATTGGCTTAGGCGACTGTCACTCTCTCGCAACCATGGCAACCACCCTTTTGCCACACAGGACCTGCCCACTTGTGCGTATCCAGATCGTACCTGTTCGCGTGCTTGTTTGAGCTTGAAGATGCAAAACCCGACGCAGGTCCTCTTGTCTAAAAAGTGCTCTTTGCCCTGCACTTCGAGCTACCCCGCCCTCGGCCTCTACTTCCTCGGACCCTAATAGCAAAATCCTCTGCTTCGCCTTTGACCACGGATCTGTCCTCGAGCTGACGATGCGGTACTTGCTGTCTTATACTGTCTATGGGTAACTTACTTGTCTCGGGTGTGTAGTCCTCATCAGAATCAACAATGCTTTCATCAAGCAAACTCTTACATGCAGAACATCATATATGTAATGAATCATACATGAAATTCATCTTCATCACAGTGTAAATGATGGCAATGGAAAAACGTGTATCATGCAACCTGTTTTTAGCTTTGCCTTATAGATAACTAACTAGCTCGTTAGCGAATCAATATTGTAAGCTTTACCAATATCAATATGCTAGCTTGATAGAGAGTAATAAAATCCAACTTATTTGTTTATCTTCATAATGATAGTTAGATTTTTTATTAACATGTGTTTCTGACATGATGTCACTACATGCACTTCTTCCTCCCCTCTCCGCTCGTCTGAGGTAAATAATGCGTCTTCAGCTCAGCTGTCGGAGTTGCGCGTTCATGTGTTTTGGGGGTGTGGCTTTGGAAGGAGCCAAGAAGGGAGGGGGTGAAGTGAATGGAAATAATGAGCTGTCTTTAAAACAGTCGTGAGAGGTCTACAGACACTCAATTTTTATACTTTCTTTTTCAGAGTACTTAGATTTTAATTATGCATTGATATATACAGAAAGTTTAAAGAAATTTGGAAAAAAAGTTTTTTTTTTTCAATTCTGACCTACACAACCTTTAATCAATGCATGCTGATGAATAGTGGTTTTAATGGACCAAAGCTAGCAAAGGCTTTCTGGGTTGCAGCATAAATACCTGTAATATATTAATTATCATTGCCAAATTTCAGGATTTTCATGGATTTTGGACTATATCTATCTATCTATCTATCTATCTAACATCTGTCTATCTATTTTCATATTTCTATCAGCATCATCTCTCTATCTTTCAAAAATCATTAAACATTCAAATGTATGCATTACATTTTTAAAGATTAGATTATTATAATAAGCTAATACAGACTTGTCATTATCAAAGTTGGATAATGTAGGCTCAATGTAGGCTACTTCTGATAAATAAAATATCTTGCTTGGCATTGAACTTTGAGCTTTATAATTTTACAGATATTATTTATACTCTAACAACAACATTACACACTAACTAAAGTTTGAAACATGGGATCATGAAGAACGGGACCATTAAAGTTATCAAACACTTCACAGTCCTCACTCCTTAAATGATACATTAAATATCAGTGGCGGGCTGTGAATTTCACACCTAGGCCTCCTGTCCTACCTGAATTAATAACTTTTAATAGTGTATCAGCGCAAAGCCTCTCTTATTTTTATTTTGCAACCGCAGTTATTGGATTAATGCGGTGAGTTCGGGAAAGGACCGGTAGAGAGAAACGAGCGCGTGAGTTCGGCTGGTGCGTTTGTACAGTGGTTCTTGCGTTCCGAATCCGATTATAAGTTCAGAAACGGAGCCTCCCTTATCTTGTCATTCAAGGGTTACAATAGTCCCTTTTCAGACGTTACAATAGTATGAATGTTTGAAAAAAATAAAGTTTCGATCACAAATTTATAAGAAAAATTAAGAAGAAAATCATTATTCACCACGGGGAAAAAAGCATTAACTCACCAAAACTACAGATTATTCTTTACACAAAATCCATCCTTATTTCTTTCCTCAAGAAGACTTCAATTACTGTTGTACAGGTTCTAACTGCGTTTCAGTTCCAACAATGTCGTGTCTGTCTCGTCATATTCCTCTAGCATAAGTTTTTATTCGCTTTATGGCTGAGAGTGCCTGTCGACAGAAGCACACAGTCACCGCAAAACATGACGATGTGTACAGCTGCCCCATGCTCTCACACAGAGTTTTGAACAAAATCAACGAGATCAGCGGGACTTTTGCCTTCAAAATCATTCGTTTCATAACTTACATTAGTCAGTTCTGTTTTTCCCCGGAGAGATTGAATAGAGTTCCGTTACTCTGCGTTTAGCTCAGGCTGAATAAGGGATTTATTTCTGCTGGAGGTCGAGCAGGGAAAGAAACATTAATTTTTGGGTTGAAAAACAATTACATCTACAGGAATATATATTTAGTTTACGCAGTTCGCTACAGATGCGGATACTACCAGTAATAGTACGCGGTCTGTACGCATCCAATCAAAGAACAAGAAAATACATATGTTATTATATGCCAGCTAGATGGCCCCGCTGCAGTCAAAGCGAAATCTGATTGGCTGATTAAATCTGATGGATTATCTGATTGGTTAAAGAAACGGTTTCATTGCCATTCATTTTATACTACAGGCGCCCGCACTGTCGATTCTGAAGGCCTCCAGGCAGATTTATTTACCCGGCAACGCATGATGGATGAAATATGATTGGATACAAGCTCTAACATAAAAACATACTACTGGAAGCAGCGCAACCAAGAGAAAAGCTATGAAATTAGGAGAACGAACTATTTGGAATAATTTAATGCTCATTCATAGAAAAAATATATTAAAGTGCAAGTCAGTGATTCTGATAGTGTTTAGGCCAGCAGAGAAGGCCTTGCTGGCCCTGACGGCCCACCACTGTTAAATATAGATTAATGCTTATTAAAGCTACAAGTTATTCAGTCTAGAGCAGCGAGTGATTTTCTCTTTGTCTTATGTTCTTTGATTATGACTAATCACAGACTGTAGCAGGTTTATTATGCTTCTGACACTTTAAGATCTGACGCACATCCCATTTTCTCACAACTCTTTACATTCATTTAAGATCTCATTTAACTGCGCTTGCAAGGATACTTGAAAAAAAAACGGGCATTTTGGCATAATTGTGTGTGTTTTTGTCCGTTGAATTGAGTTTGTGTGTGTGCTATTCACAGACGCAGCAAAGTACTGCACTGCCTTCTCTTTTGTGTCTTATCGTGCTTGAATGGTTTAAAAGCATTTGCATGAATACGAAGCATGATCATATAATGTAACGCTAGCTAAAGGATGATGGGTGAAGGATGATCACATTAAATTGAAAACATTAATCGCGTTAATTTATTTATTAATCCAAAGTCTTTATCTTTACTAATTATTTCGATAGTCCAATTAACTCTCGTTAGAGAATTAGTAGACTTCGGGATCAGGTTTGTAGAATAAGTTGAATAAGATGAAATAAGTCGCAAAGTCACTTACGATCTGTTGAAAAGCATCAAAATAAAGTGCTAACAGACATTAGTCAGACAGTCTACAATAATAACTGCTTCTTATAACTACAATAATAAGTACTTGAAAAGTTACTTATAGATAGTGTAGGGATGTGCGATTTATCGGACACAACACTGGTATCGAACCGATATAATTTAATTTTAAATATTATCGTTATCGGCCCGATAAGAAAATCTGGCTGATATATTAAAGCTGATAAATAATGTATTATTTCCTTCAGCTGAGACTCTTCAGATGTGACTGTTCAACATGATGGTTTTGAATTGCTTGAAATATGATTGGAATCACTTCAAAAAAAGGAAAATGCCGTTAAAGTGCAACACAAGTCTGTCATATAATTATATGAGAACATAATTCAATCATTATTCAATTGTGACTTGGGACATGGATTTTAATGGTCAGGCTTTGGTGAGTGTTTTTGTAATTAGGCTCTCAAAAATTATATAATTTTATTGCCCATTTATCCAAGAAAAATGTATAGATTTATCGGCCAATATATCTGTTATCGGCTTTCAAATATAAAGAATTATCGGTCAAAAATGTCATATCGGTGCTTCCCTACTAAAGTGGACAATCAAAATAAAGAGTTAAAACCATAGTTAGATGAATTATAAAATATTTTAAAAATTATTAAGATAACTAGCATTTTATCTTAAGATAACTAGCATTTTAAAGCTGTCGGGAAGAAACGAGAGTGAAAAGTCACTTTTGCGAAAAAATCCTGTTAGTTTTTGACATAGACATATACACTAGACCTCACCTTGGGGTTCTAAGCATGCGTCAAATCCGCCGCCATCTTGGAACAGGGGTCTTGTCATATGAAGTAGCTAGGTAACGCACTATCTCTGCCTTTACTTCAAATTCATTGATGGTGGCGGACTTTTGTGCAGCGTATGATGTTCACGGATGAAATCTGAACTAGTAAGAATGTTTTAAAAATAATAATAATAACTTTTTCTTTCTGGAATCAATGATAAATACATGTCTGACCGCTGGAACAAACCAAAAAAACGAGAAAAATCGCACTCATGATGATTTATGGTGATTTTATTTCCGTTAGACCTGTGTCTACTACATTGATGCTGATGCATTAAAGTGGAGGGGCTCCCGTTTCAAGATGGCGGCTCTATTGACGCATTCGTTCCAATGAACTGCCGTAGCCAAGGTGAGGTCTAGTGTATATGTCTATGAGTTTTTGAGACATAAGTGTTCATTGAATCGATTGTAAAATAGATTTTCAATGTCTAAAGACGTTTTCATTTTTAACACCAAATACCGGCAAATCCTGGCCTGGCTAACGCCAGACCACGTATCATTGAGAATGAAACGTGGTCTGTAAACCACATGCAAATTTTCTCATATTTGAGGCGTGGTTTACTAATGCCCAGAGCCGTATTATTGGGTGCTACGAATGTCTATCAAATGTGCCTGTACGTCTATCAAATGCACCTGTGCTCCCTCCCCCGTTCTGTGATTGGTTTCCTATTTCAGGGGAAAATTTGGCTCATGGTATCCAGACTGCCTAGCAACGGGAATAAAATCGCGCTGCGGCACGGCAGAATGGGGAAACCCAGGCTAGGCAAATGCACAGACACCTAACAGGCATTAGGACGAACGTAAAGAGTGCGCTAGAGACGGACACAAGTCAACAATATTTCTGATGACTTGTTGGCGTGAAGTTTCGTGAACACTAACAAACATAAGCACAACAATCAGGCATTGAAATTAACACCCTCCGACCCATTAAAAATGAACGTTGGTGGGAAACGCTGTCAAATCATGAGCCAATGTGGCATGTTTCTATGTTTTCCAACTTTGGTGAACAGAAAATACATTGTAATTTTCCAACATGTGCACTGTAGTGATCTTTCCACCTAGCTACACTGTGTGATTTGTGTGATTACCCCCATCTAGCGGTGAAAAGGTATTTGACCATCCAGTGAATATTAGTTTCTGTTCCTCTCAATTCCGATTTCATTTTAACTCCTACGGTGGCCAATGTAGTCCAAGATTAACATGGTTTCCAGTTTGACCTCGTCCATGAGTGTTAAAGGATTAGTTCACTATCAAAAAACTTTTGCTGATAATTTACTCACCCCCATGTCATCCAAGATGTCCATGTCTTTCTTTCATCAGTCGAAAAGAAATTAAGGTTTTTAATGAAAACATTTCAGGATTTTTTCTCCATATAATGGACTTCAGTGGGAACCAGGTTGGTTTAAGTTCCAAAAAGAAACTTCGGTACAAACTGCAAACTTGTTCAAATGGCTTTAAACGATACCAGACGACGTAATAAGGGACTCTATCAAGCGAAACGATCGCTCATTTTATAAATAACAAAGTTTAAGTTTTATAAGCCCAACGCTCGCCTTGCTCTGTTCTGGAACAGCACTCCTGTTCAAACTTGTTCATCAAAATGAACAAATATTTTTCCGAGTCATTTGGGTCATTCAACGAAAGAAACGAACGAATTGATTCAGAAAAAGATTTTTTCATTTTGATGAACGAGTTCGAACAGGAGTGCGTTACAGAACAGAGCAAGGCGAGCGTTTGAGCTTATAAAACTTAAACTTTGTTATTTATTTATAAAATGAGCGATCGCTTCGCTTGATAAGACCCTTATTCATCGTCTGGTATCGTTTAAAGCCATTTGAACAAGTTTGCAGTTTGTACTGAAGTTTCTTTTGGAACTTAAATCGACCTGGTTCCCACTGAAGTCCATTATATGGAGAAAAAACCTGAAACGTTTTCATTAAAAACCTTGATTTCTTTTCAACTGAAGAAAGAAAGACATGGACATCTTGGATGACATGGGGTGAGTAAATTATCAGCAAAAGTTTTTTGAAAAGTGAACTACTCCTTTAACTCAAACGTAGACGCGAAAGGCGAAGCTTGAATTAACGGGTATGTCCCTCTTTGGTTACTGTTCTTTCAAGATGGAGGGGGAACCCCTTACCCGTATGTATTTTCAATGGCATATTATACACTCACGAGAATACTTTTTACTTGAACGAAGTAAATATACATTAATGAGCACATATATTTTTGAAAAAACTAAGTGTTTTTAGATAAGAATAAACTAAAAGAGTTGCACAGTGTAGCTTTAAAAGGCAGTTAAAATCAAATTAAAATTCCCTATTTTCGTTTTCGAAATTTGTGAATGGTTGGTCCAATCGATTGTGCAACGTAAAGTGACAGCCCTATTTCATATCACCAAAAAAAAAAGGCTTTAAATGTGTAACCTTTGGCTTCCAGTCTGAGGACTGAAGCCTTTGTGCCGCTGTTCTGATAAATCACCTGCAGACGCCGAGAGGTCAGGGAGTCTGACCCGAAAGATGATGCTGTGCCGGACGGAAGTGGGTCCCTTGTAGAGTTCGGTCTCTGAAGCACAAAACCTCCACAACATCCAGATGCGAACCCCTGGCATTCACAAGGACACACACACAGCACTGTGAACACACAACGTCTTTGAGTGACCTTAAACTCACCATTACAAAGAGGCGGTGGCTGGAAGAGTGACATTTCAAAACTGGAAAGATAAAAAATGCTGACATATTTCCAAAATCTTCCACCTGCTCTACACTTGAAACACATGAATCACACCCCCACTGTGTGCATCTTCTATATATTATTGTTTACCTCAGCTTGTGGAAAAGCTGCTCATGATGAACTTAACTATGTGGATTTGTCTTTACCACCTGTGTTTTAAAGTTGTCCGTTAATAAATTCTAAAGGTAAAAAAAAACGATGTTGGTAACTTAGCATATTAAAGTCCCCTTGTGATGAAAATGCAGCTTTTAATGTTGTTTAGGTGATTATGTGGTGTTTTTAATATCCTTTAAGACAATCCATGTGTAAATTCATAAGTAAAAGTATTTTCTCCTTATAACTGCAGTGAACCAAAGACAGTCTCAAAATCACGGTTTGAAATCGCTGGTGTTTCTGACGTCACAAACTACCTCCTTGTAACTAGTGATGCGCGGGTCCCGCTTTTATGAAATTATTTGGTCCGCCCCAGCCCGCACCGAACCACCGTCTCTATTTTTACAACCCGCCCCGCACCCGCGACCGTTTAGTAGCTACTTGTAATGTAAATGAAAATAGCCTTTATTTCAGCCTGAAAGTGCTTGGAAACATTGCCTTGTAAACTGGCAACAACAGAAGATTATGAATATGAACCATAAATCAGGTCATATTAATAAACATTTTCAACATTGACAAAGCAGCATTTGTATTCATCTTATTGGCTAAAGCCTTTTTTTATTTCTTAGACCCCCCACAAATATGTCTTGACATGCTGGAAGTGGACATTTTGTGGCGCTACTGTTTGTAACGTTATATTTTTCACACGAGTTGCACTTCAGGTAGCCGAGACTACTGTTGTCTCCTACTAGCCTGCAACTACTTATGAGAACTGCTCCCAAACATTAGATTTAGCAGCCTGACCTTTTTTCTTTTAATCATGTATATTCCTGACCTCAATTTCTCCCGCACCTCGTCTTCCATCTTCACTTATATTTCTCCGTTGTTGTTGTTGTAGAGGCTGGCGGCGGGAGGCGATATTTTTTTTCACAGGATGGTAGGGGAAGACTCATCAATATTCATTAGGGAACTCATCCCTGATTGGTTAGGTTAGGTTTAGGGGCGGGGTTAGGGGTAGGTTATCAGACCCTCAGTGACGGTTAGGTTTAGGGCGGGGTTAGGGGTAGGTCATCAGACCAATCAGGGATGAGTTCCCTAATGAATATTGATGAGTCTTCCCCTACCATCCTGTGAAAAAAAATATCGCCGGCGGGAGGCGAGATATTTTTTGCAGGATGGTAGGGAAAGACTCATCAATATTCATTAGGGAACTCATCCCTGATTGGTCTACCTCTACCCCACCCCTAAACCTAACCGTCACTGAGGACTGATGACCTACCCCTAACCCCGCCCCTAAACCTAACCGTCACTGGGGTTAAGACCAATCAGGGATGAGTTCCCTAATGAATATTGATGAGTCTTCCCCTACCATCCTGCAAAAAAAAAAATTCGCCGGCGGAGCTGCTTGCGCGCCACTTCCGTGACGTGTCACGTGACACCAAAGGTTTGGGAACCTCACGCAAGTTACGTTGCTACGGCAATCGTATTGTAACCTTATCAAATAACCTTATAAAATATGAAAATAGATATTCCCAAATATTTAATATAGGCTGGAAATTGCAAGCAACATACATGGATAAAAAAATAAAAAAATAATAATTAATGACCCACCCCAACCCGCCCCGCAAATAAAGTGACAATTTCTTTACCCGCCCCAACCCGGCCTGCGGGTTACCCGCGGGTTACAAGTCGACCCGCGCATCACTACTACCCAATCAGATCAACATGTGATCGTCAACCAGTGGATCTCTGAGCAAAGTGAGTGGAAGCGGGGCTCATTTGCATATTCATAGACCATGCATACTAAATGAGGCAAGGGGTGTAAATGAGGCATGAAGAATTTTTTTTCAAGGAAAACATTTTAAATGTCATTGATCAAAGATGAGTTATTGTTGCATAGGGATTTCTACAATTATTGACTACTTGGAGACTTTAACAATATTTTAACCAATGAAATATGTTTTTTTTAACTGTCAATTTAAGTTCAATCTGTACAATTTTAAATGTTGCAACAATATATTTAGAGAAAAGTTGCCTTTTTTATCATCAGGGATGCAAACACATGTATGGTCAAAAAAGAGAGAGGTAATCGAAGTCCTCGCCCCGCGGAAAATATACAGAAAACTACATTGCCACCAACCCCTGCCATCCCCGGCCCACCCTAAAGCACATATTGTAAATATGTTTCAGCCTTTAAATAATTTTTCACACACAAAAAAAAGTTTTTATAAAAAGACAAACCTCACATATTTCAGCCTTTAAATCATTTTTTTCACAAAAAAAGGTGTTATAAAAAGAAAAACCTCCTATATTTCAGCCTTTAAATCATTTTTATGAGTCAAAAAAAATATTACTTGACATTTATATTAATGCACATTTGCTTATATTTTATTATTAATAGTAATATTCGGTCCGATTTTCCTGTGGCATCTGTCGTTGCTAAGCATCCATGCACTGCACAACGACAAAGAAAAACGCTTTCTGTAGCTCTGCAACAAAATTTATTTAGGCTATGGAGAAAAAAAAAACGCTGGTAGTGTTTGGGCGCACCACATCCTTCATGTTTACTGAGCTTTCAATGTTGGTTGGTTCTTGTCACATGAAATGCGATGCGCCTGCAGCATTCTGAAAGGTTGAAGTTTTCATCTCGCTGCGCCTGGAAAAAATCGCGTCAATGAGAGCACTTGCCGCACGCCTACATTGAAATAGAGAGAGTGCAAAAGACATAATGCTCAAATGCTCAATGCATAATGTCTCAAAACTCATGCACAGGATACGAGGGCAAAAAACAGTATACACGCGCAGATTGCCATCCACTCGCGGGCGCGTTTCTGCATAGTGAGCGCGCACAATGCCATCCTCGCACGCGGCCCCTTGACAAGCTACCTCCAATCAGGCCAGGAGTTAGTGGAAGACACACTAGTGGTTTACGCTTGCGCGCATTCTACTGTTTTGGCTCGCAGAGTTCTGATTTGATTATTTCTATTTACTTGTTTGGTGGAGGTAATCCAGAATTATTGTTGGTGAAATTATAATCAGACACCCTCACCCCCACAAAAATCTCTTCGGATCTGCACGATTCACACAAGTCACCCAAACTGACGTGAAAAAGCGGGAGGCGCCAAAAAGCGCTCTGTTTGCATCCCTGTATCATCAACCACATTTCACAGCCATCGTGTTTTTGCAAAGGTGCCTCTTCTCTATGACTAACAAATAAGCGACATCATAGTACTGTACATAATCTGAGTATACACATTAAACTTCAGACAAAAACTCAATGGATCAGCACCCGGGCAGTGCAGAACATTCTTACAAACCCACAACATTAGCAGATGGTTGAAAAACACATTTTGAGATTCAAAGTAACGTCAGGAGGAAATGAGTGGAACTGTGGAAACAGGGCTATAATTTAACACCAGTGGGAAGCGCGTTGGAAAAGCTCAGTAGTACAGACGTACCATGTTTTAGCGATGAGGATGAGGAGGTTTCTGAGAGGCCAGCCAGGGTGTTGAGGAAGTGTACATGGGTCATACACACCCACAGTAATCTAGAAAACAACACAGGTCTCTTATTATTCTGACATGCTGAGAAGAATCACATGCCAATCTAATTATTAAAAATAGATGTTTCGATTAATCATTTTTTAAAATGTGGTCGATTCAAAATCGATTCTCAAAAGCCACAAGTCGATTTTTTTCCATATTTATTTATACATCACCTAAAAGCCAGTGTTGAGTTCCTCCACTGTTCACAGGCTTGCATGTTACAGATAATGCAGTGAAACTTTATGCTTGTTTAATCTTAAACATAAAATAACCTGATCGTGTTTGATCAAGGCATGCGACTGTTCTGACTCATCCAAGTTTCAGCATCAAGCTTTCATCTTTCCATCAAAATCTATTCATTGTATGCATTTGAAATATAGAGTTTGGGTTCTGTTTTAATATAAATAAAAAGAGTTTAATATACAGGTTCATGCTCTTAATTTCTTTTTCATTAATCAACCACTAGTAAACTTATGTTCACTGTTCTTTTTTATAAATATAGGTTGTGTATTTTTATTTTTTTTATAAATATAGGATTTGATTTTGTATTTGTAACTTTGTTTATTCATTGAGTTCGAATCGAGAATAGAAAACAAAAATCAAATTTAGAATTGAAATCAAATTGAATAGGAACATCTGAATCAATACTCAGCCCTTGTAATTATTGTAAGAAAAATTCTGGGTTAAATACTTGGGCATCAACACCTCCACAGAACACAACTTTGACTCATTTCATAGATAGTTTAATTATGAAATATGATAATCTACAGCATGCCATAATGTTGTTGGCAGAAATGTAGTTAACCAAGAACATTACATGATTAATGATTACATTTTATATCAGGATTGTTAGTAATTAAAACTAAAAAATTATTTAAAGAAATTTCTGTTAATTAAAAATCTAAAATAAAATAAAACATTAATTTTAGTTAAAATTTTTACGAAAATTAGAATGTAAAATGTTGTCTTGGCAATAAACTGAAGTAAGTTTAATTTTATAGCACTACATTTATTAACTGAAAATAAAGAAAAAATAACATAAAAACACATTAAATTTAAATGATAATACTTAAAAAAACTCCAAATTACACTAAAATAAGAAAAAAATTTAAATAAAAGCTAATTCAAATTATAAGTAAAACTGTAATAAAACTAAAATACCACTGTTTTATGATAGATCTGCACAATTCTGGATAAATTTAGAATCACAATTATATTTGTTTCTATTAGAGTTGAGAATGTGTGGGAGATCACAGTCTTTTAACGATTAATCGTGCCGCTCTTATAGTGTACATCACCTTCTTTGGGTCTGGGAAGAAAGAGTTCAGGTCTTTCAGAGGAGCGACTTCAACACTTTCATCCGTGTACTTCAGCAGGAAATGTGGGAACTGCGTCGCGCCGCTCGAGGAGCAAAGGCGGTCATACGCCGTGGTCAAACTCATTATCTGTGAAACAGACCAATCCCAAACCATCAGTCCACCTCAGCATGAAACACAAGGAAATGGAAGTTTACGCTTGGCTGGAAAATTTTAGGTCAAGCAAGGACAAAAATAAAAGTACTGCACAAATGTACAGTGGCTCCAAAATGCAATAGGAACTCAGTGAAGTGGAATTACAATGGAATGAAATTCAAGTGAAACTGTAACTGAATTTTGAATTGAAGAAAGTAATAAAAATAACACACCTTTACTAACTTATACAGGTGAAACTCAAACAATTTAAATATTGTGCATTTATTTCAGTAATCTTCAACTTAAAAGGTGAAACTAATAGATTATATAGACTCATTACATGTAAGCCATAATCAACACAATTATAACAAATCAAGGCTTGAAATATTGAATTACTGAAATAAATTAACTTTTGCACAATATTCTAATTTTTGAAGTTTCACCTGTACTTAAATCTGCATTCAAGAAAGTATTTTAAAGAGGCCCTATCAGAGATGTATAGTAACGAAGTAGAACTACTTAAGTACTGTACTTAAGTACTAAAATGCTGTATCTGTACTCTACTAGAGTATTGTTTTTTTTCATACTTCTACTTTTACTTCAGTAGATATTTTCGATGAATTTAATACTTCTACTTCGATTTTTTTAATGTTCTGCTAGTTACTCGTTACAATTATAAATTTTTGTACGAATCATTCGTGGCAATCACATGCCAGTTTTATAGGGTAATGGTATTGATTGACACACACATTGCCAACTAATGCAGGGGTTGTCCTGCAATGACATTTTTTTAGCGCCCGCCAAAGCAAATTTGTATCCGCCAAAGCTCCTTATTTGATTGCTACACTGTAAAAAATAAATAGTAAAAAATAAATAAAAAAAGTAAATACTAGTGAAAAAAAAACAATGTAATTTACTTGAAAAAGTTAGTTCAGGCAAGAATTTAGAAAACAAAGTAAATTCCATATCAGTACTTAATTCAAGCGAGTAGAAATGAAAGTGTAAATATCAACTCAATAAAATTAAGTAAAAATTACTCAACTTTTCTGATACTGGGGTTCCCATCATGCACTGGACCTTGAATAATTAATGAGGCTCATTTTTCACTGGTTTCCAGCTGATTTTTGTTGTCAGTATTAGTAACTTGCCATTTTGTGACATTTCGAGTAAATTTTTTGCTCAAAATGACACATTCAAACACAAAACAACCCATCAAATGTTACCGCATTGTGTATTGTCTAATCTAAGTAAAGCACATACTCTAAAAGACTAATAAAATTTAAGATTATTGTTTTTGTGAAATGTAATACAAAGGCAAAGGAAATCGATATTAATCAACCTTTTACTAGCCGAGTTAAAATTACTTATTTTTTGTAAAGTTTACTTAATTCCATATTCCAAGGAAATTTACCTTAAAGATTTCTCATTAAAGCTACTGATGAATATGTTTAGGTTTTTACTTGGCAAATCTTTGTAAATTTACTAGCATTTTCTGAGTGAGATAGTTTAGCAAGCATTTTTCAAGTAAATCCTACTCCAATTTTTTTGCACTGTAGTTCAAACTTTTGACTGCTTTCTTTAATAATTACATGACACAATACTTGTACTTTTACTTTTAGTACTTAAGTAGTGAATTTTTAAATAAACTACTGCAATACTTAGTAGAAATGTTGAATACTTTAGTACTTTAAGTGTGGTGCTTAAAGAGCACTTCAACTTCTACTCAAATCACTTTTTTGATAGAGCACTTGTACTTTTACTCAAGTCCGGGTTTCTAGTACTTTATACATCTCTGGGCCCTATATTGTTTAGTGTGTAATGTTGCTATTCGATCATGAACAAGCTCCAGTTCTTCTATATATCCTTCAGTTCTCTCTTGATTCAGACACTGAAGTGACTCAAAGGATTAGTTCACTTTTGAAAAAACTTTTGCTGATAATTTACTCACCCCCATGTCATCCAAGATGTCCATGTCTTTCTTTCTTCAGTCGAAAGGAAATTAAGGTTTTTGATGAAAACATTCCAGGATTTTTCTCCATATAATGGACTTCAGTGGGAAACAAACGGTTCAAGGTCCAAAAGAGACTTTCAGTACAAACCGCAAACTGTTCAAAGGGCTTTAAACGATTCCAGACGATTTATAAGGGTCTTATCAAACGAAACGATCGCTCACTAAAAAAAATAAATAACAAAGTTTACGTTTTATAAGCTCAAATGGTCGCCTTGCTCTGTTATGTGATGCGCGTTCATGACTCTCCTGTTTGAACTCGTTCATTCAAAATGAACGAATCTTTTTCCAGAGTCAATTTGTTAGTTTTGTTCGTTGAATGAACCAAATGACTCGGAAAAATATTTGTTCATTTTGATAAACGAGTTCGAACAGGAGAGTCACAACAGTCCGTCACAAAACAGAGCAAGGCGAGCATTTGAACTTATAAAACTTTGTTATTTATTTATTAAATGAGCGATCGTTTCGCTTGATAAGACCCTTATTCAGTCGTCTGGAATCGATTTTGAGCCCTTTGAACAGTTTGTAGTTTGCACTGAAGCTGTCTTTTGGACCTTGAACCGTTTGGTTCCACTGAAGTCCATTATATGGAGAAAAATACTGGAATGTTTTCATCAAAAACCTTCATTTCTTTCGGACTGAAGAAAGAACGACAAGGACATCTTGGATGACATGGGTGAGTAAATTACCAGCAAAAGTTTTTTGAAAAGTGAACTACTCTTTTAAACTGCAGTTCATCGACTGACCACTAGAGCTGCAGAAGAGTACTCAATCCCATAGACCCGCATGTTAAAATGCCCAACTTTACAGCAGAAAAAAACATGTTTACAGCCTGGTGCAAAAAGTGGTTTTGGTCTATATCGCTAATTTTGCCCTTCATGACGACTGTGTGGGAGGTGAATTTTTTATAGCTCATCCGTTTAAATTATATAAAGCCCTAAAGTTCTGCACAATTAGGGGCGTGGCCACTTGAGTGACAGGTGGATTGCCGCTGATGTCACTACTAGCCGTTTGTCTGCTGTCTGTTAGCGTCACGCCGCCTCAGCTAAACCGCCTCACTGCCGGTTTTCGTTTTATCCGGGAGTGATGCGCGAAGACTTAAAAAATGCTCTTCAGAAACACTACGATTGACGTCACGGACACTACGCACTTTTTCTTTTACATTCTATGATTGAAAGTGGCGGTGATGGTAAGGGCGAGACATTTCCCAAACACACTCAAAGCACTCAACAAATCAGAGCACTGTGTGCTTTTTCAGAAAGAGGGGCTTCATAGAAACAGGAACTAAACAGATCGTTACTGAGAAGAGAGGAGCCGCAACAATGGAGAATTTGGGGACGACTATGAAAAGGGCCGTAATAGATTTCTAAATACTCTAAATACATCAGGTGTCTTGAGCCTATATGATATTATGCATTCAAATAATCAACATTGAATAACCAATTCTAATCAGCACATGCTTTCCATAATGCTCTGACTAATGACTCATTATCCTTCACACAAAACCTCCTTGTCAGTCAGTAGTGTGTGTTCTCGTCGCACCTGTTGTTCGGAGAAGCTCTTCTCTAATGACAGCGGCTCCTGCACCAGCTGGACCCCCTCCAGAAAGCAAAGGGCAGGGAAGCAGAACCAATAATAGAAATGATATTTCTTCAGATCCTGGATCAACAAAAAGACCGGTCAGGCAAACAAATAAAAAATGAAAGGAATTTCATTTATAGGGACATTGTTGGCATACAAACCGCAAATGTCAAGAGGATAAATTTGTTTAGGATTAAGGAGTCGTCCAACGCAGCGCCCGACTGAATAGCGCTCCAAATCTGCGAAGACGACAACATTATTAGTATTAATTAAGCTGACATTACCAGAAATAATTGTCTTGTAGATGCAACAGACGTATGATCTTCTTCCTTACATTTAAATCGTTATGTTATAGTCAAATCTGTGCTGCCAGTTTCATAATGAACTGAAAATATTAAAAATAATTAACATTAAAAGTCTCTAACATTGTTTTGCCCCATTGCTTTAGTGAAGTATCTGTCATGTGATCGAAAGCACGATATGGCCCTTATTAAACTACTCAAATGACTGTGATTTAATTAAATAAGTATATAGTCTGTTTATGCTTGATTACAGCATTTCACTATATTCGTAATGAGACGTTTTCACAGAAACGGTGGTTTTCCGCCAAAATAAAAGCTGAAGGGTTCTGTTGCAAGTGACGAAATTAGAACAAAACTACTGCATTTTCTCTACTGTAGCATAAGGTCAAATAATATATACTTATAAATTTTCATTTTACACTGCATTTGTTTTTACAATACGTCTATTACTGTCATAGAAATAATAAAATTTCAAAACAGAGTTTTGAATTATTACGTTTTTCTTCTACTCACTGTAGTACTGTACTGTGTTCTGTTAATTTGTTTTAGTCCAAATGATTTTAATCATTTTAAATTTTAGAATTCATTTTAAAATTATCTTCATTTATTAATGCCAAATGCTTCATATTAGAATAAATCTTTTCACTTTATTGTATTTATTTATTTATTTATTGTATTTTAATCTATTTATTTATTGATTTTAATTCTATTTTTTATTTATTTAAAACATTTTTACACTGTTTTTTCCTGAACATTTCCCCGGTCTGAAAACCCCAGCTTTATGCAAATACACTAGTAAGAAATGTCGTACATTTACACTGTAAAACACAAATTCACTAAACAATTGTATAACTTTTGCACAATTTGAGTCATTGATCATTTTTGTCCAGCACAAAAACATCTTTATTCGCAAAGCTCAGCGCTAACTGGCCACTGCTATTATTAGCGTATATAAGAATGCGGGCGGCAAAAGCAATTGTATTAAGACGATTACAGTAATTTATCAAAATGATGAAGAAGGATGTTACACAGTTAAAAGAAAGTGAATAATTCAGTTTAGCGAGCACCAATAAAACACATGCGCAATTAATTCCGAGACACTCCACCTCGCCGGCTGCTTTATCCAGGAGAGCTTTCTTATCCGTGGATCTGAAGGCTTCCAGAGTGTTGGTGTTGTAAAGCGTCCCTGGAGCCGGACAGCAGCGCGCCGGAGTGGGTCCATCGCTGGAACACAACCGTCAGACACTCAATTACATACACTAGATGCAATATTCAGTTCTTTTATCATCATACAGGTGAAACTAGAAAAATGGGAATACTGTGGAACAGTTCATTTATTTCAGAAATTCAACTTAAAAGGTGAAACTAATATATTATATAGACTCATTACATGCAAAGTGAGATTTTTCAAGCCTTTATTTGTTATAATTTTCAGTTTATGAAGCCATAATTATCAAAATTATAATATTAGATATATTACATAATATTATATAATATAATTTAGTAATTATAGAAAAATTATAGTCACTTATGTCTCCAAGTCTCTTCTTATGAAGGCTGCATTTATTTGATCAAAAATACAGTAATATTCTGAAATATTATTATAAGTCAAAATAATCATTATAATAATTGTAATATATTTTTAATGTAAAAATTTAATGTAATAAATTACATTTAACTATATATTCACATAGAAAACAGTTATTTTGAATTGCAATAATATTTCACAATATTACTGTTTTACTGTATTTTTGATTAAAAAAATAGAGCTGAAGAGACTATATATACTTTATAGCAATATTCTTTGTAGCTTTTATTATGTAAACTTTTAGATGTTTACATAATAAAAATTTATATATATATTATTAGAGCCCGACCGATAAAGGATTTTGAAGGCCGATACTGATACAAATATTTTTTGGTTTTAAAATCCGATATGCCGATATATCAGCCGATATATTTTTTTTTTTCAAAACGCGCAACAAAACATTAACAGATTTCCCTAACGTTAGTTATTTTTAGTTATTTATGAGTTTTAACTAAAATATTATGATCATGCATTTTAAAAAGAAACTTGTTTCTTTTATTGTCACAACAGAACAGACTGAACAGACATACATTTTCAATATAACAGGCCAAGAAGAGATGATTAGTCTCATTGCTATAACTGTCACGCGCTACTACAGAAAGAAATACTTCAGTCACATTGTCAAAAGTTAAAAGGACAGTCAGTCAACTACACTTTAACAACGTAACGTAATTATTACGAACTAATTCCGCGACTGATGGGGATGTTCTTTTAATTGTTATTCAAGCAATGTATGTCTCGTGACCAACTCAACGAGTGTTGCCAACAGAGACGGTGTAGAGTACCCTCTGGTGGACAAACTATACAACTCCAACACTCATGACATGGTTCAAGCATGTTTCGTCCATTTTAATTTTTTTATTTTTTAAATATTCATTTATTGGTCATTATAACTGCCGAATACCGATAATTTGGAAAATGCCTAATATGGCGATAACGGCATGCGATAATATCGGTCATGGCTCTAATATATATGTTATATATATAACTAATATATATAAGTTATATATATATACATATATATATATATATATATATATATATATATATATATATATATATATATATATATATATATATATATATATAAATTACGTATATTAGTGCTGTCAAATATATAATTATATATATATACCCAAAATTATGTAAACACAAACTTTTATGTTAGATGTGATTAATCGGAATTAATCTTTTTGACAGCACTAAACACATATATATATATATATATATATATATATATATATATATATATATATATATATATATATATATATATATATATATATATATATATACACACACACAATACGGTCAAAAGTTTAGGGTTGGTAAGATTTTTTATGTTTTTAAAAGAAGTCTCTTCTGCTCACCAAGGCTGCAATATTTTGATAAAAAATACACAAAAAATACAGTAATATTGTGAAATATTATGACAATTTAAAATGACTTTTTTATGTTAATATATATTAAAATGTAATTTATTCCTCTGAAAAAAAGCTGAATTTTCAGCATCATTACTCCAGTCTTCAGTGTCACATGATCCTTCACAAATCACTCTAATATGATGATTTTATGCTCCAAAAACATGTATGATTATTATCCATGTTGAAAACAGTTTTTTTACATTTTTATTTCAGGATTCTTTGATGAATAGAAAGTTCAAAGAACAGCATTTATTTAATTAGAATCTTTTCTAACATTATAAATGTCTTTACTGTAACTTTTCATCAATGTAACTCATCCTTGATGAATAGAAGTATTGATTTCTTATTCATTTCCCCCAAAAATAAAATACAAATTCTTACTGACTCCAAACTTTTAAAGGGTAGTGTTTAATATAACAAAAGCTTTCCATTTCAGATAAAAGCTGTTCTTTTGAACTTTCTATTCATCAAAGAATCCTGAAATAAAAATGTAAAAAACTGTTTTCAACATGGATAATAATCATACATGTTTTTGGAGCATAAAATCATCATATTAGAGTGATTTGTGAAGGATCATGTGACACTGAAGACTGGAGTAATAATGCTGAAAATTCAGCTTTTATTCAGAGGAATAAATTACATTTTAATATATATTAACATAAAAAAGTCATTTTAAATGTCATAATATTTCACAATATTACTGTGTTTTTTGTGTATTTTTTAATCAAAAAATTGCAGTCTTGGTGAGCACTGACTTCTTTTAAAAACATAAAAAATCTATATATATATAGATTCCAATGGGATTCCGAATGGTTATATAAGGTCAGAAGTGATTGACTTTGTTCGGCTCTGCCAGACTTCGGCGCTGCCTGAGCAATCATTCACCCTTTATAAATGTTAAATTAATCATACTGAAACAATGCTTAAGGATTTAATTGGCAAGAAAACATCATTAATTTCACAAGTAATGGACGTGATATTGGAGCCAACTACATTACATGCTTTTAATACGCAAAACTTACGCCTCAAATGCGCTGAACTCCAGAGTCAAGCGTGTCGGCAGACCATCAGGATCTCCTGCAATACAGAACAAAACACTTGCATTATATCACTGCTTAAAGGTGCATTACGTACTCTCAGTCACTTTCGGCTGTGCAGTGGATAAATGGATCATCTGTGACAGTATTGCTCAACACTTTCATCATGTCCATATAAATCCAAGAAAAAATGCCATTTTGGTTGTTTAGGAAGTGGAAGTGAAACACAAAGGTGTTCTATTCTATTAATTTTCCTGAAGTTTTACCATTCAGCATGCATATTGTGTGCAAAACGTAAATTTATTATGCATCCTAGGGCTGCACAAATGATCAATTAAAAGATAGCGATGTTTAATCAAACACCCACACGATCTTATTCCTAAATAACAGTGATCCGGCTCTGCCTTTAAAGCTTTGATGAGTCGGATATTTAGATCTGAGTTCTGATCCAGAGAGACGTTGTCACGTATAGATATGAAACAGCTTCACAAACAGTCTTTTCAACACACAGTATCATTAAATCTGTCTTAATCGTTCAGATTATCACAGAAGAACTGAGATAAAAGTTTATAGTTCAGTTAAACACTGATATCTACGGTAGTGATCAAAATAGAGTAAATCAATTTGGCACTTCAAATAATGATTACATCATTACACCAGTAGGCAGCGACAAGTGACAGATAAAAATGTAATTCTCATTGAATCATTCACTCAAGAGATTCGTTAAAAAAACGCTGATTCATCCAATAAAGAATCAAGGGAAGTCATTATGAGTGAGTCATTGAATCATTCACTCAAGAGATTCGTTAAAAAACGCTGACTCATCCAATAAAGAATCAAGTGAAGTCATTATGAGTGAGTCATTGAATCATTCACTCAAGAGATTCCTATAAAAAACGGATTCATCCAGTAATGAAACAAGAGAAGTCTTTATGAGTGAGTCATTAAATCATTAGTTCAAACTGATTAATAAAATAATTAAAAGAGACAGGAGCAATTAGCATTTTGTCAGAACCTCTAGTAAAGTAAAATGTTTTGTTTAGTTGAGAAAATTGTGATTCTCAATACATCCAGAACCATGCAGCTCTAATACCTAAAACCCACACTATATCTCGCACACAGCTGATGTATTCAGAATGTTGTTTCCGGGTGCAAACACTCATCAGATGCCAAAAACAAACAACAAATGCTGTTAATACACACTCACTGTGTGCTGTAATACAACAAAAATATATCATGATCCTAACCTTTAACTCCACGCCAGAATCTCAGACGGCCAGACAGTGAGTCATCTTTTATGAATCATTTAAATATGTATTTCTGCAACGCTAAGAGAGATTGTAATGTATACTGAGTTTTCATAAGCATGGACCCAGAAACAGGTTTCCTTACAACACCGTGAATCAAAATTGTTGTCTCGGTATTATATGGAATATTGCAGTATATTATAAATGATTTATCAGTCCACACTTCATTATTGTTTTAAAGTCCCCTTAAGTCAACAATTTCATTCCTTAAAACTCATCTTTGACCATCAAAATGACATATTTAAAGTTTTTTTCCTTTTAAAAAAAGCCTTAAAATATCTTGAATGTAACCCGACACCCTTGTCTCATTTAGTATGCGTGGTACTATGAATATGCAAATAAGCCCCGCCTCCACTCACTCACTTAGCTCAGAGATTACTGGTTGGCGATCACACGCAAATCTGATTGGTTACAAGGTAGTTTGTGACGTCAGAAACACCAGTGATTTCAAACCGTGTTTTTTACTCACCCCATGTCATCCAAGATGTCCACGTCTTTCTTTCTTCAATCGAAAAGAAATTAAGGTTTTTGATGAAAACATTCCAGGATTTTTCTCCATATAATGGACTTCAATGGAACCAAACGGGTTCAAGGTCCAAATGAGAGTTTCAGTGGAGCTTCAAATAGCTTTAAATGACACCAGGCGCTGTTTAAATGGGACAGTTCACTTTGAAATTTTTGATATGTTTTAGCTTACCCCAAGGGCATCCAAGATGTAGGTGTCTGTTTCCACAGTATTTTCAATTTTGACATTTTTCGCAGGTTCCACCTCAAAGAGCATGCACAGATAAGACAAAATTAAACATGATTTGATGACTTGTAAATGTAAGTGCAAATTAATGGCCTAAGAAACGAAACGAGTGGTTTGTGTGAGAAAACGAACAGTATTTATATCGTTTTTACCTCGTGTAACCACAGTTACGTCCAAGTGATCTGAATCAGTTGTCCAATGTCCAACTGAACCATGTCCAATGTCCAACTGAACCATGTCCAACATTCCGCCGGAAGTGATCGTTTGCGGTGTGTACGTCACTCATTGTTTACACAGAGATTTCGGAAGTTCTACCTTACACTGTGAAGATCAAAACATATTTAGATATACAGGAAATCGCAATGGAATATGATTTCGATTTATCTAAATATGTTTAGTGAAAGGTAAAACTTCCGAAATCTCTGTGTAAACAATGAGTGACGTACACGCGCAGTTGGAGTTGGACATGGTTCAGTTCGGTTCAGTTGGACATTGGACAACCGGTTTAGATCACTTGGACGTGACTGTGATTACACGAGGAAAAAACAATATAAATACTGTTGGTTTTCTCACACAAACCGCTCGTTTCCGTGTCTTAGGCCATCAATGTGTACTTACATTTACGAGTCATTAAATCATGTTTAATTTGGATTTCTCTGTGCATGCTCTTTGAGGTGGTGACCATATACCTGCATTATATGACTGACAGACAACAACGGTTGGAACAGAAAAATGTCAAAATTGAAACTACTGCGGAAAGCAAAGACACCTACATCTTGGATGCCCTTGAGGTAAGCTAGAACATATCAAAACTTAATTTAAAGTGAACTATGCTCTTAAGGGTCTTATCTAGGACCCTTGGAGTCATGACTTCGAAAAAAGATTTGTTCATTTTGATAAACGAGTTTGAACCGGAGAGTCACGAATGCTCATCACAGAACAGAGCAAGGTGAGCATTTGTGCTTATAAAACTTTTTTATTTATTTTTAAATGACCGAATCGTTTCGCTGAGATAAGACCAAGTCCTCATTTGGACCTTGAACCGTTTGGTACCCAGTGAAGTCCATTATATGGAGAAAATCCTAGAATGTTTTCATTAAAAACCTTAATTTCTTTTCGACTGAAGAAAGAAAGAAAGACGTGGACATCTTGGATGACATGGGGTGAGTAAATTATCAGCAAAAGGATTTTTTAAAGGTCAACTACTCCTAAAAGTCGGCATGAAATCAAATTTGACAAATCTTCTTTTTATATGTAATATTGTTCTGTTTATTATAACTGATTTATCTGTGCACTTCATTATTTTTTAAAAAATTCATGTACGCTTATAATCATTAATCAAATACATTACCCTTCCCTCCCCCATCGAAATGACCTCTCTTCTTATTTTGGTCACATGGAATGGCGAAAGGGTGCGGCCAGAGCTCGATGAGGTGCGGCTATCAGTGCACCGCCTCTCAGAGAATCGCATTCAAATCTGCCTCCATTTTGTTTGCAACGCCCAACCTCCAACGATCCAA
Organism: Hybognathus amarus; assembly: GCA_030378365.1. NCBI lineage: Eukaryota > Metazoa > Chordata > Actinopteri > Cypriniformes > Leuciscidae > Hybognathus > Hybognathus amarus. The sequence goes on from JAQIUQ010006320.1 coordinate 122,465, forward strand.
TCAATTTTCAAAGGACAAAATCAAGCCCTGCCCTACATTTTTTTCTAATTTCAGAAGCTGTTTCACTCGGAATATACGTCACAATGAGGAAAAACTTCCGTTTCAAAGCATTTTAAAAACAGCACATAAACACATTAAAAGATGTTTTCATTTTTTACCACAGGGGGGACTTTAAATCTGAAATTCAATTATGAGGAAGGTTTCTACATTATTACTAAAACAAAACAGCTATTTCACCATACAAACATCATTTTTTTACAGCAATTAATTCTGGTTCTCGACTCTGATTGGCTGAGAGCCTTATCTAGCTGTGCAACATTCTACTCACTCACTCACACACACATATACACACTGTAATATGCTATTATACTCCATATAACTCAATGTAAAAGCCAGAAACTAAACTTTTTTTTGCACAGGCCTGTCTAAAGGGTTAATGGTTCCACCTGGTTATCAACAGTAAAAATTACAAATTTTACCTCTTCCCAACAGGGAAAACCATCAACAATCAAAAATGCATGATTTTATGGTGTCATGGCTTTGCAATCAAAAAAGGTGGTTATATTGGAAGTCAATGGGGCAAAAACAGCCACGAACAGTAAATGAGGAGAAAAAGTTCAAATCTGATGCTGCACAAAAACTAACAATGCATCAAAACCAATGTTGTTTTAATCTTTGACATGTCCAAGACTGTGATAAAAGTCTGTGAAACTGTGAAATCCAGTCCACAATCATATTTTATATTGAAAATAAGTCATTTTGTGCATTTTTCCCCAAATCAGTGAAATCATTTCTGAATTTGGCAATTAAAGAGTTAAAATCCTGAATTTTTTTAAACAGTTAGTAGTTTTGATCAGGACTGAGGTCGGTTAATAGATTTATGCAATAAAATTTGAAAAAAAAAAATTTATCTGATACATTTTTACAGCAGTTTAAAGTAGTGGCTTTTTTCAGCCACAGAACATAATGAAAGGGTAGTGAATTTGCCCAGAGTGTCCTGTTCAGTTTTTGAAAAATTTCAAAGCATTTTCCCAAAATATGTGTCAAAATAAGATTTGTCACCAAAAATCATTCCATTTGCTGAAACAAGGAAAAAGTTATGGCCAAATTAAGACTAAAAAATACCCCATAGTGGCTGAAAAAGCCACAACAGCACATAAGGGTTAAAAAGAATTTAACAAATGAACGTGAACTAGTTCATTTTTAGATATGTGAACTTAGTTCATTTTTAAAAAAAAATTAACTATGAACGTGAACTAGTTCATTATAATCTGTGTGAACTGAACTTTGAGCTAGTTCTTTTTAAGTATGAACTGGCACAACACTGCTAATAACACACGGAAACCGCTTCACAGTGTTTCACTCCACTTGTTTCTGCCGGATCTACACTGCCACCATTTCTCACAGAGAGCGTCAATGGTGGAGGAAAAAAAACCCACTGTACTTTTACAAATACTACTGTTATTTCTGCCACATAATGGAGTTTTTTAAGCGAGAATGTAGTTGTTTAGACCTCATATGTGATGTAAAATAAACATAGCACCTATTTGAAAGTTAGTTTTAGGCGCTTTCAGAGATGCAAGCTCCAGGCTCATATACTTTTATTGACTCGTCTAAGTGATACGTCGAATCCTGCCTCCAGGGCACCGCTCTCTTGGCTGCATATCAGACTCATAATTATACAGCTGAGGTCCGTCATACGAGTAAACAGTAACAATTTCCTCAGTGTCCGAACTCTTATTGCAATCTATTGCTTTCTTATCGTCTAACTTGGCCGCACTCACTCACCCTTACGTCACTTTCGGTTTGATAGTATATTATTTTTTTAATACATTGGGTCTCATTCATGAAACACGAGCAGAACAAATTTGTGTCTAAATCGTGTGTAAAGTGGTTCTGGCGTAAATTTTCGGATTCATTAAAATGTTCGTATTTTCCAAATGTTAGTTGGTATGCAAGAAACCTAAACCTGCTCCCAGCCACGCGTAAATGGTGCGCTTAACATTCAAACGTTTTACTGCATTTTAATTCACCTTAGAATCGGTAGGCTACATATTTAAACAGCATTTTGAAAAAAATATTTGATATAGTAGCCTATATTTACGGTGGCGTATTGCATTCACTTGAAGAAAAAAAATCTACTCTGTTTTTCTGAATTAACGAGTTAATTTTTCATGAGAAGATTTTTTTTTGCTCTGTTTTTCTGAATTAATGAGTTAATTTTTCATGAGAAAAAGAAGGTTTTGCTCTGTTTTTCTGAATTAATGACTTAATTTTTCATTAGAAAAATTTTTTTTCTCTGTTTTTCTGAATTACGACTTAATTTTTCATGAGAAAAAAGTTTTTGCTCTGTTTTTCTGAATTAACGACTTAATTTTTCATGAGAAAAAAGTTTTTGCTCTGTTTTTCTGAATTAACGACTTAATTTTTCACGAGACATTTTTTTTTTGCTCTGTTTTTCTGAATTAATGAGTTAATTTTTCATGGAATTTTTTTTGCTCTGTTTTTCTGAATGAAACTTTTTTCTCATGAAAAATTAAGTCGTTAATTCAGAAAAACAGAGCAAAAACGTTTTTTCTAATGAAAAATTAAGTCAATGCAATACGCCACCGTACCACCATATATATTATATAGTATAGTATTTTATATATTTTATATATAAAAAACGTTTGTTTGGTTTTTTTTTTTTACTTCTATTATGAGAGCCAGTAGGCTAATTTATGGAAGCTTGTTTCCGCCACTGAAAAAAAAAGAATAAATGCGACTTTTATCACACAATTGCGTGTTATAATTGCGAGATATAAAGTCAGAATTGCGAGTTATCAGGCTAATTCTAAGGGGGAGAAAATCCTAACTTTCCCCTAACCCCTCAGAATAGTTTAAATCTCACAATTCTTACTTTATAGCCTATCATGCATTTCTCACTTTATATCACGCAATTGCGACTATGTCACGCAATTCTGAATTTATATTCGCAATTCTGACTTTACATCTCGCAATTCTGAGAAATAAAGTCAGAATTGCAAGATGTAAACTCGCAATTGTGAGAAAAAAAAGTCAAAATTGTGAGATAAAAAGTCGCAATTACCTTTTTTATTTTTCATTCTATGGCGGAAACAAGCTTTCATAAGTAATAGCAGATCTGGTGATCGATGGTGGTCCTTCTCCAGTTTGAATACGATTTTTTAACTCATTAGTTTTTTGCTGTCAAGCTTAATGTTGAACCATTTTCTTCTTCTGGGACTGTTCGATTAACAGATGAAACTCCATTAATTGCATCTGTAATATGCTGCCAAGCTTTCTTTTTTTAGGACCTGATAGGCCACTATATACGCTTGAAAATAAAAGTGGCGTTTTGAATGAACTTCTGATAATAAAACTTCAATTTCTGCATCCAAGAAATCCTTCTTTTTCATTCGCATTCATGTTATTATATGCCTATATATAGTTGTCAGTCGAATATAATGGGTGGGATTTATGGTAATTGAGAATGAACGTGCACGCGCATCCCATTTATGACTGGTTGGAATTCACTAACACACACACACATTTCACTATCACATCTGACGTTTACGAAGTATTTGTGAATCAGGAGAAGAGTTTTCGGGAAGATCTCTTTACGTGCAAATCACTCTCATATTTACTCGTATATTTACAAATGTTTCATGAATGAGACCCATTGACTCACTGAGGGCTCTAACCTGCAATATGCCCCTTAAAGGGATACTCCACTTTTTGGGAAATAGGCTCATTTTACCACTCCCCCAGAGTTAAACTGTTGAGTTTTACCGTTTTCGAATCCATTCAGCCGATTTTTTTTTTTATATGTAGAAGAAATCAGTAACCAGACAGTTTCTGGTCTCATTGACTTCCATAGTAGGAAAAAAATGTACTATGGAAATCAATGAGACCAGAAACTGTCTTATTACTGATATTCTTCTAAATATTAGAAAATAGGCTGAATGGATTCGAAAATGGCAAAACTTGTGGTAAAACGGAGTGGTAAAATGAGCCTATTTCCAAAAAAAGTGGAGTATCCCTTTAAAGCACATTAAAAACACCATATATACATACAGTATAAACAACATTAAAAGCTGGATGTTCACCACAGGGGGACTTTAAATGCATGTTCCCTCATAATCTTGAATCAGAATAAGTTTCTCTCACAGCATCTTTTCTCTTCTCTGATGACGAGGGTAACCTGTCACTCACATAAGATCAGCCAATAGCAAACCACAACCATCCATTCAATTCCACACTGACACAATCAAGCCCCGCCCACTCGGATATACGACACAATAGAGGAGAAAAGACTAGCGAAACCTCTCACACTCACCGTTATAGTAATAGCCTTTGATGTTTTTGGCACTTTCGTCTAAGTGGTAGTCGTTGAGTTTCTTCTGAGTGAGTTGATGCCAGAATCCAGCCTCCAGGGCGCTGAAGAACGGGGAAAACTGCAGTTTCGGGGCGGCTGTCGGTTCAGCTGCCATCAGGACTGATGTTTGATATTACACACACTGCCATAAGAGATAGAACACAGGAAAATTAGACAGAATAATGGCCATACAAATATTCTGCCCTGATTTTATATATCACTCAAAACAAAAGTCCCCCTGTGGTAAAAATCCAGCTTTTACTGTTGTTTATGTGGTGTTTTTAATATGCTAAGACAATCCATGAGTAAGTTCAAAAGTCGAGACTGTTCATAAGACAGTCTCAAAAAATCGCTGGTGTTTCTGACATCACAAACAAACTTGTAACCAATCAGTTTGAACCAAAAAAACGTTTTAATATGTAATTTTGATTATCAACGATGAGTTTTAAGGGATACAATTATTGGCTACTGGAGGACTTTAAGAACAAGATTCTAATGTACAGAGATAGCATGACAAGAATATATTAGATACATCAAAAAATACAATAAAAAAGGAAAATATGCTCTTAAAATAAAATCCTCAATTGTCTTAGCCTGATATTATTTTCTTATATTAAAAACATTTACATTCCTGTTTGATTCGATATGTGGAAGTAAAAGTAGTTCCTTTTTTTCTCACTGCAAAAGGCTTGTCTGTATATATTATGAAGAAATTTAATGTTGTACTAATCTGACAACACGTATATACAACTTATCAACATAATACGGGTAAAAGCTGCGTTCTTATTGTAATGTTAGTATATATATTGTGTGCTTCAGTTAAAAGCATTGTGTCTCTTTTGGTCTCTGTGTGTGTGTGTTTGTTTGTTTATTTGTTTGTTTTAACACACTGCAGTAAAAATGCACGATGTTTTACATATACGACCTGTGACATTTATTGTCATGTATGTATAACTTAGTCATGATAAACAGAGTAAAAGCAGCAACAAATACATAGCATGGAAACATCACTCACCACACAATCACTTCCTGGTTGACGTCATGTGACCACGGTCATCCTACGCGCATGCGCAGTTTGTTTTGTTTTGGTATTGCAAAAGAGCTTACAAATGACTTAAAATATATTTAATAATACGTAAATCGACAGCATTAAATACGTGGTGCAGTTTTCGCTGGTGTAACGACCTTGGAATGCTTTATCTTTAACATTTAGACATTTTTTAAAACAATGCTCAGTGTTAACCGAAGAATATGTTAGCAGGTCACGCTTTTCTGATAAATGTTTGAAGCGTCATATTATCCCGCATTTATAAACAATGAGAAAATGTTGGAGAATAACGTTATGTACGTTACCAGCTGCTTAAACGCTTTAGATGACCGACAAACCTCTTAAGGAGAGTGTCCAAAAAGTCTTATGGTGCCAAAACCATCGAATAAAAGACAAAACCCCAAAACAAAAGGAAAACACAAACAAATAGACAAGAAAACACGGACAGAAACTTATAAACGCTGTTCCTTTTCATTGTTAACCCTATGAAAGATGAATCGGCTGGTTGTCATGTGCACAGCAGACGATCAGTGAACGAGCCAGAAAAACCAGCCTGATGCCTCAGCTATAGCATACTGACACACTTTCTGTAGCTCTCTGCAGGTCAGGTGTAGTTTATGAAAGCTCGTTTCCTTCACCAAATAAAAAACATACAATGGTTGACTTCTACCTTTTTTAAATCTAGCAATTTTGATCAAATCAGAATTCGGATTTTATATCTCAGCAATTCTGACTTTTTTTGAAGTTCTTAAATTCAAAAAGCTTTTCAAACTCATATAGCCTACAGTAACTGCCCTAATATTATAGGCCTACTCTACCACCTTATATCCCTGTATTTTAACTTTATGTTTAATAATTTGTTTTACGATACATGCTCATTTTATTGTTGATATTCATTGTTTTACATACTCGGAACTGTAGCACAATGCATTGTATATCTCTTGTACTTTTTGCATACTTGTTTGTAGGCTAATTGAACTAAATAAACATTAAACATTAATTGTAACATAATCTCTCAATACAGATTTCATTTGGTTTGAGTTAACATCTTGCGATTTCAGATTTTTTTTTCAGAGTTTTTATTGTGCAATTTTGTCTCTTTTTTTTACTTTTTTACGCAATTTTTACTTTTTTTATGAATTTTTATTTTACGTCTTGGAATTTTACATATTGAGTTTATATTTTTTATCTCATAAAAAAATCAACATTATTATTCCGTGGATGCAAGCTTCCATACGTTTCAGTTTCAGTGGAGATGAGTGGTGTCCAGCCTCCTTAGAGTCCTGTACTGTTCCACGAATCAGGTTCTTTTCATCAGGCTGTGGTTATTAACTATAAGCAAATCTAAATGAGATCCAGAAATTTAAATCACTTTTAGAGTAATGCGTTTGCAATGGAAGATTATCATCCAGGAATGTGGGATCACAAATACATGATACCAATATGAAAGTTTATCATTCTTAAACATTGTGCATGTTCACATTTAAAGTAATTTCTCAACTGGAAATGTTTCACAATATTTAGCAAGATGATCATGATTTTTCGGTTTGAGTATATTTTAGCTCAATTTTTCCTCTGCATTTGACGTTTAGATGCAGAAACAGTGACGTGATGTCAGACTTAATACGTTTATGTGGTTCAGTTGATAGGAATTAAATTGCATTACATATCTAATGGACCTCATTTCCCATGTAAACTCCCACAGACCTCACTGCAAAGACAGTGCTGAACGCAGTATGCATTTCTCCCAATAAAGATCTGAAATATTGAAATTAGAAGACATGTTCCTTCTCAGTTTATTTAAAGAAAAGATTTTCATTGAAAGACTGGCATTTTTGTTCACCAATCATGAGGTTTAACAGGAAGTGAAAGGATCTAATTGAGGGCTGGCAATGCGAACTGTTAGAAAAAAAATGAAATGAAAGTGACTAAGCACTGCACTTATTATATGCACGTATTATATAGTATAATTGCTTTCCCATAATTTGAAGCCTTTGTAGTTCATTTCATCATCAGCTCTGCCTGTCTTATAATGTTTATTGCATGTTTTGTATGTGATAGAGTCAGTTTCACATGACCGTCTTACATTATTCATCACCCAGAGGCATACATGTCTAAAAAAGGTATTAAAAAGGTTTAATGTCTTCCCATTTTGCAGTTTAATCAAACAATGACTTACATTAGATGTTGCAGTTTTGTTTAAATCATCACTCTGTCCATCATTTAAGTAATTTTTTTTTATTAAAACAAAGATGAGTTGAAATGCATTGCAGTGTAAATCAACCAGGAGTTCAACGAATACAGGCAATTTGTGAATAGTATAAATAGATAGACCATCCTTTAGGTCGCACGCCATTCCCAACATACTTCATTATAGAATTTCACCTGTATTTCTCTCTGAGGATAGTGTGCATTCGCACCTGAGCAAACAACATTTAATTAAACTCCCTGTTAAATATGAATGCACTGCACATGCTACTTAAACATAATGTCAAGGCATTTCCAGACAATATTCTACATTAAAGGTGTCCTATTATGTCCGTTCATGAAGTCTTAATGTAGTTTCCGGCTCTACTAGAACAGGTTTTTTTTCTGCTTGAATGTTGAGTATTTTCCTCATATTCTCCATTGTTGCGGCTCCTCTCTTCCCAGTCTGACAGTAAAGCTCTGTTTACTTCCTGTCTCTATGAAGCCCCTCCTTCTGAAAAGCACACTGTGCTCTGATTGGTCGGCTGGAGCAGTGTGTTGTGATTGGTCAAGCGCTTCGAGTGTGTATGGAAAATATCCCACCCCTTTCCATAACCGCCAGTTTAACACACTACTAACTAACTCAACCAGGCCTCGGCCCTTTATTCTGCATATGAATTATTATAATGAGGAATATTGTGACATGTTCGTTCCCAGAAGAAACTCAAGACTACAATGGAGGCGTTTTAGGTTTTCAGAAACACAAACAATGATGTAGTGAAGACCTCCAGCTGGAAATGGTTGTGTTAATGAGCAACATAGATGCTTCAATACAACCGGTTTTAAAACACTGTATATGTAATCTGATGCAGATTGCAGATGTGTCAAGCTGACACTCAGCAATAAATAACAAAATAGGAACACTTCACAATAAAGTTCATTAGTTAATATTAGTTAATACATTAGTTAGCAAAAATGAACTGCACTTATACAGCATTCATTAATCTTTGTTGATCTTAATTTCAACATTAACTAATACGGTAACACTTTGCAATAAGGGTGCACTAATAAGCATTAATTCATGCTTAACTAATGCACAGATAATACTGAATTAATGTGTAACTAATGATTATTTAAGCTATTCATTAATGATTACCACATTAGGAACTAATTAAGAGTATGTAAGGTTAATGTATTAGGTCATACATGAATTGTTATTAATTAAATATGTAATTGTGGACTAATTCCATAATAACTAATTTTTTAACTAATCGTTTTAATTAATATGTTAATTACCAGAATGAGCCAAAGCCTTGTATTTCAACTTCCAGATAATGACAGGTACACTTATATGCATTAATACATGATTAATTACTCCATTGTTAGTGCAAATTAATGTGCAAATTACTACAATGACTAGTTAATAATGATGTGCCCCAACAAGTAATGATACCTTTGCAAATCATTAGCTAATGATTCATTAAAGCAGACAACTGGAAGTTGAAGTGCATAGCTTTGACTAATTGTGGTAATTAACACATTAATTTATACTATTAGTTAATAAATTATGTTATTAAGGAATTAATACACAATGACACGTTGAATTAATAGCAATTCATGTATTACTTAATCTATTAATCAGATTGACTCGTTATTAGTTGCTGATGCAGTAATCATTAATTAATGGTTTAGTTCTTCATGAGTCATACATTAACTCATGATTATCTGTGCATTAGTTTAGCATGAATTAATGCATATTAATGCACCCGTATTGTAAAGTGTTACCACTAATACTTTTCAAATCCTGTTAACAAGTTAATGCACCTTGAACTGACATGAACAAACAATTAACAGCTATTAACAAAGATTAACAAATACAGTAACAAATCTACTGCTCATGGTTAGTTCATGTTAGTTAATTCATTAACAAATGAACCCTGTTGTAAAGCGTTATCAATATCACAAGCATGGCGGAACAACCGATGTACACAAATGTCACAAATGGATCAGACCTCCTTATCTATCAATATAAAAAATTTTTTGAACACCCTTTTGAAGTTTTCATTGCACAGTGGGTATATGAAGGGATTGAGAGTGGAGTTGATGTACCCAAGCCAAATGGTGAACATATGAAGGTCGATGATGCACACAGGTCTCACACAAGGCCATGACCATGAATGTGATGAAGTACGGGATCCAACACACCATAAACACACCAATGATGAAGCCCAGTTGCCGGGCGGCTTTCCGCTCCTTGCGGATGCGCATGCTGTGGATGCTTTGCTTGGACTGTTCGCAGAGCTTCTGCCATGTTTGTTCGCGGGAAGTGAATCGTTGGCGTTTCAGCGCGGGCTGTTCTCGGCCCACGGGGACGGTGGTGATGGAGGCGTGTTATGAGTATAATTATGAATATCCACCGTCTGCTCGCCCTCACTAATGTTCCCGACGGAGTTCGGCACTAGCACATTACAGTCATTCACATTTATGAAGGTGTCTGTGTTGTTTTCCGGTTGTAGAAAGACGAGAGATACAGATGGCGGGCATTCGCGACCGTTTCCCCATCATCGATTGAAATTTCAGGGTCTTGTATGCTTTTTCTCATGCGTTTTGAAAGTCTGAACATTTGTTTCTTCTTATAGCAACTCTTCCTCTTCGTCTCGGACAGGGAATCAGGGTTGTCTTCATTATTGTCTCTTGGCTGTTCAAGACTGTATTGATCCAGAAGACCCTCGTTTTGAGAATACGCCTGATTCTCTCTCTCGAGTCTTTGGTTATCTTTAACTGAAGTCCGTTCACCAGTGTATCATCCGCTACGGGTTTCACCATGGGACCGGCAAAGGTCTCCCATTCCCTGTAATGATCCCGAACCGCAATGAAAATCTGCGAGTAGAACAGAAGCATTAGAAACGAAGGGATGTAGAAGTTAAGAATGGCGGTTAGAACTTTAAACCACGTCACTAAGCGAAAGTCCGTGTCGCATTGGTTCTCCAGTTCAGGTTTCCGATTCGACCTCGAGCAAACATCCTCCAGCCGAGGATGGGAATGATCCAAGTCATTGAGAGAAGCCATGCACTACAAATCAACAGCGTTGCTCTCCCTCGATGTCCGATACTTCAGATACTGTAATGGGTGACGTACGGATCGGTACCTGTCCAAGCAAAGGATGAACAAGCTGAAAATGGACGCCGTACTCGCAACATAATCCATGACTAACCAGAACTGGCAAATTACGTGACCAAGCTTCCACTCGTCCTCAAGAAGGTACACCAGATTCAAAGGCATGACTGTCGCCCCGACTATAAGGTCTGCTATGGAGAGGCTGACGATGTAGAGATTCCCAACTGTGTGTAAAGTCCGTTCCTTCTCAAGGCGAACAGGACCAGCAGGTTCATGATGACCGTCAGGAGGGACAGTGTCCCGAGGAAGATCCCCAGCACCGCATTGTTCATGTGATGGTGGAACGGCACAGACGTGTTTGTGAGAGTCGTGACGTTGGGCTTGGGAGGTTCGTGAAGGATTCGCTTGACTTGGCTGTTCATGGCGGTCAGTATCGTAGTGGCCTCCATTGGGAAGTCCGATGTGTCACATGACGTCAAAGTTGTGAGAAAGCACATAGTCCCTATGGGTTTTAAAATTCATATCCAAATGGGAGTTTCTGGAAAACAAAACCAAAGAGAATGCATTAAACTAGTGCACTGAATTATTATGTGCACACTCTTAATAATAAAGGTTTTTGAAAAGGGGTTTCATAGTGATTTCACATTTTTGGTTCCTCAAATAGACATATATCAGGCCTGTTTACACCTGGTCACTTCATGTGTTTTCTCCATAGACTGTAAAAAATATGGACAAAGCATCTGTGACGTCACCCATAGACTCACTGAAGAACGCGTTTGAGGCTGTTTATGGGGGGTATGGGCAGCGCCATACTGAAAAACACAAAATACAAAAGTTTCAGAAAGGATACAGAGGTGGTATGATGTGTTGTGTCAGATCATGGCCGAGACGTCAAATTCACTCGGCGCAGCCCGTTATCAGCTGTCAATCAAAGTTAACCGCCCTCATTTACATACATTTTATATCTAAAGACATGATCTAAACTAACGAGTTAGAAAAAAAATTCACCCCCTCACAGTTGTCAGGCACACGGAACATATTGAAGATTACAATAAAAGTCCATGGGACCAAACTGTAAACATATGAATTTATGCTGTGAAAACGGAGATTTTAACATGACGTCTATGGATATTTGCTCCATTTTGGGACCGCCCTCTAGCGGATTTGAGATGTATTGCAGTTTAGCGCACTTCCGGGTAGGCTTCATCTTTCAGATTAGAATGTTGCCGCTTGGTTTTCTCAGATCGTATAGCTATCCAATCGTGAAAAAGAAATTTTCTTAGCAATGTTAAAACACACATCAACTGATCACTTGTTAAAGATGGTAGCCCCTACGCCGCGTTCTCCACTGAATAAGAGCCTGCTAGCTTAGCTTCCAAAAAAGATGGCTGACACTATGTGTACATTCTGTGCAGGTTGAGAACATGCGGGACAGCCCCTACTACTGACTGTAGTCTTTAGCCTCTGGCCAAAACAACCTCTGATTACACCAGATGAGCACACAGCAGTTTCTTCCTCTCATATGCCTCATCTACAGCATCCTCCCATGGCACTGTTAACTCTATCAGTTGAACAATGCATGCTGATCCAGACCACAAAACAATATCTGTTCGGAGGTAAGTGGTGGCAATCTCTGGTGGAAAAATAAGCTGTTGATCAAGATCAGCCAGCATTTTCCAGTCCCTAGCAGCTTCCAGTTGTCCTGGACGAGAGCTAGTTTTAAAGCCACACAATGCAGGATATCTGTTTTTGTCAAACTGTGACCCCTAGAGTTGCACAAGTACTCCACAGCACAGGTTGAAGACGCCCAACATTTAAGCCGAAAATAGTCATATAACCATTGCAATAACTCCAAAGCTATTCAGTTAAGGTAAAAAAAACTGCATAGGGCTGCTTTAACACTTTTTCTTGGTGGTTTCTCGTCTGGGCTTAGGAATATTGTCTTCTGTGTCTAATGTTTTGCTAGAACAGGGGGCACTTATTGGTAATATTACATTTGCCTTCCAAAAGGCAAACATCTCAGTACTTGGTCATGGCGCAAGTAAACTGACCTTGGCTTAGAACCACCTTACATCCTGTCAAAATATGCCTTAATATTGCAGGTAATGAACACAAAGGACAAGAGGGATCCTCTCCTACCCAGAGGTTTAGGCTCTGCGGTGATGGGAGAACATCATATGTTGACCTAATAAGAAAACTGATCCTACTCTCTTCCATTGACCAAAGGTCTTTCCAGGACATCTTACGTTGTTCCACACTCTCTCATATCATCCACTCTCCCTGCTTGGGATATGGCCTTTATACACCTCATCCTCTCCTCCTACTTTCACACCTCATTGACTACCAGCTTCTTCCTTTGAGCTGGGCCTGCCTTGTTCCAAACCGAGACCAAAAACCCTCTTCCATGCAGTACATGTCCCACGATACCACCAATTCGAAGGGCAGCCTTTGCCTCTACCACAGAATTCTTTGCTGAACACTTTTATTAAAATATATTTTTTCAGAACATGTTGGACTCTAAAACTGCAAGAAAATCAAAGCCAAAAATCTGAACAAGTTTTAGGTTGATATCTCAAAAACAAAAGATCTTTCAGTGAGATTGTGTTTGTGCACAGTACTGAACGCTTCCACTAGGCCACAACCAAACTCCATTACTGCCCATATAAGGGCGCGTCCATTTCCATATGTGTTTTGAGTGATCTGAACCATTATTTCCACAAATTTCAAACAATTCATGAAGTCAGCATCCTATTCAGAAGTAGTATTGGAAGTTATAGATTTTGATATGAATTCAACCTCTAAGAAACACATAAAAAGAACACGTGTCTGCATTATAGCTCACTGCCGCATCACAAATGGTGAATCTGTTTTATTTATTTTTCATATTTAAAACATTTTCACACCGGATGCTGTCTTTTGAACTCTTGCATGAAAACAAACTGAGGTTTCTTCCATTTTTCATGTTCTTTCATGTTCAATGAAAGAAAAATATTCTTGTTGTAAAATATTCTTGTTGTAAATTAATAACAGCTCCTCTGTCACCAAATATGAAAACCAGAGATTGTAAGCTTTCAAATGATATATAGTTTGTCAAGATTAGTTTAGGTTTAGTATAGGATATTGCTGTTTTAAATGGCTGTGGGCCCACCGGTGACACTTAAGGACTGTACTGTGCAATTATTGGTGCTTGATTACACTGAGGGAAATGGTAATGGTTTTATTCAAATCAAAAAGGTTAAATGGCTTTTTCAGCTAATAATTGCAGATTATATCCATTTCAAGGTGTACAATGAATGGAGACATCCATATTTTTGAAGGTGTCAGTGAGTTACACAACCCGCATATCTGAAATGTCAAGCAAGATCATTAGGCAGCAGCTGAGACCATGAACGTTCAGAAATATGTGAGTTGAACAGTGTCTTGTTGCTAAGAGAGATGGTTTCGATCCATGCTTCAGAAGCCCTAGATCTTATCCAAACCCTTCCCTGTGTCTTTTCTAGCCTCTCATCTCAGGTTAGGTCTGGTCTCTGGAAGTTTCGTCAATATACCCAATAAATGTGTTGATGTTGTCAGCCAGGGCTATTCTTAACAAATGAATTTTCCAAAACTAATAACATAAAGTGCATGTTTGCACACATATAATTTCAATCTTTACGTTCATGTATCAGTTGCACTTGTAATATGGCAAATTTTATGGAAAAGAGCAGCATTTTTGTTTGATTGAAAGTCATGATTTAGTTTAGTTTTTGGCTGATTTGTACTGATCAGCGTTCACTTTAATCTGAATTTTATGTTTTTAAAATGAAAACGCTTCCCAGGTGAAAAATACATACAATTAAGTGTATTAAAAATGTACTTAAATATGTTTTTAGTCCAATACAAATATAATGTAATGCATTTTTAATACACTTAATTGTAGCTCTTTTTCACCTGGGTAATTACTCTTTAATGTCATACAACCATGTTCAGTACTGTTGATGCATGAGTGTGCAGAGGAAAAGCCTTTTTAAACCTGAACACATCATGACACAAAACAGGTCAAGCTGTATCTAAAGAACTGGCATTAGGAATGATTCATCACCATTAATATTAATCTTACCATGTAGCAACATGAATATCAAGCACTTTAGTCTGCTTTAGCTATAAACACACAAGGACTGGCCAAGAACACACGCATACATAAAATATTTACTCTTTTCTGTAAACTTAAGAGCTTTGATTTACAGCGTTGCACTCGATTTTTGAAGATCATCCAAACACACTTGTAATGATTCCTAGCCGCGCTAATGATACACTTTATCCTGGCGATTTGTAAAACTTACACGCGTTTACTAAAGAGTTGTGCGAAAATGTTTATCTCTCTCCTTTGTACTGACAAACCGTTATTTAGTTATCATTGGATGAAGATCTCAGTAATAAAAACGACTTCAGTTCGACACCTGTGGAATGCGCGAATCTGTGCGCGTGAACTCCAATAAAGCGCGCGCTGTGCATACACCATTCACAAGCAGCCTACTAGTTATTTGTACACAATAATTTAGCACTAAATGCAATTAGGTTGTATTTATAAGCAAGGTGGAAACTTACCCTTCCGACTTGCAGTGAAATCTCGACAGGAATGGGGTTTATCTCCACAGATTTGGTGAACTGGACGCTGACTGACGCTTTACTGCTCTGAGTCTCATGAATGTCTCATAGATGGACACACGCACACGCACACTGAGTCACTGTGTGTGTCTGGTTCACTATCTTTGTGGGGACTCTCCATAGACATAATGGAGAGATACATGGTTTTTATACTGCACAAACAGTATATTCTCTCCCCTATACACTAACCCATACCCCTAAACCTACACATCACACACAACTTGCATTTGTGCATTTTTACTTAATATTAAATCACTATGTATGATTTATTAGCTGGTTTCCTCATGGAAATGTCCCCAAAAGTACAAAGATTTCAGGTATTATCATTTTGGTGGGAACAATTGTCCCCATAATAGAGAGAGAGAGAGATTTGTATGTGTTATATATAAATACAGACACAGGTTTGGGATTACATGAGGGTGATTAAATGATGCGTGAACTAGTGATCTATCCATTACTTTAGAATTATTTTCATATAAACGCACATCTATAACATCAATAACCAATATAATCACTTAACTGTAAAACAATTATACACTCACCTAAAGGATTATTAGGAACACCATACAAATACTGTGTTTGTGTTTCACCATCAGAATTGCCTTAATTCTACATGGCATTGATTCAACAAGGTGCTGAAAGCATTCTTTATGTTGGCCCATATTGATAGGATAGCATCTTGCAGTTGATGGAAATTTGTGGGATGCACATCCAGGGCATGAAGCTCCCATTCCACCACATCCCAAAGATGCTGAATTGGGTTGAGATCTGATGACAGTGGGGCCATTTTAGTACAGTGAACTCATTGTCATGTTCAAGAAACCAATTTGAAATACACATGGCATTTCAAGAGGCATTCAGTATATTATTAATTGATAAGCTGGATGATGAATTTATGTGAGACTTCAGTTTCCACTGATCTTATCTAGTCTCAAGTCGTCATCATCACTGGTTCAGCTCACTTCTATGTTGCCTTCCTTGCTGCTGGTTCCATCCAGTTCCCAGTCTTCTTCGTCTTTGCTGGTTCAGCCCAAGTCCAACTTGTCCTCCTCTCCAATGGTTCAGTCCAGTTTCAAACCATCTTCCTTGTAGCTGGTTCCTTTCAGTTCCAAGTCTTCTTCGTCAACCTTGGTTCTGCCCAAGTCCAAGTTGTCCTCCTCTCCACTGGTTCAGTCCAGTTTCAAACCGTCTTCCTTGCTGCTGGTTCCATCCAGTTCCAAATCTTCTTCGTCTCCATTGGTTCTGTCCAAGTCCAAGTCGTCTTCCTCTCCAATGGTTCAGTCCAGTTTCAAACCATCTTTCTTTGCTGCTGGTTCCATCCAGTTCCAAGTCTTCTTCGTCTCCATTGGTTCTGCCCAAGTCCAAGTTGTCCTCCTCTCCACTGGTTCAGTCCAGTTTCAAACCGTCTTCCTTGCTGCTGGTTCCATCCAGTTCCAAATCTTCTTCGTCTCCATTGGTTCTGTCCAAGTCCAAGTCGTCTTCCTCTCCAATGGTTCAGTCTAGTTTCAAACCATCTTCTTTGCTGCTGGTTCCATCCAGTTCCAAGTCTTCTTCGTCTCCATTGGGTCTACCCAACTCCAAGTTGTCTTCCTCTCCAATGGTTCAGTCCAGTTCAAAACCCGCTTTCCTTGCCTGCTGGTTCCATCCAGTTCCAAGTCTTCTTCATCTCCACTGGTTCTGCCCAACTCCTAGTCGTCTTCCTCTCCAATGGTTCTGTCCAGTTTCAAACCGTCTTCCTTGCTGCTGGTTCCGTCCAGTTCTTCTTCGTCAACCTTGGTTCTGCCCAACTCCAAGTTGTCTTCCTCTCAAATGGTTCAGTCCAGTTTCAAACCGTCTTCCTTGCTGCTGGTTCCATCCAGTTCAAAGTCTTCTTCATCTCCATTGGTTCTGCCCAACTCTAAGTCGTCTTCCTCTCCAATGGTTAAGTTCAATTTCAAACCGTCTTCCTTGCTGCTGGTTCAGTCCAGTTCCATGTCTTCTTTGCTGCTGATTCCATCCAGTTCCAAGTCTTCTTCATCTCAATTGGTTCTGCCCAACTCTAAGTTGTCTTCCTCTCCAATGGTTCGGTCCAGTTTCAAACCGTCTTCTTTTTCATCTCTGTCTCCACTGGTTCAGTCCAGTCTCATATCATCTTTGTCTTTGCTGGTTCAGCCAAGTTGCAAATAGTCTTCTTCATCTCCATCTCCACTTGATCAGCCCAGCTCCAGATCGTCTTCATCATTACTGCTTCATTTAATTTCAGTCCAGTTCCAAGTTGAATCTCGATTGTTGTCAGTCTTGTTTTTCCCCCTTGGTCTGGAAAGCACTAAATTGATTGATACAATTGTGATGTTCAATATGATAATTGTGATTAGATTAATTTATTATAATAAATGTGAAATTGTAGCAGCTGTTTTTCATGCAGTCATGCAGTTTAACCGTGCAGTCATAACTTTCTGCTGTATGTTCCTTCACAGAACACTGCCACAAAATGCAAAACACGATTCTGCTAAACATCTTCCAAGAAAGAAGATATTAACAAAGAAATTCACACGGGTTTAGAACATGGAAATGAATCATGTTTGGATGAGTTATCCAAAATAATAATAACAAGACAACTAATTGTATGCATAGTCTGAGCTGTGATAGACTCTCCTGCTTATTGTAAGTCAATCCTGCAATTAAAATGCATAAGAATTTGTTTTTTTTGTTTTTGGAAGAGCAACAAACCAATTGTGAAGTGATTCGTCCCCAGAGGAAGTATTTACAAAGACATCGTTATCTTTAAAAATGACAATCAAGTCCAATTCATAAAGAGAAAGTGTTTGAACTGTTCCAGAGCCATTATATAACCAAACGACACAATCATCAGTGACTCATGACCCCACCACACATCTAGCTAAAACCATCAATTGCTCTGTTCCACAACCTGGTGACCCTGCAGGCAGCCTTTTAATGCAGCATAGCATGAAGCCTGTTCCAGCATAATCATGACACTTTTCTAAGATTTCCAGCTGGATTGTGAAATGGGCTATGCTGCATTCAGTTCAAGTCAATAAAAATACTGAGTACAAGTAGGCTCGTCTCAAGCCAGAACTTAAGACTACATTGCAGCTTTCATTGATCAATGTAACGCAACCAATCACGCTTTGTTCGACGTCACATTTCAGGGGTGTGGAAATGAAAAGTGGATGTCCCTACAATAAAGACTGCCACGTAAATCTCTAAAAAGACATTTAGAGTTTAGTTGATCCTGATAAGAGCTCATTTTCACAGATATAAACACAATGGCTTTCTTCTTCCATGAGGGGGTTTGGCATCTCGACGGGGTTGTTTCCGGGCTGAAAGTTAAAGGTCAAGTTCGGTATTTTACACTTAAAGCCCATCTTTAAGATAATTTCTGATGAAATATTGAAATTTAGACACATGCTGCTGGCCCGAGAATTGGTTTCTGTGGATGCATCCCCCCACCTCCACAATGGTTGCATATGTGCACTGGAATAATAATTCATAAAATGCAGTTTAGTTTACAAAGAACTTAGTTTAAAAACTTAAGTTTACAAGGACGTGAAACTCACCGAGTGGTCTGGAGTGTTCACTGATTCGCTCACACAAAAATCGCTGCAAAAGATACTTTCCAACAGGTTTTATCGCAGTTTTTGTCCAATTGACAATTCGCAGGCCAGCATACCTGTAGAATTCAGGCGACGACTTCAAAACTTCATTTTGTGTGCCATATGAAAATAATGGATAAAATGAAAATGCAACTATTTTACGGGGTGGTGATTTCAATTTAAAATAAATAAGTAAGCAAGTATGAAGCACCCTAAAACATAACGGCTAGTGGAGTGTAAGCATATCATACATGTACCGTACAAATGACATCACAGCATTCATCAAAATGTAAAAATTGTAGTGAATTGACATGAGATTGTGTTGAATGATCTGGTTGATGGTTGTCCCTGATTTGTTTCAAATTGTTTCAAGGTCTGTGAGTGGTTTGTATTAATGTGATGTTTTACTCTTTGTTATGTGCACACATAACATAGGGATTTAACAATACATAACTAGAATGATTTGCATGTTAGGTTTCTTAGTTCAAAAAAGGTACAGTAGTAGTTGCAATGACGTGAGATTGTCAGCCCAGCTAATAGGGAACATTATAGCAAGTTTCTCTCAAAGTAACAATAATTGAAATGTTTGTTCAAACTAATCACTAAAACCATTATTTATACATTATTGTTTGTTTTTCTTAAATGTTTTAGTTGTTCAGTATCCAAACATTTTAAATGTTGCAAATTGTTTCAGAACGTTCCATCCAAAAATAACATTTCTATATTGTTTGAAGAATGATAAAACAGAATGTTCACTTAACCAAGAGAAACATTTAAGAAAATTGATGTTTTGACATTCAGAGAACATTTAGAAATAATGTTAGCTGGGAGATTGATGTTTCATGTTCACCAAACACTCTTAGAAAAAGAAGGCACAAAAGCTTTCACAAAAAGTGTACCTTTTCACACCCCAGTGAAAGCTTTTGTGCCTTTTTTCTGAGAGTGAAGGTATTTATGAAGAATAAGATGAATTAAACTAAAAACAATAATGCAAACTGTTGCCTCTATTGGTTTTGCAATGTTTGTCGACGTCAGGTTGAACCTTGCAGGAACCCTTAAATAAAAGATGTTTATGAGCAACCATCCTTCTGTATAAATATTGGTGCCTGTCATTTAGTAGGCATAGAATTCAGAGCACAGCAATGACTGGGCGTTTCAGTTACTACTCGGATACCAACTTTACGAGTTTATATGCTTGTATTGGGCATTTGCAGTGCTGCAAGATATGTACCTTTTTTAATGATTAACTATTCATATAAACTGTAACTAGACACTGTAGACTATGAAAAGATGCCCAAAAAGCACGCCATCGGGTTCTGTGGCCTGAAGGAAGGCACTTCAGGAGTTGCAGAGAGGACAGGCACTAATAGAGACGCTAAAAGTTTATTTTCATTGGCTTGATTTTGTCTTTGTCTGTCAGTAACGCTCTGTTTACTTCCGGTCTCTATGAAGCCCCTCCTCCTGAAAAGACACTTTGCTCTGATCTGGTCAACTAGAGCAGTGTGTTGTGATATTAGTTGAAGACGCTGTGAGTGTGTTTGGAAAATATCCACCCTTTCCATAACCGGCAGTTTAACACACTACCAACCAACTCAACCAGGCCCAGCCCTTTATTCTGCGTAGTAATTATTATAATGAGGAAAATTGTGCAGTGTTTGACTCCCGGAAGAAACTTAGAGACTACAATGGAGGCGTTTCACTCATATAGAGAAGAACTGGAACTTGTTCATGATCAAAGAGCAACATTACACACTAAACACAGATGAAGATGGAAACAGCACAACACCTCCTCTTTAAATAATATCAGAAGTCTGATTACAATAGCCACTATTAATGCCATTATTAATGATTTATAATGTCATAAAGTATAATATATAGGATAAAGTAATATAATAGTAAAGGATAATAAAAAAGGATTAGTCATTAACAATGTTGAATAACTGATTTTAGGCATTTTTAGTTTAGAGATTGAGGCAGGAATGGACGAGGTGGAGCAAAGTCCATATTGTTTGGTTTGGAAACAGAGAAAGGTATAAACATGTTGGATGTGATCCTTATGTTATGAAGAGGATACAATTTCTACTGAACTGAAAGATTTAGAGAATGTGAAGCTGAGGTCTGGTTAATATTGAGCTGTCTTTCTGCTTGTGAGTTTAGGACAGTATTTAGAGATTTTCTGTAGTGATTGTGAAAAATATCTCTGTTGAAGATCATTCATTTTGAATTGAGGATTCCCATCGGAGCTTGTGTTCTCGTTCAGGGAGAACACTGGGAAGTGTAATAAAGTTCTCTCCTTCTACACTCTTGAAAATAATCACATTGCTGAGTAAAGTTGTTGAACACATTTTTCTTTGGACATTTTCCACCATGCGTGCGACACTGTTTTCCAGAGACCAGATCAACATTGTGATTGTAATTCTACAAAACTTCAGTGAAAACATCAAGTGATCCATGGATAAAATAGCTTCACTTCCCTGCAAACGACACCAAGAATGTGAACATTTAACCAAGTCAAAAAAGGTAAGCTGGTATCAATATTAATGCCAGTATATAAGCAGACACAAAACAATGAGATCATTAAAGAGATCATGAATCATTAAACAATGAGAAAAAGCTACTTAAATGATTTTTGTTTCTCGATTTTATTTGATTCAAGCCATTATTCTATTAGAGCCAAACAGGCAATTTGAGTTTGTGAAAGTGCTTATGGAGAAAATGGCTTCCATCTGCATTTCAGATGCCACAGAAACAAAAACGTTATAGGACCTCTTTTATACACACACAGATGATCCCTGTTCATTTATATGCAGAACGCATAGCTTTTGTTGGCTATTGAGTGAATAAAACATTGATATTTTTTGCCTTTCCCTGAAAAATTTAGCTAGCTTTTTGCTGGAATGCGTCTGTCTATTGAAATTCACTCCCAAGACTCAGTTTTCTCCTGGTTCCAGCTCTGCATTTTGTTTTTGTAGTCTTTGGCATTTTAAGCATGGACCTTTAAAAACAGTTCTGGCTGTTTAACATATGTGAAGGTTTCGATTCTCAGAAATGTGCATTTCAAAGTTTCAAACTGAGGTATGTCTCAGTAAAGAACAATGCTTGTGTGTTATTGGTCTCCACAACTTACTACTGATATTTATACAGGTTACTAAACTCTATTTCACAAATTTATACACAGTACATTACAATATAAATGGAACAGGAAGATGAACATGAGAAACGCACAATAGGTCCTCTTTAAGTAACTTAAAGAGGACCAATTAAGCCTCAAGCCCGATTTCTGCTTTCTCTGACTCGTCTTAGACTTGTTCCTTCAAAGACTCGATCTTGACTCGCTCTCGACCCTTCAAAGACTCAGTCTTGACTCGGTCTCGATCCTTCAAAGACTCAGTCTTGACTCGGTCTCGGACCACAGTGGGAGGATAAGGACTCGTAATTTCAGACCGAGTCCTTGAGAGTTTTCATGGGAGGGGAGGGGGTGTAAACGAGTCTATATCGTCAATAACTGCATTACACAGTACAAAATTTGTTTATGTAATGTTTGTGTGTGTTATGGGGAATAAAGTTTCAAAAGATACTGAATTCGAGTGTATTGTCAAAATATTCAAAATTAGGAAATATTGGAAAATGTTATAAAGTAGCTAAGCCTACTAATTTAGACATGCCACTAGAAAATTTTAATTTGCTAATTTGGATGTTCTTACTACAATTAAAAAAGTCAGAGCAGAATTGTTGAAGCATTTTAGAAAAATAGGCTGAAGATGAATTTTTTTAATGATAGTAAATAGCATAGTCTATATTAAGACGTTAAGACTGCTTCTCTAAACAAATCCCAATCTACAGAAGCTTAGTCTGTAGGCCTAACTGTTGATTATTAACTGGGGTGATATAAAATCATGAATATCAAAACTGACACGTTAAGACAAAATCCTGACTCAGACTTGCTTCCTCAAAGACTCGGTCTTAACTTGGACTCAAACCTTCAAAGAATCGATCTTGACTCGGAGTTCGACTGTATTTGAAAACCAACAGACTCCGTCTCAGACTGAACCCTTTAAAGCCCTTTAAAGACATCGGTCTTGACTCAGACTCGAGTATATTTGAAAACCAACACACTCAATCTCGACTCTGGACTCGACACTTCAAAGACTTGGTCTTGACTCGGACTCAACTGTATTTGAAAACCAACAGACTTGAGTCTAACTCAGACTCGACCCTTCAAAGACTTCAGACTCGACCATATTTGTAAACCAACGGACTCTGTCTCGACTCAGACTCGACCCTTCAAAGACTCGGTCTTGACTCGGACTTGACTGTATTTGAAAACCAACAGACTCTGTCTTGATCTGACCAGATTTGTAAACCCCTTGAAAGACTCAACTTGACTTGTCGGACTTGAGACTGTATTTGAAAACCAACAGACTCTGATCTCAACTCAGACTTGAACCCTTGAAAGACTTGAGTCTTAACTTGGACTGAACTGTATTTGAAAACCAACAGACTTGAGTCTAAACTCAGACTTGAACCCTTCAAAGACTCGAGTCTTAACTTCGGACTCGACCGTATTTGAAAACCAACAGACTCGGTCTCAACTCAGACTCAACCCTTTAAAGACATCGGACTCTACTCGAGACTCTGGGACTTGAATACTGTATTTGAAAACCAACAGACTCCGTCTCAACACGGACTGAACCCTTTAAAGACCTGGTCTTGACTCAGGACTCGAACTGTATTTGAAAACCAACAGACTTGGTCTCGACATCGGACTCAACCCTTCAAAGACTTCGGTCTTGACTCGGACTCGACCATATTTGAAAACCAACAGACTCGGTCTCGAACTCTAGACTCAACCCTTTAAAGACTCTGTCTCAACTCGGACTCGACCCTTCAAAGACTCAGTCTTGACTCGGACTCGACTGTATGTGAAAACCAACAGACTTGGTCTCAACTTGAACTACCTTCAAAGAATCGTCTCAACTCGACTCGACCCTTCAAAGACTCGATCTTGACTCGGACTCGACTGTATTTGAAAACCAACGGACTCAGTCTTAACTTAGACTCGAACCCTTCAAAGACTCAGTCTTGACTCTGACTAAACTGTATTTAAAAACTAACGGACTCAGTCTCGACTTGGACTCGACCCTTCAAAGACTCAGTCTTGACTTGACTTGACTGTATGTGAAAACCAACGGACTCGGCCTCGACTTCGGACTCGACCCTTCAAAGACTTGGTCTTGACTTGGACTCGACTGTATTTGAAAAACCAATGAACTCGGCATAGGCGGTCTCGTCCCCATCACTAGCTCCAATGAAGGCTTCACTCTAAAAAATGCTGGGTTGTTTTAACCCAATTTTGTGTCAAATATGGACAAACCAAGCCATTGGGTGTAATTTTTAATTCCATTGTTTAACCCAATGTTTGGGTTTGTCCATATTTGACCTAAAATTGTGTCATGACAAACCAGCTTGTATTGTATGAACACAGAGCCAGAAATCAAAGGCATATATTCCTATGATTGATCAAAGACTGTAAATGCAAACGCAAACATGTCCTGAACTATGTGCATTAAAACGTAAATTTGTAAAGATCACTGAAACACAGGAGATGTGCTCAATTAAAACTGCTAAGTGTTCAAGCTTCTGGTCCTTATTTTTGTTTCTTGAACATTGGGCTTTGCTGGAATAATCACCATTGTTGAAAGATCCTTATATATTTTATATTTCTATAAGCAGGCTTTATTATTTTATTTTTCTATGAGCAGGCTTTATTCTCCCATGAATGGGGAAATAAAGCACAGTATGAACTAAAGAAAAGCGTCATAGCTCTCACGCTGCTAATGAAATGGCCACTTCATGATAGACATTCAGATTAAAATAGGATCCAGGGATGTGTATTTGATCCGCTGCGTCATTGGCTGGTTTAATCTAACACAGTCTCATCCCAATTCGTCATATAACTGACGTTTTGGGACGTCTTTTGACTATTCGTCAATATACGACTTTTCAGGCCCCCTTAAACGTCGGTAGATGACGATCCCGGGTCGTCATACAACTGACGCTTTACCTTTAACGTCAGTTAGGTGACGAGTTGGGTTTAGGGTTAGGTTTAGGTCTGGGGTAGAGTTAGGATCTCATAACGTCATCTACTGACGTTTAAGGGGGCCTGAAAAGTCGTATATTGACGAATGGAAACATGAGCCAATCAGAGCGGAACGTCAT
Source organism: Hybognathus amarus (assembly GCA_030378365.1). Classification (NCBI taxonomy): domain Eukaryota; kingdom Metazoa; phylum Chordata; class Actinopteri; order Cypriniformes; family Leuciscidae; genus Hybognathus; species Hybognathus amarus. The sequence continues at coordinate 147,651 of JAQIUQ010006320.1, forward strand.
GACAATAGGAAACGTGCAGATGGTTCAACTATAGCACACATATTTCACAGCTTGCAACAAATCACAGATGATTCAGAGATATTCAGACACTCGTCGAGGCAGTGTTTGTTGTTGGTCAAGTGTTATGTTCATAACCTCTTCATAGCAGCACGAATGAACTTGATTCTGCACAATCTGGTTCAACCAGAGCCTGTGATGAGTCCTTTCTGTTTTCCTATTACATTAAATTGTGACACACAGGAAGTGACATCATTTCTCAAGAATGGTGAGGAAATATTTCACGCATTTCATATTTTAGCATTTTAGCATAAATAATCAAACAAATTTTCGTATTTCATTTATGTTTAAAATGAGTTGATCACTTGATACATAGGAGTTTAGTACAACAATGACTTTATTGGATTTGCCATATTTCATTATGGTACAACACAAGTGAAGTTTACATTTTGTAAACTGTATAGTAATCATGTATATACATAGTATAGTAACTGTATAGTAATCATGTATAGTGATGATTATTATACCCTATATAGTCAACTCAATGTATCCCAGAATGCATTTTGAAAATTAGTGTACAACCGGTCACTAATGCATACCATCATGCATTGTGCTGATCCTAAAAATAAGTTATAATCATGTGTGGAGTAGCGCATTATAACAGAAATGGCCAGAAATGACTAAGTTTGAACATTTTGGAGAAATAAGCTCAATATAATGTAGTGTATTTATTTTTAAAAATCTATTTAGCCCAGAGCTGGCTCGGCACCAGCTGACAGATGATGTAATCAACGTCCCTGAGAGACGATCAAGTAGTGTCCGAAAGTGGTTTCTATTATGCTGGTGAGCTCACTATATAGTGCTCTGCTCTCTACCCCCAACATAGGGGGTAGGGAGTAGTGCTTTGATTGGAGATTTTGGACACAGCATCAGTTAAGCGCATGCACCACAACAATAAAAAGCCATTATCAATGGAGTGCAGATATTATGAGTCACCATGGCAACAGCACCAGACAAAAAGAGGTGTTGGGTGTAATTAATTACCAAGTAATCTAAATATTGTAATGTAATTAAAGGGATTACTCTTCTTCTGTAATAAAAAAATCACCTTAAATAGGTTACTGCATAAACTATAGACCAATTCAGTATAAAACAATTAACATACATTTTTTAAAAGGTATATTTTTATTTAGCCTTCTCCCTCTACACACTTTGATCAATTCAAGAATAATTCATGCAATTGTATATTGTTAATTTGAAAGCATTAAAAGTGCAGTTTCTTGTCTCTTCTCCTTGTATTAATCAAGTGGTTGAGGTTGATATAGGATTTAGTCATTAGTAATATGTAGACCAATACTTTCTAGAGATAGTAATTATTACATTAATCAAACTACACCATTGAAGATGTAATTTGTTGTTAATAATTCATAACTATTTTAGAGTAACTTACTGTTATAAAATCAGAGGTGAAACTGGAAGAATGTTATTTAACCTAAAGTAGGCTACTATTACTTTGATAAATGTTTACTTAAGTAAAAGTAAAAATACCAGTCTGAAAATCTACTAAAAAGTAGTTAATTTAAAACATGAGTAAAAGTTGCTGAGTAACTTGTTTAACAGCGGGGGTGGGGTGGGGACTCCCCCATGAGAACAGTCTCAGAAAATATCACGGTTTATGGTATTAAACAATTATTAAATATATAAACTGCATGATTAAATTACGGTTATTATTATCATCAGTTAAAATGACAGTTAAAAAAATTAAACATTTGTTCAATAAAGCATGTAATCAACTAACTTCAATAATTGATTATGAATAAGATTAACATCTTATTTTTTATCATTAATAACTTATTAAATTATGTTTGAAAAATTATTGAGTTCTATTAAATGTTTTTTTGTTCCAATTTTTTGTTAATGATTTAATAAAAAATATGTTATCATAAATTGTGGCAATCAAATAAAAGTTTAACAAACATTTTAATCCTTTTATTTTTTGGCAAAGTGCTGCAAAACAGATTTAGTCAATTAAACCATGGACAAACAATATATATTCCTTAAAGAATGTGTAAATACATTTTAGTAATATTGTTGGTGTTTAAACAGCACTTCCTCTTTAAAAAAGGGAAGGAGACTGCAAGAAACTCTGGGTTTACTGAAGAAAACCTGCTCCTGACCAGGTTAGGTTCACAGAGTAAGTTACCATGGTAACTGACTCTGAGTATAAGTTACCGCTCTTTCAGAAACGGGCTTGACTTACTCTGCTTTCTCGGGTTTGATATACCCCCCTTTCTGAAACGGAAAACCCAGAGTTTCCCTCATTTCAGGGTTAACATACTCAGAGTTTTCACTTAACCTCCTTTCTGAGGCCCTGTTTACACGAGAACGCTTGCGGGTGAAAACGTAAAAATATTTTATCGGATGTGCCTTTCGTTTACACGGCGATGGCATTTTTGAGGCTTAAAAACGCAAAGTGAAACCACCGTCCAGAGTGGAAATCTTAAAAACGCTCCACTGTCGCGTTCTCGTGAAAACGCAAAAGTCTGCTTGACAGAGGTTGTACGCAGGCGCGCAGGCTTGGTGTTGTTATAGTATGCACTCCTAGCCGCCTGAAGTGCATAGTACTACATTGAATTTCACAGACTTTTGCGTCACCATTTGCACGCGAATTTCCCCACAAAACGCTCGTCTAAACACAGAATAAAAAGTGATGACGCAACGCTATTTTTGCGTTTTCTCTTCAGAATCGTTTCCGTGTAAACATAGCCTGAAACAGGCCCCTGTAATTGGTGTGACATTAAATAACGACTCCGTAGGGAATATATACACACAGATCTAACAAAGAACGAACAAGGAACAGCTGGGTACAATGATTACGGGGAACAGCTGAGTGCAATGAACAGTGATCAGTATAGACAAGGATTGTGGGGAATGCAGTCCATGAAAGGATGACACCGTGGGGAAGAGGACCTCTAAGTGGATACCTGGGGAAACACAAACCAGTGACACATCCTTGCCTCATTTGGTATGCATGGTTCTATGAGTTTGTAACTGAGCCCCGCCTCCACTCACTCACTCAGATCACTCACACGTTGATCTGATTGGTTACAAGGTAGTTTGTGACGTCAGAAACACCGGCGATTTCAAACCGTCTTTTGGGGACTGTCTTTGGTTCACTGCAGTTTTAAAGGACATGTTGCAGGTTAACCACCACTGTTGATTAATGGGTACATAAATCGTCTCAAAAATGGTCTTAAAGACCAGTTTTACACGTTTCTGGTATTAACAGCTTTTTTAACACAATTCGGTGATGACGTCCCATTGGGGAGAAGCGGAGGAAAGGGCGCCTCAGCCTAATATTACAACCATGGCGACTGACTGGGATGAGGAAGAGTTGGCAAGAAGAGCCGACATGCATGATGGCCCGCAGCTGTATCCTTTTAAACCTGCTAGACGTGAGAGGGCAAATGAAAAATTACCAAGAACTGATGGCCGTCAAAGCCAATTAAAGGCATGGTCTTAGGAGAATGAGTGGAGAGTTGGTGAAGTGTCCTGGTGAGTTGCTATCATTTAGCAACGCAGCAATGAGCACTGGAGCTAGTCTACGAGCTATGGCAAGCCGTTTTAACTTACGAGCAGCAGTGCACAATAACAATACTTTTTTTTAATGTCATTGAACTGAGTGAAAAATCAACATTTTCTTTATATCTAGTGGCAGTACATGATGTTATGCCATGGCATGATCATGACGTCGTAGTATTGGTAAAGTAGTATTGGTAAAATGTATATTTTTATAATGTAGGCTATGTTTTGGTCACTCTTTAGCTTAGGGTCAATTTCTCACTATTAACCACGACAATAAACTCTTTAATTTCTGCTTATTGATAGTACGGCAGTTGTTAAATTTAGGCATTGTGTTCGTACTAACGGATGTAGAATATGGTAATGCAGAAAAAGGCATAAAATAATTAGTGATCTTAATGTATATTTCTTGAAAATGGCACAGTTTAAGCTGCATTTATACATGATTGAGTCTGTGTAAAATGTCAAAACTAGCACTATATTCTGTACCCTATGTTTGTGAAAATTGCCACAGATTGACAGATGCTTTCCGGTTGTCTCCGTCATTAATGGCCTTTTGTTTGCCATTCATGAATCGCAGAATATTGGGAATAAAGAGAATCAAAGGAGCGCAATATTCAACAATGTTCTGTTTGCAAGAATACAGTTGTTCCAGCAATGTTTGGTGAAAATGTATGCACAAATTTAATTTATTTAATTTTATTTGATCTGATCTGATGAGAGTGACAGTAAATGGCCACTGCTGTGCATTAAAGTGATTTTACTGATGGTCAAATTTATTTATATATATAGTATGTATATATATATATATATATATATATATATATATATATATATATATATTATATATATACATATACATATACATATACATATACATATACATATACATATATAATATACAATATATAGATATATATATATATATATGATATAGATATACATATATGATATATATATATATATATAGTATATATATATATATATATATATATATATATATATATATATACACATATATATAATATATATACATATACATATATATATATACATATATATACACATAATATACACATCTCTCAGTCTCTCAGTCTCTCAGTCTCTCACTCTCTCTCTCTCTCTCTCTCTCTCTCTCTCTCTCTCTCTCTCTCTCTCTCTCTCTCTCTCTCTCTCAACAACACAGTCAATGGCGACACCTGCTGGCTAAATTGTGTTTCTACCTTCACATGCAACTTTAGTAATGCTTACATTCAATATCCAGTCATTTTACAGACATTTCTGTTAACCCTAATGCACAACACAATAAAGTTCAAAATACAGATAAAACACCTGTAAAAAAAGAGGAAAATTCAAAAAAAAATTATTAATTAAATTATTACAGTACTCTGCATCCGGTCAGTGTGTACTACCTTGAGATATAATGTTTCAGAATGTAAAATGTATACAAATTATAATACATTTGTTTTGAAAGATTTATTTATTTTGTATTCGCTTTAGCCTCTTAATATAATTATTCTAGTTTACAGTAAATCAGATGACAAAAATCACCAAATATATATGGACAAATTCAACTGTTTATATTTCATGCAAATCATGGAATTAACTTCTCTGGGATACTGATATAATATAATATAATATAATATAATATAATATAATATAATATAATATAATATAATATAATATAATATAATATAATATAATATAAGCATATAATATAATATATATTTCTGATATTTTTCTGACAAAAATTAATGTAGTTCAGAAAAATACAGTTTTTCTTTTCTTAAAGTGTAAAAAAAATTGTAACTGCAAAACTGCAGAAAGTTTTCTGTTATCATTAACTTATTTAACTGTATATAAAGGTGAAATGTCTCCATTAAGAAGAGTAAACAGCGTAAAAACCAGCATGAAAGGAAAGTTGCACTAGTCTTTTCTTCAATATAGTGATGTATAAATGAAACAAGAACAAATGTAGGCAGGTCTTGATTTTAGTCTGTGGGGAATTGATTGGATGGCTGTGGTTTGTTATTGGCTGATCTCATCTGAGTGACAGGTTGCCCCACCCTCATCATCAGAGAAGACAAACAGGAATATTGTGTCTCTATTATGGCTTTACCGAGCATTACTGTACATCAAGGTCTCACATTAAATGGCTCGTAAAACAATGCAACATTTTTAAAAAAAATGTTGCGTGTTTCCACAGAAATTCACTGTCCCTCCAGCATCAGTCGCTCATCTTCACCTCCGACACACTTCTCTTTTTCTCTCCTTACTGTTTTCTGCAGATATTTGGGAGTCACATTGGCTGGCATGTGAGCAAAAGCTGAGGTTACACAATGTACTCCTCATCCCGCAGGCTCTGAGCCACTCCTCACAGTTCTTCTCTCTCTCTCTCTCTCTCTCTCTCTCTCTCTCTCCTGGGACTGTGGTTTCGGCATGTGATTGGATAAAATACATAACAAAAATGTAATCACAGAAATAATAAGATATTTTGCAAGTAATATGGTGAGTTCAGTCTCAGAAACCCAACACTGCAGGTCTGCTACTAAATATATCAATAAGGTCTTGTTTGTTAACAATAGTTAATGCATTACTTACACAAACAATGAACAATATTTAAAAAAAATTGAATTCATTAACCTTTGTTTACCTGTAAATTAACCTGAATTCATTAACCTGTTTGTTAGTTTTATAAAAATGGTTATATTCCTGCTGCAGTAATGCCTCGGTTATTCCCTGAAGGGGAGCGAGTCGCCGCGTCGATTGAAGCTAAGGGAACGCTTTCCGTGATAATGTCTTGAAGCACATGTGAAATCAGTGCTGAACCTGCAACAAAGCAGCGCTGGCTTCTTAAAGTCTGAGCAAGTCGCTTATAAGCACATTGGAGATATGGCAGGTGACGGCAGCGTCAGGGAACCGAGGCTACAGTCGTAACTGAGGCGTTCCCTTCAAGGAAACTCATGCCAGTGTCGATTAAAGTGTCAAAGTGCTGGGTCGAGAAGTGTCTGTTCTGTGTGAAATAATAAGAGCAGCAATAGGATGAAAGCACCCTGGTGTAGAGTCCAAGTCCAAAGAGTAAAATCTGACGACTGTGTGCTGTAAGGAACACCCTGCTGCATCACAAATGTCCTGTGGGGGCACACCTGACAGTAAGACCTTAGTGGCCACCATACTCCTTGTTGAGTGGGATGGGACAGCTATAGATGGAGGCTATCCAGTCAACTCATAAGCAAGTGAGATAGCCTCAGCCTCCCACTTGCTCATTCTCTGCAAAGATTTACATTCATTTACAGTCATTCATTTAGCTGACGCTTTTATCCAAAGCGGCTTACAATTGCTATATATGTCAGAAGTTGCACGCCTCTGGAGCAACTTCAGGGGTTAAGTGCTTGCTCAGGGACACATTGGTGTCTCACAGTGGATTTGAACCCAGGTATCTCACACCAAAGGCATGTTTCTTATCCATTGCGCCATCACCACCCCTAAGATGCTGGGCACCCTTTGTTCAGGGGGTCCAAAATAGACAAATAGTTGATCGGCTTTACACCACAGGGCAGCTCTGTGGATATAAGCATAAAGTTCCCCCTAACTGGGCATAGCAGATTGTTCTTTTCCTGGTCCGAATCTTGAAAAGGAGGAGGACAGAAGGCCTGCTATACTATAGGTCTGGCCACATTCAGTGGGGACCTTGGGAACATGACCTGGTCTGGGGTGAAGGAACGCTTTAACCATGCCAGGAGCAGATTCCATGCACAAGGGTGCAACCGACAAAGCCTAAAGATCTCCTTTTATTTTAAGAGATAGCAAGGAGCTTTCAAAGTAAGAAATCTAGCTGGCACCTCCTCCAAAAGCTCAAAGGGAGTCTGGGAAAGGCCTTTCAGGAAAATCGCCTGATCCCATGTCAGAACCCTGGTGCGAGCAGCAGGCCTCAGCCTCAATTTACCACAAAGGAAACAAGATACCAAGGGGTCTTCAACCAAAGACATTCCACTCAAAGGAATTTGGTAAGCACCCTTTGCTGGCACATAAATCTTTAGAGTGAACTTAACTCTCCACTTCAGGGCATAAAGTTTCCTCATGGAGGGTGCTATAGATTGTAGAATGTCTCTATAACCTTGGTTGAGAGACCTGACCCTGTGAGCTGGGTCAACCTCAGAGGCCATTATTTTCCACTGAGGTTCCACAGTCCAGGGTTGAGGGTGAAAAATAGAGCCTTCTGGTTGGGCTCCAGTGGAGGCCTGTCGAGGTGAGACACTGAGACCGGGTAACCAAATTCTACCTGGCCAACGCAGACTATAAGGAGCAGGTGTACATGGTCCCTGTGTACTCTGTCCAGAACTCCCGTGTGCAGAGCGATTGGGTGGGAAGCAGTACAAACGTAGCCTCGCCACAGTCACATCTGTACCTTCGTGTCCAGTTGGAGAGGAGCTGGATGCATGAGGGAGAACCAGAGTGAGACAGTGAGACGCCAACGTGTTTTCTGTGCAGAGCAGCACATGGTGGCCCCTGAGGTCTGGGAGGAAATTCTTGAGGGAAGAAATACAGCCAACATCTCTAGGCGATTGATATGCCAGGAGAGATGATGGTCCCATAGACCCCGAGTCGAGCGTCCTTCTCAGGATCGTTCCCCAGCCTGTGAGAGAGGCATCTGTCCTTCGCGCCTTGCGAAGACATGGGGGCCTGGGACAGGAATCAAGGTTTCTCCCACATAACCAGGGCATGTAGGCTTCGCAGCCTAACCTTGATCATGCGAAAGGGGTTGTCCCTCGGGGAAAACCCTTCGTCCTGAGCCTCCACTTCTAGGGTCAAAAGGTATCACATTGGATGCTGCCAACCAATCAGTCTCTGAAACTGTCTGACAGTTAATAACTGGCCTAGTTTTATTCTTTTCACAGCTGACAGGATGGACTTTATGTGCTGGTGAAAGGCATGCCTGCATCAACATAGAATCCCAAACCACACCTAGAAAAGGGGTGTTCTGTAGTGGAGAAAGCACACTCTTCTTAGCATTTAGCCGTAACCCCAACTCTCTCATGTGGGCGAGAACGACATCTCGATGCCGAAACGCCAACTGATGTGACTGAGCTAGAATCAGCCAATCATCGATGTAGTTCATTATGTGAATACCCTGCAGATGCCGTGGACAGTGAACTGCTCCTGCAGGAACTCCAGCACTGTACCAACCGGGCAGTTAACTGGTTCTGAGTTCGCAAACCATGTCCGAGCCAATACCCCTGCCCTCATCAAGATCTCATAATAGTCCAGCCTGATAAGTCTGCAGCAGTGTCAGAAGGCACACTGCAGTCTGAACTGCTGCTGAATAAGCCTTACCCACCAAAGCTGATGTTACTCTAACTGGTTTGGTGGGTAATACCAGACCTTGAGGGAAGATGCTGATTCAGCAGAGAGATAGCTCGCAAGCGTCTGTTCCACCTTTGGCATCTCTCCATAACCATGCTCTTTATAGTTTGAAATAGAGGAATAATCAGATGTTTGTGAACTATAAACTTTATATGATACAGGTTTATCCCATGATATAGACACCTTGGTGTGGAGATCGGGAAAATGAAAGGCCCTTGGCATTGAGGTTGTGAACGAGAGGAAGGAAGCGTTCGTCTAGTTTGCTTTTAGAGCATATGTCCTTCTTATCTGCCTTCCAATCGAGGCTTAATCTTCGACCATTCTCGTTACAACCTCAACAAGCTTCTCAAAGTATGTGACTGAAGTGGCGAGTCCTCAGTATCTCCTGCTTCGACACTAACAACATCTAATTCCTCAGAACTAGATAGCTGCAGTGTTTGTGCCTCAATCAGGGCGGGTGTAACCGCAGTGCGTGCTTCCAACATATGCCCGCGCAGAAGTACAATAACATACATTCTTATGTTCATCCTTCCGAAGATCCCTACCGGGCACCATCGCTGTAGCTAAGTAAACATAAGATTTGAACAATTTGATTGTTGATTAAACTTGACAAACATGTGACTGCCTTATTCTATGTAAGAAGCCACATCATCTCACAGAAGGATGCTCAACTGTCATTATGCAGTGAGTTTGGAGTAAAGCATTTATTAAATGTCTTTTGTTGGACAGGAGGTTGATAAATGATTCTCAAGTTTGGAAAGATGTTTGACGTGTGTTGCTTTTTCAAATTTCACACGATAAGTGACTCAAACTCACGGTGCTTTCAAGTAGAGCCGTACATCAATGACAATCTGCGCATAAACAATTTTTCAAAATCGCGATAAGCCAAATCGGTTTAAAGTGTGATTAAATGGAAATTGTGATTAATCAATCTCCGAATCCCGCTTTGCATGACAATCATTTATCAACCTCCTACCTCCTACTACCCACTACTAGTTATTCATATAAAAAAATGGTGCTGAATCATATATTATATCCTGTAGTGGCCAAATGTGACTTCTGGAGACTATATATATTTTTTTAATAGTCATATAATACTATTTTATAATTAACTAATAATATTAATAATATTTAGAAGTTAAGATGTGAATGTCCCATTGTGAATGTCCAGTTTTGAGTTTGTTTTTGCTCTGATTTTCTTTTTCTGTTCATGTCCGTGCTTCTAGCTTAGCTTTAGTTTAATTGGTTCAGTTTTGCTGTGTTTGTCACTGTTTTCTGATTGACTTGAGTATTCTGTTCAAGTGTGTCTCGTTAATTATTTCATCATCTTTGTATTTGAGCATTCCGTTTATGACTGTTTCTGGTCTTGCATTGTTGTTGTAGTTTGTTGGTTGTGTTCCCTCTCCTGTGAGTTTCATATTAAAGACTGTTTCAAGGATTCCTTGTCTTTGTGGGTTATTGACTACAGCCAACCGTGACAGTGCCATAAATAATAAGAGCATATGCATTTTTACTGTAGTGCTACACCAGTGTTCGAACTATACCGTGTCCTTTTATATTGAAACAAATTGATAAGTCAAACAGCAAACAGCCATCCACAAAAAGTCTATAAATAGGCTGTGTTTGAGTTCACCTGAACAAGGTTTAAATTACTCGTTGACTACAGAAGAATACCACAATTCCTTCGTTTAATTAGGTCTAAGACATCGAGAGTCAATCAGACCTATAACAAACCCAGCCACAACACATAATTGGGAATAATGTGCCTTACCTTAACACAGAATGGATTTCAAAGACTTGCGCAGACCTATGGACTCCAACGTTTATATTTTTTCTACGAATCTTTGAGTTAACATGCATTAAACATGATTGGAATTTGCACTGCAGCGCCACCATACCTTGATGCTCATGACAAGAATAGCATGTATAGTTATCTTTATTGAAATGAATTAGGTTTAAATGCCGTCATGCACAAATTAAAAATATTTTGATATTTTACAAATAATACTGAAATTGCACGTCAAAATAAAACTTTGTGAATATATTTTGAGACCCCCAAAATTTTACGAATCCCGTTTTCAGGGGAGCCCATGCCATATTAAGGGGAGCCGAGCTCCCCCTAGCTCCCCGTAGTTCGCACCCTGTGCTACACTGAAGAAAATGTATAAAATATTATTATTAAATATAATTAATACCCCTAAACCCATCACATACAACTTTCTGCCTTTTTACATTATTATAAACACCATTCTAAATGATTTTTAAGCTGTTTGAGGACTAACAGCAAAAAAAGTCCACAGAAGGTAAAAAAGTACTGATATTTTACCTTTGCCAAAACACCTCTCTCTCTCTCTCTCTCTCTCTCTCTCTCTCTCTCTCTCTCTCTCTCTCTCCACACACACACACACACGCACACACACACTGTATAATCATACTAATTCTGAGTGTGTGTATGTGTTTGTGTGAAAGAAAGCTGCTTCATCAGGCCAGTATTGATTCCTCAGTAGAAATCTATTTACATGTAATGAACAGCGAGACACATTCACCCAGGGAAATGAAGAAATGGATTTGAGATGATATGAATGTGAAAAATCAACTGGAAAGTACACCTTGCCAGAAACCCTTTCTTCGCCTCTGATGAAAACAGCCCTGACAATCTATATTTGTTGGCAGGGTGAGAAAATGTATTCCCAAAGTCATTCAGACACACAAGAAAATTAGTTTTGAAAAATTAATAGTCAATCGCCTGCAGAATATGTAATTGGTTTCCTTCCACTGTGATTGTATTCTGTCAGTGTCAAAGCAGAAAACCCACACTCATATTTGACTATTATTGACCTTTAAAGGATTACATTTAAAGTATAAGCCGAGAGTAAAATCAGATTTAAAGGGTTAGTTTACCCAAAAATGAAAATCATGTCATTAATGACTCACCCTCATGTTGTTCTAAGCCCGTAAGTCCTCTGTTCATCTTCGGAACACAGTTTAAGATATTTTAGGTTTAGTTTGAGAGTTTTCTGTCCCTCCATTGAAAATGTATGTAGGGTATATACTGTCCTTGTCCAGAAAGGTAATAAAGACATCATCAATGTAGTCCATGTGAAATCAGTGGGTTACTTAGAATGTTTTGAAGCGTCGAAAATACATTTTGGTCCAAAAATAACAAAAACTACGACTTTATTCAGCATTGTATTGTCTTCCGGTTCTGTTGACAATCCACGTTCACGAGTCTGCAGTGACGCTGATGATGTAAGATGCTGCTGACGTGTATCTGGTGTGTCTGTGCATTCGGGTTCAAATAAATATGGCTGGGCAAAAAAAAAATTCCTCTGAGTTGAAATCCTCAGACATATTTCGAAGATTGTTTTGTTAACAGCATACATCTCCCTCAGACTATAAACGAAGCTCGGATGCACCAGATACACGTCAGTTGTGTCTTACGTCATCAGCGTCACTGAACTTGAGAACAGAACCGGAAGAAAAAAATCTGAATAAAGTTGTAGTTTTTGTTATTGTTTGACCTAAATGTATTTTCGATGCTTCAAAACATTGTAACTAAACCACTGATGTCACATGGCCTACTTTGATGATGTCTCTATTTCCTTTCTGGACAAGGACAGTATCGTATACATTTTCAATGGAAGGACAGAAAACTGTCAGACTAAATCTAAAATATCTTAAACTGTGTTCCGAAGATGAACCGAGGTCTTACGGGCTTGGAACGACATGAGGGTGAGTCATTAATTACATAATTTTGATTTTTGGGTGAACTAACTCAGAGCCATGAGAGAGAGAGAGTAACGATACTCTCATAGACCGCCATAGGAACTTGCAGAATGCGGAAGTAACTTCGTGTTGTGGAGCAGCTAATAGTTCCAAACACTGATATTTCCAACATTGAACCACCATTCATTTACAGACTATTTTTATCTTTTACTGTAAGCATTTGTGGTTGTAAATGAAATATTACACAGTCCGAAAAACCCTACAACTTGACCTTTGGCCTATTTATAGGCCTTTTCTAAATGAGTGTTTGGACATGTGAGGAGTGTGTATGAGGCTCTGATGAATTAATGTGGCATTTTGATAGGTTGTGTTTAAAAAAGGTTATCGAGATACTGTTTCTGCCACTCAGTGTGTGTTTCTGCCCTCAGTGTTTCTGTCCCTCAGTATTTCTGCCCCTCAGTGTTTCTGCTGCTCAGTGTTTATGCCTCTCAGTGTTTCTACCCTTCAGTGTTTCTTCCCCTCAGTGTTTCTGTCGCTCTGTGTTTCTGCCCCTTAAGGGTCTCGCACACCAGACGCGCAGCGCAGCGCCACGTCTTTAAAATTCGAACACATTATTCTCTATGAGTGTACACACACCGGCGGCGCCATTCGGCGTCTGTCCGCGGCGCCCAACGACGGCTCAGGACCGTGTTCAAAACCCTGCAGCGCCACAGAGCGCCATTTACATAGTTTTATATCAAATTTAAATTATTTTTGTCTCAAATCGTTGCTGATGGATCCTGACTTCGCCCTATGCTGCAATATACATTTCGTTTTGCATTCATTTACAGAAATCAGCTGCTTGAATGACAATTGCTGATGTTATTGGATTTTTCAGGTGAGATTCTCAATTCATTCAGTTAACGGATGCTGAGGTAAAGTTGTTTCTGCCTCTCAGTGTTTCCGTCGCTCAATGTTCCTGTCCCTCAGTGTTTCTGCCTCTCAGTGTTTCTGTCGCTCAGTGTTTCTGCCGCTCAGTGTTTCTGCCGCTCAGTGTTTCTGCCGCTCAGTGTTTCTGCCTCTCAGTGTTTCCGTCGCTCAGTGTTTCTGCCCCTCAGTGTTTCTGCCTCTCAGTGTTTCTGTCACTCAGTGTTTCTGCCCCTCAGTGTTTCTGCCTCTCAGTGTATCCGTCGCTCAATGTTTCTGCCCCTCAGTGTTTCTGCCTCTCAGTGTTTCTGTCGCTCAGTGTTTCTGCCGCTCAGTGTTTCTGCTGCTCAGTGTTTCTGCCGCTCAGTGTTTCTGTCACTCAGTGTTTCTGCCTCTCAGTGTTTCCGTCGCTCAATGTTTCTGCCCCTCAGTGTTTCTGCCTCTCAGTGTTTCTGTCGCTCAGTGTTTCTGCCGCTCAGTGTTTCTGTCGCTCAGTGTTTCTGCCCCTCAGTGTTTCTGTCACTCAGTGTTTCTGCTCCTCAGTGTTTCTGCCGCTCAGTGTTTCTGCCGTCTCAGTGTTTCTGCCGCTCAGTGTTTCTGCCTCTCAGTGTTTCTGTCGCTCAGTGTTTCTGCCACTCAGTGTTTCTTCCCCTCAGTGTTTCTGTCGCTCAGTGTTTCTGTCGCTCAGTGTTTCTGCTCCTCAGTGTTTCTGCTCCTCAGTGTTTCTGCTCTTCAGTGTTTCTGCCGCTCAGTGTTTCTGCTCCTCAGTGTTTCTGTCACTCAGTGTTTCTGCTCCTCAGTGTTTCTGCCTCTCAGTGTTTCTGTCGCTCAGTGTTTCTGCCCCTCAGTGTTTCTGTCACTCAGTGTTTCTGCTCCTCAGTGTTTCTGCCGCTCAGTGTTTCTGCTCCTCAGTGTTTCTGTCGCTCAGTTTTTTCTGCTCCTCAGTGTTTCTGCCCCTCAGTTTTTCTGCCGCTCAGAGTTTCTGCCGCTAGTGTTTCTGCCCCTCAGTGTTTCTGCCCCTCAGTGTTTCTGCCGCTCAGTGTTTCTGCCCCTCAGTGTTTCTGCCGCTCAGTGTTTCTGCCCCTCAGTGTTTCTGCCACTCAGTGTTTCTGCCTCTCAGTGTTTCTGCCACTGTTTCTGCCACTCTGTGTTTCTGCCCCTAAGTGTTTCTGCCTTCTGTGTTTGTGCCACTCATTGTTTCTGCCCCTCAGTGTTTCTGCCCTTCAGTGTTTTTGCCCTTCAGTGTTTCTTTTACCGCCCAGTGTATCTGCAGCTTAGTGTTTCTGCCACTCAGTGTTTTTGCAGCTCATTGTTTCTGCCCCTCAGTGTTTCTGCCACTCAGTGTTTCTGCCGTTGAGAATTTCTGCCACTCAGTGTTTCTGCCACTCAGTATTTCTGCCCCTCAGTGTTTCTGCTGCTCAGTGTTTCTGTCCAGTGTTTCTGCCCCTCAGTGTTTCTGCTGCTCAGTGTTTCTGCCACTCAGTGTTTCTGTCAATCAGTGTTTGATCCAGAGTAGATCCGACTGACTACATTATGCACTGTGGTAATGTTTATGCGCAGGTCCTCCATCTGGTCTGAAAACGTCTTGGATTCGAACTGACTAAATCATGCGTTGTGGTCGTGTTTAGGCACAGGTCCTATAACTGATCTAGATACAGCCCAGATCAGACCTGACATCACGTTTTGTGATCATATTTAGGCACCGGTCTACTGATCTGATCTGGATATGGCCCAAAGTCAGATATTTTCATTTATAAAGTTTTAAATATGTATATTTTTACCGACAGTACCGCACAGATTACCCTCAGAAGGCCTTCGTTTATCCCACTGGAGCCGGATGGATTACTTTTGTGAAGGATGTATGCAAATTTTTGGGACTTGAAGGAGCTGGACCCCATTTCTTCACATTATATCCACTGAAGGGTCTAAGACATTTTCTAAAATAACTGAAAATGTGTTCGTCTGAAACAAGATTGACATATATGCATCTCGAACGGCTTGAGGGTGAGTAATGCATGGGTTAAATATCTTTTTTGGCCGAACTATCCCTTATTAAGATTCTCCATACCACATGTCATTTCACTAAATTACGTTTAGGTACTTTACTTCAAATGATCTGACAATCTCAATCTGTGTCAAGAGCAAAAAGGTGTCCAGACAGCTTGTAATGTACATCACAGTCATTTATTTTACACCTTTAAATAAATGACTGCACATGCAGGTTTCACTTAATTTGCAATGTCTGTGCAACGTATACATTGTAATTCAACTATTACTGCAAGGCAAGTTTAACAGCAATATGGAGCTGTCATTTTGAATTTTAATAAGCAAAGATTTTCTACATAAATTTCAACCGACTGACCTCAAAACACACAATTAACAAATTAGACTGTGACACTTATGTGACCATAATAAAAAAGACAAAAATGCATGAATCTTTACTCAAACTAAACCAGTTTTAATGATGCAGTGTGGCTCAATGGCTCTATTTTTATTTGGCAGAGATTGTGTTTCCGGTTCTTGAGATGTTAGTTGACCTTATGCGTGATAAACAGGGCTAATTATGTTTGGAGCGGTCTTTACCGTTCGTGGCCATGCAGTATTATAATAATGAGACGGCAGCGTGACTCAAATCCCCTTTAGTGAATCAGACTCTACAGCACGCTTGATGCTCAGGGCGAAAACACTGCATGACTGTTTCTTTGTCTGCTAAAGGGAGTATGTGAGCATTTGCACTGCGAGAATGATGGCTTGCTGTATTTTATGTTGTGTTTTGGTTTGTGAAAAGCACATGTGGGGAGATTTGACTGTGTGTGTGGTCAAGATGACGTGAGGTCATTAGCTTTAGCGTAGGAGAACGACACTGTTCCTCTTTCCATTCATGCCTGTCTGGTTGACTCTGTCTCCACTCAGAGATTTTCGGAGAAATCTAAAATTATCAACAGCATCCCAAATCTACTCCGCTGGCCTGTCACAATAGATATGAGTGATCACTAAAACATACACGTTTGTTCTGATGAAACTTGTACGAACATGCATGTTGGGTTTTCATGTTTTAAGGAGAATTTCCATATACATAATTGTTTCTTACTTATACCTACTCCGACCCCTAAACCTACCCATCACACACACACACACACACACACACACACACAGATAAAAAAAAGGTTGTTGATTGTGGCCTGTGGAATGTTGGTCCACTCCTCTTCGATGGCTGTGCGAAGTTGCTGGGTATTGGCAGGACCTGGAACACACAGACTACATTTACATGCAGCCAATTTTCGGGTTATGGTCGGGTTAAGGTCACTTTTCGGGTTTCTTTCAGTTCCGTTGAGCTAGAGAGTTTCTCCTGTATACATGGAACTGCAATATACCGATGTAAATGGCGACAGCACGGTTCAGCGTCTTGATGTACGGATAACCTTAAGATGCAATTTGCGTAATTTCCGATTCTTCTTCCTGTATCCAAAGAAGAAGTTCTCTACTCAAAAGACCAAGATTCCTTGCGAATAGGACATGCGCAGAACACAAATCACTATGGGGATATGCCGATGCACGTTTACATGACCAAAAAATCGGGTTAGAAAGGGTACCCAGGTATAATATCCCGGTTTTTAAAATCCGGGATAAGAGCAATATTCGGGTTTTTGGTGGTGTTTACATGGCCGTTGCGACCGGGTTATTGCTAATATCCCGGTTTTGAACGGGTTTTTGTCTACATGTAAACGCAGTCTTGTATACACCGATCCAGAGCATCCAAACCCAGCATCCCCACAATACAGTAAAACTACACTTTTATTGTGGCCAGCCTAAGGCACACCTGTGCAATAATCATACGGTCTAATCAGTATCTTGATACATCTGTGAGTTGGATGGATTATCTCGGCAAATGAGAAAGTGCTCACTTACACAGATTTAGGCCCCGTTTACACGATGGGAAAACACAGATATTTCTCTGTGTTTTGCCCTCTCATTTACACGAAAACGCCGTTTTTATCACTGAAAACGATTATTTCTAAAAACTCAGGCCAAAGTGGAGATTTCTGAAAACGCCGGTTTTGTGTTGCCGTGTAAACTGGGAGAAACGTTTAGGTTCTCTCTTGTCGATTCCAGGATTCTGATTGGCTTGCATGGCTTTATCCTTAACCCCTACTGCCGCCAATAGGTTTGGCATAGTTATGATGGTGCTCGACGGGGTATTTATGCGGGTGTGTAAACGATGTTATTTTTGAAAACGGAGAGGGGAAAATATTTGTTTTGCTTTATACCCGGCTTTGTGTAAACGTGGCCTTAGACAGTTTTGTGAACAATATTTGAGAGACATTTTTGTGTACATAGAAAAAATCTACTATCTTCGTAGTATTTAAGTATTTGCCTCATAGTATTTGCTGAATTATTTCCATATTCTATACTGATTAAAATTACAATATTACGTATACAGTATGCAATGTTCTGATTATGTTCACGTTGCAATGCAAACCCCATGTGTTGCTATTGAGGTGTATATAAGGGTAAGGTTAGGACAGGTTTGGAGCTATGGGTAGGTTTTATTTTTATTTTCCTCTCGGGTAAGCTGAATAAAGGGCTGTCACCTTCAATATGTAGCAACTGTGCTTTATTTGTTCACAAATTCACAAACATGTGCGCAGTCTGAAACACACACACAACCCTCGCGCTCACAACACGCGCTACTGACAACATCATTCCTCACAGTCAAACACAAACACACGTGTTCAAACATACTCACACTCAGACAGTGTGGTCTGCAATAGCGCGCAGTGTCCATCTCGTGGCAGTGTTCAGCCACGAGCCTCAAACACTGAAGCACACACACACATTCACACACGCGCTTTATCGCACTTGGCACCTTGGAGAGGGGGAGAGAGGGCGAGAGTGGGGAGTGGGTAGAGAGTAGAGAGAGCGCGCTCCCGCTGAAAGAATGGACTAAATCCCTCCTTTGATTTCGCATTAAAAAAAAAAAAAAAAAAAAAACATGGACCCAGACAAGGACGAGGAGGAAAGTAATGGAGCCTGAAAACCTTGTGAGCTGAAATGAGGTTGATTAAAAAAATAAATAAAAAAAAAATGATTTTGCAAAAACGCCATATTTTATTGCATTCGATTACAGTGAATGAAAAGGAATCATTCAGCCAAACATCTTACCATATTTTCTTGTCAATGTCAAGCTTTAACAAAAAAGCACAACCCTGCTACCAAAAACAAACTTAAACCAGCCTTAGAGGGTTTGCTGGTCTTGGCTGGTTTAAACTGGTCTGGTCTGATCTTACTGGTGTTTAACTGGTTTAGCTTGGAGACCAGATGGACTAGCAGAAAATACCTTTAAAAACAGGCCCTTGGAGAAAAGCAAACCAAATGTTGACCAATGTGCTTCACATCATCTCAATAAAAAGACAGAATATTGTAATAATTAGTTAACGTAACTAAACAGTAGCTATGCATTCATAAAAATGAAACTGTTAATTGTTAATTCAGTGAGAAGTTGAACCAATAACATTTGGCGTCTGTGATGACATATCTAGTGAATTTAAATAATGAGATTTAAACTTTCAATCTTTCCCTCACACAAATCATCAGGAGACTTCACATGTGATTGTGTTTAAAAGAGCAACATTTTCCCTGATGTGCCACATGTGTGCTCACTCATTTCTGCTTAAACTATTTTGAACGATTTCTACTATGATCTTTCAAAGGCAATAATTAGGCACTTGACAAATTGCTTGAGATGTGTTTTAATATGTCACACGTGACATCACGAATGTCTCAATCTCCCAGCTTATCATCAGGAGTTAAACGTGTCCTAATGAGTCCATTTCACAGTCCAGCCGTGAGTAAATTTTTTCCCATCAGTTTGATGCCAATGGCCCCTGTTTGGCCCAGTTCTCCATGATTTATGTTGACAAGTCAGATGTAAGGGTTGAAAAGACATCCATCTTCCCTGGAGAGTCCAGGAACAGCAGCACAAAGAGAGAGGTATGGCTCCACTGCCGAAGAAAACGCGCTCTCATTTCCATCCCAGTCTCAAAGAGTCAAAGATCTCATTCAATGCGACAAGATTCATCTTTGTTCCAGAGATTAAACTCTATTTGATGGATGCACTTTCTTTACCCATGTGAACGTGGACGGAGTCTCAAAACAAGTCTAGCCCTGGCAGATTTGATCATGAATTCTAGTCTGGCACTAAATTTAACATGTGGAACTACTTTATTTTAATTTGCTGTAGTTACTTTAATAATACAAGTAAAGTATACATAATCTCATAGGCTATAAACTAATAAACCCTAATTGTCACAGGGCAGGTTGTATAAACACACAACAAAGAAAGTGATCAATGAATTAAGGTAATATTTAATAAATCCAACAGTAATTCGAAAAGGAACAGAGTGAAATACACAATCGACGACACCAGACACAGAACTGAACATACATGTGATTATGATGGTGATCAATGAGTGCACATCTGAACGTAATTGGTGTCTGTGACAACAGATGAGTGACGAAGACAAACGATGACATAAATAAGGAGTCCAAATGTATGTGATTGTGACACTAATCCAACGCTCTATCTCACGACCAATTCGTTCGAGTGATTACCTACTGCGCTCTGTTACGTGTAGGCATGGCCTCCTATGGGGCAGCGAAGCAAGTGTATTCTGGGAGCTTGTTGTCTTTTATCCACATAAGCCAAAAATACATTTTCTGGCTTTTCTCAGTCTAGAAAGCTTCAAATTCAAAAATAATTTCAAATTTATTAAATTCAAATTTATTACTACATAAATGACTCATTTTAAATACACTCATCATTTCCTGAGGTGAAGTATACCTTTAATACTTATTTGTGTAATTACACTGTAGCAGGGACACCTTAAAATAAAGCGTAACCAAAAAAAATGATACATCTTTTTGGCAGTTCACAATAATATAATTGCAAAAATCGAATATATCGTGTTTTTAAATCACTGTAAAAAAAAAAAAAAAAAAACGGCAACTGTGGTTGCCAGAACTTTACTGTTAAAAATACGGTAGGAATGTAAATTGTTTTACAGACTTAACTTAAAATTTACAGTAATAAACCATATTTCATTTTCTGAAATCTGTTGATATATCTTTTGAAAAAAAAATGATTTCTGTTTTGTACCATTGTAATACACTGACAATCATCAATCATCGCAGTAGTGATAAGAGTTACATGAGCAATCAAAGCTCATCAGAAGTTGTCTTCCATTAAAACGTTAATACTTATGTAAAGAAGCTGCACAGTCTCATTCACACAAACATTAAACACCATCATGGTAACACACGTGAAATTAAAAAATGCAACAAACATTAATTGAACAACATTAAATGTAACATAAAACCCTAATGCAAACAACTGATTAGGAAAAACACAGGGAATTGTGGGAATGTTAATTTACGGTTTTTCACTGTAAATTATACAAGGAGTTGTTCTTTTTCACTTTCAAAAACTTTAAATTTAATGTTGTTTTTTTACAGTAAAATTAGTTTTGCGCTGTAGCATTTTTACAGTCTTTTACCGTTAAAATTACATTATTTTTTTTACAATGTATACATATTTGATGTATATCAGATATGGCAGAATCAACACTTTCTATTGCAAATACCTACATTAGAAATCTTATTTTGGAAT
The DNA here is from genome assembly GCA_030378365.1 of Hybognathus amarus. Lineage (NCBI taxonomy): Eukaryota > Metazoa > Chordata > Actinopteri > Cypriniformes > Leuciscidae > Hybognathus > Hybognathus amarus. Next base: position 168,892 of record JAQIUQ010006320.1, read on the forward strand.
GCAAATGATTTGTTTTTATCTTACTTGCATAACTTGATTAAGTGTAGATTACTTTAATAAATTTTTTGGTTATGCATTTTATGCATATTAAATTACTTTTTTAGTGTTTGGCATATCACTTCTCAGGCCTCAGATATGTCTTTACTCATGTTTTTTCGTAAGGGTTTTATGAAGCTCATATCCCATCAGTCTCAGAATCGCTCTGCTTTAACGCGACACTCGATGCACTGGACAGCTGCTCTGTGAGGAACGTGTGGAAATGCTGCTCACGTCATGATAACATCTTTCTGTCATTTCACACCAGAGGATTCTGACTTACAAATGCATTTCCTAAAAGGCTGAGGGGAGAGAGATAACGCTTTAAGGTTGACTAACCACAGCCATATTTTCATGTAATGAATCTTATCAGAGGTGCTCCTGAAGACCCAAAGTTTATATACAATTTGCTTCAGCTTGTGATTTTCAAGGGATCCTGAAGAGCTTGATTAGCTTGGTCAGGTGTGTGAAAGCAGGGCTGAAGCTCTGCTTAGAAGATCTGAAGGTTTCAAAGTTCAGAATGCAGATAAATGGAGTTTTTGTTTGTTCAGTAATGGGTCTTACTTCCTGCTGAGTAACTAATTTGCATAATGCCAGCCTCTGGACCTGATTGGCTTAGCAGCGTCTCTTAACTCCGCCCTCACACACTGTAGTGTATCTGAGACTGGAAGAGTTTGGTTCGTGTTGAGAAGATGCTATTTTCTGCTGACAAAGCAAATCCACTTTGATGAGATTGATACGGTAAAACCCACGCCATTGTTACGGTTTGTATAGCTCTGATCAAGAGCTGAGATTCAGATATGATAATGAGCGTTTACTTTCTGACCAATCAGAGCAGAGCAGCTCTCAGAGAGGCGGGGCTTAGAGAAACTGAATCCTCGATGAAAGCGTTTCAGACATTGAGAGAATAGAGTGCAGTGGAGATTACGAGGACATTACAGTGTTTTTGACCTTGTAAACCTGTTGAGATTTCAAAACAAAATTAGAAACCTTAAAAATACCATAAATGGGCACTTTTAAGGAGCCAAGTTTAACATAAAAGCTTTCAAATATGTAAATAATTCCCAGTATGTCATGGATAGTTCACATTCACACACACACACACACACACACACAAATATTAGATGAAAAATATTATAGCTCTTAAATCTCATTTGCATTCACGCATATTCATATGGCATATCAAGGAATCACATATTTGGTCAAATTTGATAGCTCTATAGCAGAGATGAAGCTCAGTAAATTAAGTTATAGCACACATTAACCAATTGTATTATTTCATTGTGCTCTTTATCATTTTGGAGCTCATCAGCATCGGTCCCCAACTTTCTCTTTTCTTCTGTGTCCTAAAGAAAAAAATCATATTGATTTAAAAAAAAAAACTCAATTAAAAAATTACAGAATTCAGTAATTATTTTAGGTTGTATGGTTGCTGAGAATCTGTGTTGCATTGTAGACGTTACTCATGTTTTTAGCTTTTGTATCCATGATGTGTCACATCAGAAAGAGCCATCCCAAAAAACAGGATCTTTATCCTTGAAGACACACACACAGAAAATGGCCTAACAGTGTAATTTTTAAAAACCTAAAAAAAACCCTGCCTCCCTCATCTTGACATGTATGTCTCTATAGCCCTATAGAAATGAAAGAGCTTCATTGTAAAGTAAATGTGCAGTAATGTGTTCTATCCATCTTGCTGACAGCCGGAGCCCACATATTTCCTTCTGTGAAATGAGAATGTACTGTATCCTTCTCAACCAAACACAAGACTACAGTGGTGAACTCAAACCCATGCACCAGTTTTAGCATTTCTGTTATTTTCAACAAAGCCTTCATCCTTTCATGCAGTTTTTTTTCAACACAACATTTTGAACCTCGCTGAAAAAATGTCTTCAAATGCACCCTGTTCCCTGCAATCTTCCCTAAGATGTAAATAAGAAAGAACAAATGAGCACTGGAACATGGATTGAGAAAATTACATCCACTGAAATAGAAAATGTGCAGATAAATAGTAGTATACTATACACTATTTATTTCAAAAATGTTTTATATCTATGACACAAACTATTTCAAGACCTCTGCACCCATTTTGAGAGTTTTTGTAGCATGCAAACTTATCCAGAGGAGTTCCTACCACATCATCATCATCATCATTGTAGCGATGCCCGTGAGCATTACCTCAGTTTATGTCCCAAATTCAAAACGCTCACTCCATCAGAGATTTCTACCTATCGGCCGTTTTATTCAGTGACGCATCTTGTCGAGTGAACTCGACCGTGGTGCCTAATTGACAATCTTAGCGGTTCTTGCTGGAACTTATGGGATCCTTGAAACACTTTGTATTAATTTCATAGGTTCTGGAGTCACCTTTTCACTACCATGAGACCTTTGGGGGAAATTAGAGGAACTTGAATGCTATAAAAGGGTTATTGTAAGATCTTTTAACATTTAAATGGAGCCAAAGGCAAATTGCGCTGGGTGCAAGATAGGGCCCATAGTGGTTGTGAGTGTTTTTCCAAGATATCTTCTGCATGTGAAGCGAGATCATCAAAAATACAACTGCAAACATTAAAATGTCCAATAACAAAAGTCCAGTAGTGATCTGTGGAGGAAACTCTGGAAATTAAGAAATTAGAAAGCTTGCAAAAGATAAAAAAGATAAAAAGGTTAAAGCAACAATGCCGCTAGCAACTCCAAGATCATGGGTTTGATTTTCAGGGAAAGTGTGAACTCATAAAATGTGTACCTTTAAATGCAATAGAATTTGCTTTGGAATAAAAGTGTCTGCCAAATGCATGAATGTAAATACAAAACCTGTAATGATCCATGTTTGTTTCTGGACTGCTTACATCATCATGTAAACTAGCACAGTAATTCTGTGTGTCAAACCAGGCCGGTTCACGACACCAGCACCACTTTCAGAGGAACATGGTGAGTTACAGCATCTCCAGTTCTTCCCCTGACAAACCCATTCAAGGAGAAGCCGGGAAAGGTCATGGCTAATAACAGACGCTCTCATAGTTAATTGCTCTCAGATTTGCACAACAGGCATGCTGATAAGACCAACTAAATGCCTGATTATACAGACAATTTTGTGACTGAAATCACTAAATATCTGCAGAAATGAAACTTCATAATTAAGGCACTGAGCACGCTTAGTTGATAGGTAATTTCAGATGAGATTTAACAAATAAAACGTGTGATCTGTAGAAGAAAGTGCAAAATTTACTTTTCCTAAACTCAACAAATAGAAGACAGAAAGGCTTCATCCAAATTGGCAACAATTGTTAGAAACTTGAAATGATGCACTCAGTGCAGTTTGGTTTGACTCATGTAAAAGGGTTGACATTTAAAAAACTAATCCAAGATGTCCTCTCACTGCCCTTTGATGGAGTTTATAATAACTGGAGCCATTTGTTAGCTTTCCTTTTCATAATAATGTCAGTTGTTCGGCTGATGCAGGAAATATCCATACATTTTTCTTTTATCAATGATTATCATCAGACTCTTCCAGCAGTTCAATTGTATCAATATTTAGATTTATTATACATTGCCTACACTATACACTGTGATATGAACAATAAGTTATAACAACATGTTTTTACGTTGCTTTAACTCACCAAAATATGTTAAGCAAATTTCAACTGCTTTTTATCAGTTAAGCAAGATTCAGCTCATTTTTAAGGTCAGTTTAATGTAATCTAAGTTGAAATCAATTAAACATCCAAGTTGATTGTACTTAAAAATTTAAGGCAGCAACTTTTGACTACTATACTGTCAAGTTTTTTTCTGACATAAATTTTCTACTATAAAGGTAAAAATGAAACATCTCTTCTTCACTCTAATTGACATGTTTTCCATCACCATTTGACATGTCTCTCCATCAAACAATGAGACATTTGTTTCTACAACACGAAGCAATGTTTCAGTGACTTTCCAACAGAGGTGAGACCAAGTCATTGTTTTGCAAGTCACAAGTAAGTCTCGAGACTTTGCATTCAAGTCCCAAGTCAAGTCCCAAGTCAAGTACCGAGTCAAGACAGACAAGTCCAAGTCAAGTTGCAAGTCCTCGAAGTTTAAGCTTCAAGTCTTAAACAAGTCATTAGTGCTTTTTGCACAAATTACTGTCTCAGTGTTAATTACTAGCCTATAGTAAATTAAATGTATACTAATTTATATCAGGAATGCTTTTAAAATCTGATATAATAATATATAATATTATCATATTTATTCAAACTTAGTGGATTACAGAATTACAGATTATTGAAAGGTTTATTATTTCCGCTTACTTAGACATCAGTGTTTCTCAAATTATAAATGGTCCGCTAGTACTTGTGTATTTAAATGCCTGAAAAGAAAAAAACTAAACATTATTTGGTTGAAAACTGTCTGAGCGTGTGATAATAAAAGACAACTGACGTGCTGCTGAACGCACTCTATGACGCGCTCTCTGGCTGAGTGCCAACGTGCGAAAGCAGCGCTAATCTGCGCTGTGATCACGCATCAATGATACAGTGCTATACTACAGTCAGTGACTATTACAACGGTAGAAGGTAGGTCAAGTCTTTCCAAGTCACAGGGCTCAAGTCCGAGTCAAGTCACGAGTCATTGTTGTCAAAGTCTAAGTTGAGTCACAAGTCATCTTTGAATATGTCAAGTCGAGTCGCCAATCATCAAATTAGGGACTCAAGTCCAAGTCAAGTCCAAGTCATGCGATTTGAGTCCACAACCCTGCTTTCCAAAGTACACGTTCTAGCACCGCAATGTGGGTTAATGGTAAAGCTGTACTAAACCTGACATGTCCCCCCCTCACACATTTTAAAATCTACGTTTTGTCCCCCCCACTATTTCCCAATGTAGGATTTTGTTTTGCATTGCCTGCCTATCTCTGCCAATTGTGAGACTCCCGATTAATCCGTTCTGCAACTTTTAAATACATAATTAAATTTTGAAAACGGCCGGTTTTCTTCAGCTGTTTATGTCGTCAGCCGACAGGCCCCCTTAAACGTCGGTAGATGACGATCACACTAACGCACACATTTGTAATCACTAGGCCTAAAACATACATATAGCAATGCAACAAAGACAATAAAGTAAACTACATGGAAAGAAGATTATAAATGATTGAAGGCACCCCAAATATAGAAATACTTTTGGTAACATTTTATTATAAGGTTCATTATTTAACATTAGTTAATGTATTAACTAACATGAACTAACAATGAGCAATACATTTGTTACAGTATTTATTAATCTTTGTTAATTTTAGTTAATAAAAATCTAGCTTTTCATTGTTTGCTCACGTTAGTTCGCAGTAAATGAACTAATGTTGACAAATTCAACCCTTGATTTAAACAATATATTAGTAAACGTTGAAATTAATATGAACTAAGATAGTATACTAGTATGTTTCCAACTTTCCTGTATCTCAAACTGTGGCGCGTTGGCACTTGCAACGTCAAGGTAATGGGTTCGATCCCCAGGGAAAGCAAAAACTGAAAGGAATGTAAATGTGTACCAAGTCGCTTTGGATAAAGCGTCTGCCAAATGCATAAATGTAATAAAGGCTGAAGTAGTATTGTGTACTCAGGTAGTCAGGTACAGTACTTACAGGGTACTTTTAGTGTACTTACCTAGAAAATACTGGCTAATATAAGGTAAGTACATGGAACAGGGGTAGGTTTAAGGGTAGGTTCAGGGTTAGTACTAGTTATTACCCAGTAATTGTAGCTACTAAAATAAGTACATAGTAATTACATGGGTAACTGGACTGTAAAAGGAAGCGTTACCGGTAGTCAACTAATGAACCTTATTGTGAAGTATTACCGTAATTTCAGTATAAAACCTATTTTATTCTACTTATATTGCATACCGTCTAGCAGTCATACGAGTAGACAACCCTTTGGCTACGGACAGTGTGGACTCCAGCAGGGTCACACACACATCTCTGGGCTTTGAGTGAGAAACAGCACAACAGTGCCAGCTGGGCCGAACGAAAGCAACAGGCTAGTTTCTCAGCGAAAAGCGAGAAACAGAAGCTTGGCTTGTGACCTTGTCCCGGCGTGATGTGGTGCTGTCAGATTTCCAGAGCTGTCGGGCTGAGGTGTGTGATCCTCAGCTGGAACCGGGCTTGGGTTTCATGAACACTTCAGGACTCCAGGGCTCAGGGGTGGAGCTGTCACGAGGATGGGACTCAGTCTTTGATTTGATGTTAGACATTGCCTGAAAGGATATTAGAGAATAATTCTGTTAGTCATCATTAACATGCACATTTTATCAGATGAAAACTTTTTCTATTTTAAACGTTTTCATTGGTTATTTAGGTAACACTTCACAATAATGTCCCATGTGTAGGCCCATTAGCTAACATGGAATACCAATGAGCAAGAAGACTACTCTGACTTTATTCTATTTTTTTAACTGATCGGAGATTAGATTTTTGTTTAAATTGCTTTTTAATCCAAGCCATGGCCTAGACCTGATAAAATATCATGAATTAGGTCCTCTTCTGTTTCACAGACCCTTCACAACACGTCTACTGTATATCTTTATGCTCATTGACTTCACACATTCATTATTGCAAAGTGATTATTGTACATCTAAAATATTGTGCTATCTCATTGCAACATGAGCAGTACATTAACTTTTTATTTATTCAGGAGAATTCATTATTCGTTTTAAAGCCATTTGTGCCTTTCCAAAAAAAGGGTACTTGGCTTCAAGCACATCCCTAGTAAAAAAGGGGTCTGTTATTTTATCATGTTGCACCTTATAATTTGGCATGTCATCATAATGCAGACAGTGGTTTCCAATTTTGGTCTTGCACATTTTAGACGTGTCACTTATTTAAGTTTTATTAAATGACTGCCCATATTTATCTATTTCCAGTCAAGCAAGTACAGCTCAGTCTACAGTATCACAAAGAAGATCGACTGAGATCTGTGTAATGGTTTGTGATTTGACCATGGAGTTTTGTTGACGGATGTTCGTTCGGTCCATCTGGAACACAGATGTGTTTACAAGACACCTTCCAAAATAAAAAAGGATAAAATTTTGACAGGATAATATCAAATCTTGGATAGACACTACACTCTTAGAAGAAAAGGTTCTATATGGAACCTCAAAAGGTTCTAAAGCGCTACGTATTTGGAACCACTAAAATGCAATGCATGAATGATCACAAAAGTCAAGATATGGGGGTTAAAAAATGTTATTAATGAATATCGCACGAAGAGTGCCATTTCAGTTTTTATCCTTCAAAAATGAGCATGATTAAAATGGGATATTAAGTTACTACAACAGTTTAATAAACAAAAATTGAATTACAACTGCAAAATGTTGCAGAATAATGTAATATATGATTGAATAATAGCCTATAAAGAACCTTTGAGCCAAAAGGGTTCTTTCTTGTCATTATCATAATTTTTTGGCATAAAAGGTCTTTTGCAGTTGAGTAAAGAACCCTATGCTACATATATACAACCCTTTTTTCTAAGAGTGTACCTTGGATAGTTTTATTTCGGACACAAGCTGAATTAAAAAATGACTTATGAGTTATATCTGTATAATAATCAATACCCATGACATTTGGATGGGCAGAATATCTCATCAAAATGTCTTTATATATTATATTAGAAAGATATATAAACAACAGTCAAATAATAATAAAATATGTTTATTATTTTTTATGCAAGAAAAAGACATTTGGGAGTTAGTCAAAGTAAAAGTTATGAAGCCTCAACAAAACACTGGTCTAGTGAAGTTCTCTTGAGGCTGTGTGCCAGAAATACTTAAGCACTTAATCTATTATTGTCTTAATACTGCATCCATAATTAACATTTTCTGTGCAATCAAACATGAACTTAAGCAGTACAGTGTGTGTTCTACTCCACTGTAGTCAATTAATTACCCTGCTATGACAAAAAAAAAAAATTAAACATAGTGAAGACCTAGCTGGACTGTTCATGCATAAATGGACAAAAAAAGGACATTAGATTACAAATAATTTGTAATTAAAAAAATAACAAGATACAATAATTTCACAAAAGTGTCATCCATGACTGGTTGCACAAAAACACCAAAAAAACTGGTCTATAATGTGTAAAGACAGTCCAAAACAGAAAAACCCGAATGATTGTACAGATCTAGTCAGAAAATGTCATGCAATAAAATAAAATAAAAAAAATTAAAAACAGGCAAGTGCTGAAATGACAAAAGTACCATAAATGTGTTTGCTCTGATTGGTCAGCCCATCAGTCTGTTGTTGATTGGTCAACTGCTTAAAGTGCCAGCAGGCAGTATGGGCATTATCCAGATGTGCAAACAGATGTAATGTGTATTTCTGTCAGTTTAGTTTCTTGGTATAATGATACTGACGTGGAAGCAGACAAAAACGATGGTGAAGAGAACCTAAGTGCAGTTTATTTACAGAGTCCAAAACAGGATACAAAGTATTAACAAAATCCAAGACATGAAACAAACAATGAACCAAAATTTGATTATGAACAGACTTGGTGCATGGAAACATGGAACAGCATACGTACTTCAATACACAACAACTAGACGAGGGAAACATGAAGGCTTAAATCACATCTCGAAGCATTGATAGCTTCTCAATTTTTAAAAACAAGCCTAAGTACAGGCTACTATCAGAACAAATATGCAACCAGTGTTGTAAATGATCTGTTTTATTTACTGATCTTCTAAACCTTACATCCCTGGATATAGGTATCGTAATGTATTTGTTTACCGGCCCAGGGGCAGCAGATGTAAATAAGCTATTAGCTAGCTCTGGTGCAATTAGATTTAAATTGTGCATTGTCCCTGTAAAAATAAACAATATGAAATGAAACAAATGAAACCAATGAAACGAGAACCAATCAGAACACTGCACATGAAACAAGGGAATCAGATCATGCGGCAGACAAGAGAAGAACATGACATGATTACACAAGAGCAAGAGAAACAATGACTAAAAGAACGAAATAAAATACATAAAACAAACTTGAAACTAAAACATCAAAACAGATGTGACACGCTGTGTTTTGGTTCTGTTTTCCCTATTCTGGTTTGCTGATTAGATGTAGATTATCTGATTGGATTTTCCTGTGGTGTGAGGTTTGTTCGGAGTGGCTGAATCTGCTCAGCAAATGTCGGAGCCGCCCAATCTCAATATTCAACAACATGTTGCATTTTAATGATGATAATTTTCAGTTTTGGGTGGAGTATCCCTTTTATATTTGAAAGCTGATAACCGATACATTGGCCGATAAATCTAAATTTGAATTTTTATATAATTATTCAGAGCCTGTTTGCAAAACAAAAAGTCTCACCATTAAAATCCATGTCCCAAACTCACACTCTCAGAAGAAAAGGTTCTATAGAGAACCTTAAAAGGTTCGATCAGCGCTACGTTGGAACCTAAAAGGTTCTATACAGAAGCCTTTTTAAGGGTTCAATAATAAGAGCCCTTAAGGGTTCTTTGTAACCAGGAAAAAGGTTCTATATGGAACCTTTTGGGTTCATTCATTATCATTTGTTTTGTCCTTTCCAGATTAAATATTTCATATTATTGAAAAACATCAAGACCCTAAAATGTATTTATGAATGCATGTGAATGATCACAAAATTCAAAATATGGGGGTTGGAAAATGTATGTATTTATATTTTTATGTAGTTAAAAAATATCACACAAAGTGCCATTTCAGTTTTTCTCCTCCAAATATCAGCATGACTAAAATGTGATATTCAGTTACAACAACAGTTTAATAAATATTTAATAATAATTTAATTACAACTACAAAATGTATATATACATTTGAATAATGAATAATGTATATATATATATATATATATATATATATATATATATATATATATATATATATATATATATATATATATATATATATATATATATATATATATATATATATATATATATATATATATATATATATATATATATATATATATTAAGCCTATAAAGAACCTTTGTGCCAAAAGGGTTCTTGTTTCTTGTCATTATAGAACCTTTTTAGCATAAAAGGTTCTTTGGAGTTGAGTAAAGAATTCTATGCTTCATATCTAGAACCCCAATGAACCCTTTTTTTCCAAGAGTGCACAATTATAATGATGTTCTCATAATTGTAGCCGAAATGACAGACTTGTGTTGCACTTTACTGTATTTTCCTTTTTGAAGTGATTCCAATCATATTCAAGCAATTCAAAACCCTCATGTTGAACAGTCACACCTGAGGCATCTCAGCTGAAGGAAATAATACATTATTTATCAGCTTTAATATATCAGCCACATTTTATTATTAGGCCAAAAACGATAACATACCGATATGGTGGCATATTTATCGTGCATCCCTACAAAGAAGGCATACTATGGGCAAATGAACAGATCTTGTAGACCAAACTGTTAGTTTTAAGATTGTTATACTAGCCCATTTTGTGACAAATGACTATCTACAATCAAATATGGTTAATTGGGTCTGAATGATAATAGCAGTGTTATTCCTTTACTAAGATATTAGTTGATTAAAGTGGACAATTAAACGTACTCCCATCGACATCTATAAATAAATCTAGACGACAGAGACGTAAGGACTCTCCTCGCGATAGCCTTACCACACAATTTATTTTTATTTTGTTGATAAAACGATTTATTTTATACTACACTCATGCAGTGATCTGACTGCCACAGATGGGGATAATCTCACTACTAGTGGTTTGAATTACGCTGCTGTTTCCCTCTTCACCCCAACCCTTCCTATGTCACCCCTCATCTTAGTGTGCCCTCTTTTGGGACTTCTTAGCATCAGTGTGTGTCTGGGTAATTATGCTCAAGCCGGGACGAAAGGCGCATGGCACTACACATTAGCATAATGATTTACGAGGGAGGTCACGCAAGGCAAAGCGGAGCGGAAATTAGCTGCTTCAGGCAACTGGCAGCAACATCATTATGTTATGCAAAAGACACTTGACGCTAATGCCTAAATAAATATGCTGCGTTTAGACTTCCACACGCAGTATTTTCACCGGGATAAATGCAAATATTAAAATGATTTAAAAAGTCCTCCTTCGGAATGGACTTTGCATGCACCGCGTAGGATAGCATTTCTAAAGAGCGGGAAACCTTTTTCCTGCCATTGACAAGCTGAGAAATTGAGCCAACGGCAGTTCTTTGATCGTTTTCTGCAATCTCTTTATCTAAGATGCTGCTGTCGGGTTGCAAATAGATCATTCTGAACCGAGAATTGATTTCAGCTTGAAACAACAGAATATCTGAACACCAAATGTTCCAAAAACGTCAAAATATTGGAAAGTCTGAAGCATAATAGAAGTACTGAAAACTCCATAAATATAAATATCATCATCTAAGCTGACATTTAAATTTAAAATGAAGTACCATTAGCATTGAGTCCTTGCAAAAGGCTCAGCTTGTCTGAGCTATTTCGGGCCTCCTCATTCAAAATAGCCATGTGATACTCTCGCTGATTGCATTACTATGTAGATTGATGCAATTGCCAACTTTGCCAATTGCTGATTTATTCCCAAGTGTGTTTGTTTCATATGCTGTGAGATACTTATTGAGATGGCCTGTGTTGTGTCATTTCATTATTTTTCTCCATGTTCTAGTGATATTTCTGACGATGAAGCAGTCATCATATTCCAGATTGCTTTGCTGTGATGTCACTCATGCACATTTCTTATGTTGTCAGTACATGACGTTTCAGTGTTTGTTATCGATTCTCGTCCTCAAATATTTCTATTTTCTCTCGGGTCAGTTTGTATCATGTTCACGCTGATCTATTGCATTATTCAAAGGCATTTAAATGGCCCTTTCTCTGTTGTTTTCGAGAGTGTGTTAATATACCATACCAATTTTACTATAGATATTGATATTTGGGACGTATAGACTGTGCCACCTTCTGCCCATTTCGGATGGCCTTTTTTTTTGGTGTTTAACATCAAGTGCTTAATTAAAATAGTGCCTCGTTTGCAGAACAGTACGATGAACCTCTAAAACGAAACAAAAATTAGTCGATTATGCAAACTATGTTCTGTGATAGTCTTTAAAACACATTTACCAAAAAAATCGTGACTTTACCTCAGTGTCAGCTGTGATTGGATAACTAGTAGCCAGTGGACCAATGGCGTCACAGCGTCTCTTTGGTTTGGTGTTTCTGAAATGCCGGAGTTGAAGTGTGTGATCAGAATGACTGGGTTTAATTCTCTTAATTCACGAGTGTGTTCCCTAACACCATTATCCAAACACCAGAGAACATGTTAGCGTTTACTGTTTCGTCTGACGCTCTGAGACATACTCGTTGATGGAAGGATAAAGAGCCTGATGGCAGAAACCTCCATTTTTATTATTGATATTTTGCACCAATTTCCCAGGAAGTGACAATTTTGTTCTCTTGAACTCATGCTCAAATTGGAATATGGCATAAATCATTTACAAATAAAGCAGCGTTTCCATCCCATGCGTTAAATTTACAGCTTTGGATGGAAACACACCTAATGTAACTGGTTTGAATTTATTTGTATGTTGGCGCTCACACCTACTCAAATTACTTTACATTCACTGGTTTTTAACACTGCACGACATGCTTCATTTGGCATGTATAGCTCCTGTCTCATATTCCATACCATCAATGCTGTCCTGTGTTTATATAAAGTAGCCCTTTGTGAATTTCCTAGAGCTCTTGAAGAACCATTAGTATAATTGAAATGCTAACGTATCACCAACATTGCCTTAAGCAATTGAAGAACTCAAACATTAGATGGACTCTTTTCAAAATCGATAAATGTGTTTGATGTTCTTGCTGAAAAACACTAATGAAGTAAACAATTACTTATATTAGTGAAAATGGGAAGTGCAAATAGAAAGTCCCACTTGACTAACATTAAGAGTCGAACAAGACTGTTTTCTGGTTTGAAGATTTTAATATGTCATACATGGTTAAACTCATGTTTAGGGCATAAGATCACAAAGTAATTGCTTTGTAAATTTCATTGCCATGTGATGGTTCATTAAGACAATCACTTAGCAATTCATAATGCAAACATTTCTAAAACCCCAAACCCAACTGAGAGAGAGAGAGAGAGAGAGAGAGAGAGAGATAAAAAAAAAGTGGTTTAAGGGGAATTATTTATTCATATTTAGATGGAGAGATTGGGAATTAAAGCCCTTGGAAAATTACAGTCCACAGGAATTATGTTTTGTTTGCATGTCCCCTTAAAGTGCATCCCCACATTCATAATGTTTCCATAGCCGCAGGATTACTGGGACACTTTGATGTTTAATATAAATGGTTTGGTTAAAGTACCTCATGCAAAATAGCTGAAATCGAGTTCAAGTCTCTTTCCCCTTCTTCTCCACCATTTGTTCACTGGATTCCTAAGTCTACATCAAGATTGTGAAAAGCGCTATATAAATATACTTGACTTTCACATTTTTTGAAGTTTACACAGAGATACGGGTGTCGTTTTTAAAAACTTGCACTTTGAAACCTGTTTTCAAGCCATTAAAACACGGTCATGTAAATGAACGGCCAAAATGCATAAAAAAGTCTTCCATTTTTAGTGGAAAAAAGGGTTGTGTAAACGGCCCCTAGAAGACCATGTTAACTAAACAAACTGAACTTAATCATGACACCAATGATGGAAACCCCTTAAAAGGTTTATTAACGATTATTAAAACTAGCTATAGTTTAAAAGCACACTATGCTGAAATTCCGTTTTTGTCAAACAGCGACCCCTCAAGTCGCTGTGGAGTACTTGTATGTAATGTTGCTGATGTAAATACCATTTACGCAGAGCGTCTTCTGCCATAGACTGGTCTCTGCAGCCTGATACCCATTTGAAGCTGTTATATTAATGTACAAATATTGCATAGAGTGCATTTTTTGCACTAAATAAGAGATATAGCGCTAAAATGTGTTTTTGAACTCAAGGTGAGCGCTAGTGTCTGCTGCTATCGGTGTCATGGATACGTAGTGTCTATTGTCTTATCTTCAATCTATCGCAGTTGCACAGGCTCTCTATTCATTCTGGTGAAATTGCAAATTTTTTTAAAAAAATGCACAAAAACGTGTCCCTGCTTGATATAGACTGTAACCACTGATGAACATATTCAGTTTTGATGAGAGAGAAAAAACTTGTAACCAGTGCCGTCGCAGGTGGGGTGCGAGGCTCTGTGCAAACTTCAAATGCAAAACGTTTTTGCATTTGAAGAAACGTTGAACAAATGCGAAACGTTCAAATGCTCACCGTTACACACTCGTCTAGTCGTCTCTCACTTCGTTGCATTACGTGCACCTGCACAATATAGCCTATGATTTTCGAAAACAGTACTTTGTCAACTATTGATATCAGCACAAGAACTGTTGAGGAATATGCAAGATAATTGGACAGTTACGCTTCCAACCTGTAAGGCGACTGCAGAGGAAAAGTTCCTTGGTGTTATAAGGGTAAAAGGTATTACGGTAAATTGAAATCTGTTGAATAGAGTGTAAATTTAGTTTGTGGGCAGATTAAATAACAATAATCAGATAATCACCCGAATGGAGATCATTAACTTCGTTTTTTTTACTGGCTCAAAACAAATACAGCGCAATTGCGCAATACCGTTGTTGCAGCGGGTGTGTCTGCAGTTTTAAAAACGATTATTACTAATTGGCATATTTCAATGTTTTAGGCCAATTTTTATATGTTCATTCATATAGCCTACTCAAAACAGACGGGGCAACCTAATGCAGACAAGTTAGCTCACCGTTTTTAGGTGATATGCCATTTGCGGCCATTTGTACTTTCTTCAATCTGTCTCCAGTTGATTGGGCTAATCCAAAAAAAGTGTAAACAAGGGGGGTGTTCTAAAGACAGGCTGTTACCTGTGAAACAGGAGTGCTCTGAAAGCACCCCCGTTAGCAATTACTGCTTTCCACCTGATGAAATAAACACATCAAAAAACGACCAATCAGAATTTTAGTTGATCCAGAACGTATCGAACCAATAAATCGACTGGGAGATTAGAGCCGTATGAAAAAACTGCTTAAGGCGGGCGTACGCGGTGCGATTTTTTGCTATTTTACGAGCTCGCAGATGATTTTTTTCTGCGTGAAAATCGCGTGTAAATCGATTATGCTCGCTTGTCGTGGCTTGTATCGTGTGCGAGGACGAAAAAAATCCGAAATAGGTTCAAAGCTTGTGTTTTGAAAATAAGATTAATATATTATGAACCACTTTAATAACATCCTAAAGTGTGTCATTAATCCAAAAAACAAGTCCAGATACTGTCATCTTTCCATCTGCCAACACGGGATCTGGCACCCGCGCCCTCACTCACAACGCGCTCAAGCTCACTCAAGCCCCTTTCACGGCGTTATAGCTTCTCGCAGCAAAATGAATTGCAAACAGAAACACTCACATGAGGTGGTTTAAACGGCTAATTAATCATTCAGAGAGCTTGACATTTTATTTTTGAATGTGTAGCCTACTGTAACTAGTTTTTAACTCATTCTCTCAGACACAAGGGTGACCGGACGTCCATATCCCGGTACTGAAAACGAGCATATAGCATGGAACTTTGTGCGATTTCTTCGGAATTCAGCAGGTCATAAAATCGTGTCGTATATCACTGCCTCTGTACGATTTTTGGATAAACTCACTCGTAAAGTGTGCCTGGACATACGATCTTCCGACCGTCAGAATTCGTACCGTGTACGCCCGTCTTTAGGCAGGATTGCGAGGCCCCCTGAGGGCACGAGGCCCTGTGCGGTTGCACAGTTCGTACAGCCCTTGTGACGGCTCTGCCTGCAACCTCTGACACACTTCGCAAAAGATCTACCTAAATCTAAGAAAACTTGCTGATAGATGCATTTATTTATAGAGTGAGCAGAGTAGCTCAATCTCTATTCCTAATCCTAGTCTCTTACGACCGTGTTTTCTTTGCTTTTTCCAACGTCGAGTATCACGTCTGAAAGTGTCTTTCGTGCTTCATGTTGTGGTTGATGTGTGTGACGTCGTTTCCGTAAAGCATTTTGTGATTCTCGCGAGATTTGTCAGGGCACTCCCCTCAAACTTGCATTGCTGGTTTTTACAGAGGCTTTACAAGCTTTACTACCAGGATGATTCGCCCTACTATGAGTTTGTTTACCACCGAAATGACTTTGAAGCTGTTATATTAAGGTACAATTCTTGCATAGTGTGCCTTTAATTTTAATTCCAACATCAATTTAATTCCAACAGCCACTGGCTTTTCACAAATAATTTTTTGGCGATACAGTGCAATATGTAATGTTTTGACTGATACCAACTTGGACAGATCGTGTGACATGCCTTCATTCTACACAAGGCAAAACAAAACAATCCAGACTACATTAAATTAAACAGTGATGAACATGTTTTAAACACAATGTGTTTGGAGACTACAGAGATTATGTATTAATTTTGTATACATTTCAGTATTTGATTTAAAATACATTTAGCTTATTTTCCTCTCGTGAACAATTTTGGCGCTACCTTATTACAAATTTTCTTATTTTATATATTTTCGATTTTACTGTTTTATTCGTGGTTTTGTGATGCTGGTCTGGCTGCACACCAGTTCCACACTTGAGATTAATAACGTGTCTGTCATTCGGTCAGTCAGCATGAGTTTCCATCGCTTTCAGTTCTTTACAACTTAAACCCATGTAGAGGAATGTTATTCTGTTGAGGAGATCCTCTGCTGTGCTAGTAACATAATGGAGCACAATTATCTGAGAAAGAAAAGCACAGTGGCACTGACAAATGTAGCTTTTCCCATGCATGAAACATTATGGTCCTCCATCAGGGGCTAAATAACCCCTTGTTTATCTGCCTGAGAAAAAGAATACATTTCCAGGAAACTCTCGTGGTATATGGCATATGGTATATGTTCCATGAAATCTAGGCTGAAGAGCTCCTGACATATTTTGTGAATTTCAATTAGTTGTGGTTGTTGTGAAGGCAGGCATTTGTACCTTGGTTGGCAGCGCTCAAATAGGCGCTAAAGATCTGTTTAAAGAGACCTCGAAGAATTTTAATCAAGTACGATCCACAAAGAACAAAGGCTATATAACTAGATAAGTGTGACATTAGATAAGTATATAGTTAGATAATTCAATATGAACTTTTTTTTAAATCATAGCCACTGTAATTTACCATTTATCAACCCTGCTTTTGTTTGTACTACACCTTTCGAACCTTTAAAATTGAAAGGGATGGAACAGAAAGCGATGGAAACTCATGCTGACTGACTGAATGACAGACACATTATTGATCCCATGTGTGGAACTGGGATGCAGCTAGACCATTATCACAATAGAGGGAATGCGCGTGACGTCACCGTCCGGTCACGTGCCTGCAGTTCCTCACAGTGAGTGGCAAAAAGACTGAGCGGCTGTATGTGTTTTCAGCATGAATGCCGCAAAAAACAAACACAACACATATAGAGTGGGAAAGAGCTTTGCGATTGACTGTACAACTAGATTTGACAAAAAATCGGAGGTATATTTTTACAGACTGCTATAGAAAGAGGAGCAAAAGGATCGCTGCAATTCACAGAAACAACTGGACTCCAGTCAGCGAAAGGTGGATTTGCAGTTATCATTTTGTGTCAATATGCTGAATTTAGCTTTAAAACCATACCCATATATTTTTGTATTGTTTTATGTGTGTGTATATATATATATATATATATATATATATATATATATATACAAACATCATCAATACAACTCATCAACTCATCAATTAAATATTTATCATTGCATATTCTGCATTATTGGATGTTTCTTAATAAACACTGACCAAAAAAAACCCCCAAAAAACTATGAAGTTTTAGGGCTGGACGATATGATGATATATAGGCTAATATATAGCTATAACACTGATATAAGTGATCACCCGGATTTAGACCTAGCACTACCTATGTTGTATTTATATAAAGCGTTCACAGGCAAATTTGCTTTATGTTTACCGTCTATATTGCTTTTATTTCCCTGGTGTTGAAATCAGGCAAACATAAATGTCAGGCAACACAATTACTGGCTGCATGTCAATATCCATGGATCACTGGATCTTTAGTAAGTTGGAAGAAACACTATATTGAGTCCAACATTTAGTTTAAATTTATATAATTGTTTGTTTTAGTTGCATTTTCTCAGTTTCCCCTTTTAAATACTGTCACGCAGCAGATGTTTTGCCACTCAGTCAAGCTGAGGGGGGTTGTTCCGGCGGGAAAGTGACATCAATGCATTCCCTCTATACCACAACTAATACAGTAAATTAGAAAATACATCAAGCCTATATGAGACAATATGTAATAACTAAGTGATAGCCCCTTTAAAATCAAATATAATATTCAAATGAATACATTATCTCTGTAGTCAGTCATTGACTACTCGAAACGCATTGTATTTAAACCATGTTTATCACTGTTTAACTTAATGTAGCCTGTATTGTTTTGATTTGCCTTGTGTAGAATGAAGGCATGCAACACAATCTGTCCAAGTTGGTATTAGTCAAAACATTACATAATACACTCTATCGCGCTTGCATAAGTGCTCTTGCGACTGGGCCAAGAATTAGCCAGTAATGGAGGTAGTTGAGAATGCGAACGCCATTTGTTTGTACTATACCTTTTGAACCTATTAAATTTTACTTTAAAAATGAACGTGTAAAAGTTGTACAGTTATATTTTTTGGGGCTTCATTTTTATTGATGCATTACTGGGTTCCCTATCAGTCAGTCACATTCGAACTTTACATCAACTGACAAATTGGGATCTCGCCTGAGAGCTTAATCACCTTTGAGTGTTAACTAAACGAGCCAATGCACATTGGTGTGCGAGATTTGCAACTTGCGCTCCGCCTCGCAGCACGGGTATAAATACAGAAGCAGGTGCAATGCACATTCATCTTTTTGCTTCATAGCCTAGCGGTTCTTCTCCCTGCTCTATCCAGTCACATGAGTGAAGATAATGACTAGCCATGTTTCCATCGACATGTTTTTATCTGAATTAAGTGATATCGAATGAAAAATGCCTTATGGAAACAGTAAAATTCGATGAAATTTCAATGAAAATCAACTCAAATGAAGATACATTCGGTCTCATCGGATTTTATCTTGATCGATATACGGCTAAATGGCCGATGAAAGCTGATGGAAATGTTATTTGCCGAATGAATAATGAATTGCGATTAAGTTTTATGCCCTTTTATGATTGCAACACGCCAGAAGACGAGTTCATTTCCGGCCAGTCCCACTCTGTTTGCGAGCACACATGACGGATGTCAACAAAGACTGATGGAGGCGAGCGCTGTCGTTCCCCATACCACAGTCACCTCCGCTGTCATCTGGCATTGTGGAAGCCCACTGTGCATCGGCATCATCATAGCAATGTTTATAGCGTCGTTGTTTTCTTATGTTAGTTTTGCTTGTTTTTAGCGTGGCTTGGTTGAGTTCTAATGTAGCTATAATGTGGTCTGCTATTTCTGATTAACAGACTGTGGCACTGCTATAACACACCGTTGCCATGGACGCAGTTCAGAAGACGGTGTGGTGAAGAGATGGGTCCGGCCGACGAAGATGAGTCCCCCCTTAGGACCCCATAATATGGCAGTAGTATGCCTGATCTAAATATGTTCCCGTGATAACTTGAAAAATATTACTGTTATTGTGTCATGAAATGTAATTTTAAGAGTTTTTAAGTCGAGAATTGTAGTTGTTTAAAGCTCAAATCTGTGGTTTATTTATAAATGTAGCGCCTTTTTAAAAAATTGTTCTGACGTTTTCGGAGTTGTCAGAATCCAGGGATCAGCAGCACATCTAGCTAGCCCGCCTGGAACAGCCTTAACTCGGCTAGTCAGCGAATACAACCCCTTCAGGCAAACAACCGCCTCGCATACATTATCCCATACATATGTCGCTATCAGCTGGCACATAAGCATTATTAGGCTTCAACTTGTGAAATACTTGATCATTTGTTGGTAGATGGCGCAAGTTTTGTCTAACAAAACTTTGTTCGCAAAAGTTTGCTTGAATGTTGTTCAATTCAGGTGCGAAAATGAATTTGAAACACATTAAAATGTCTCAAATCAATTCGATATACCAATTTGATAGCAAAACAGCATGTGACGTCATTACGTACAGGTTTTTATTCGCTTTGGAGCTGTTTGATGGAAACACAATTTCACCAGCTTTATTCGCATGTGTTTTTTTTTTTTACCGAACTTCAGATAATTCGATTGAAAAGTGGATGGAAACATGGCTATTGTCTGCGAGTTCTTCGGGAAGAGGTCTATGCTATCTGATGTTGGTGTGAAGGCGCTGCAGTGGTGGTTACTATCTCCAGAGCATTTATTGTAGTTTATACAGCCCTAAAAGAGCTTTCTACACACTGCAGACTGCACAATTCCCTGCCAGCTATTATGTGGGCATTTCCCCTGAGCGCTTCAGCAATATAAGGGAGCTAATTTTCCTGAAAGAGCAAACTCGATAACCTGTGCGTTTCTGGATGCGAGTCGTTACCTTGCGCCGGCTGACAGTCACGATCGGTATCGATTGGTATCTCGGGGCGGCCCGCACTGGTTCTCAGCACTTCGCTCTACTGCCATTCTTTCCGGAAGAACAGTTTCCTCTATCTCTAGGTCCCAAGATGGTGTGGATGGTGGTGAGCAATACTATGCCTTGCCACCTTGGTCCCCCTCTCCTAGGCAGCAGCGTGTGAATCAAGGACGCTAGGCCTTCTCACACACTCCCTGCCTGAACGTGAGAGCCAGTAAGTGTTGTCCCACTCACTCATGCCCCACTTCGGTATGCTATGCCTTCTGAGTCAGACCCCTGTGCCCCACTCCGCTGCCCCACTGCGGGTACATCTGTGGTCCCTCTGGTTCTGCTTCTACGGTCTCTGGGACCTGGCTAACACTTCCCAGCCCATCTCACTGGCTCATTCAGACCATCAGACTCAGCTATGCGATTCAATTCACCCCCTCCCCTTCAGGGTTATCCAGTTCACATCAATGCTGGACAGTGATTCTCCTGTCTTACTGGCGGTGATCACTGTCAAACTGGCTAAGGATGCGATGAGAGCCCTTCCCTGCTGCCAATGTAAAGTCAGGGTTTTACAACCCCTACTTCATTGTACCCAAGAAAGGTGGTGGGTTACGGACAATCTTGGACCTACAGAGTTTTGCACTGGGCCCTTCACAGGCTCTAGTTCAAGATGCTAATGCAGAAACGCATCTTCGAAATTATCCATCTCTAAGAATAGTGTGCAGCTGTCAACCTGAAGGACGTGTACTTTCATGTCTTGATTCTCCTGCAACACAAGACCGTTCCCTGTGCTTTGCGTTCGAAGGGCTGGCTTATCAGTACAAAGTCCTCCCTTTCGGGCTGTCCCTGTCGGGCCTTCACGAAGGTTGTAGAGGCAGCCCTTGTTTGCTTGAGAGAACACGGCATACACATTCTCAACTACTTCGACGACTTGCTTATTCTGGCCCAGTCGCGAGGAGCAGTTGTGCGAGAAACAGGAACATGATGCTCAGACACCTCAGCCAGCTGGGGCTTCGGGTCAGCTTGGAAAAGAGCAAACTCTCCCCCGTGCAGAGGATCTCTTTTCTCGGTATGGAGGTGAACTCGGTCAACCTAACAGCACGCCTCACAGATGAACGTGTTCGTTGAGTGTTAAACTGCTTGAACTGAACACATCCTCTGCATTTCACCTCCGTTCTAGCTTGTGTACTAATCTTGTTAGAACTATGTACTATGACTATTGTCGGTTAATATGTAAAATTACTTGTGATTTGCTAAATTAATAAACTTAAATGTAAGCTAACTAAAAGACTGAAAAGTGAGTTGAAAGTCCCCACAAAGAAATAGCCGTCATTTCACCTTCAATATTAACTATAGACCCAATATAGTCCAGCCATGAGTAACATACTTCTAGCTAATATAACCTTGAATTTGGTTACATTTGGATGAATTTGGCCAAAATAACTATGTATATTACATAATGTAAGCAAAGCAAACAGTGATTAGAAAGTGTATGGTTTCATGGTTTAGTTGTCTATTCAATTTTCACTGACAGACCAAATTTTGCCTTGTTTTAGCCTAAACTTCAGGGCTGTGTTTGGACAGCTATAAGACATATTTTAAACACAAAATTGTTTGCTGTGTACCATCCTTGAAGAAAAAAAATCTATACACAATACAAGATAACACTATACTTCTGTCTCATCTACCTCAGCAGGACAAAACTACTTGTCTGTGGTTGAAGTGGTGGTGGTAATGATCTTGTTCTATTTCTCCATCAGCCTCAAAATCTCAAGAACTGTTGTTCAGAGAAAAGGAGCTATTTCTGGCCGGTACATCGACTGAGGGTTAAATGCATTTTATTCTCCACAAAAATAATGGTCTAACAATACTAGTAGGTTTCTTACAGCTGTTGTTACAGCCTTTCCATCTTTGAAAAGGAATTTGTTATGTCAGGGAATAGATTTTCTAGTGGAAGGATGGCACTTACTGAATTTAACAATGCTTTAGAATAATGTTTTAATGAACATTTGTATCCTTAATATTTGAATGTGTAGCAACTGTTTTATATAAAAAAATCAAGACAAACACTGTCACGCTGTCTGAGGATATTAATTCAGAAGTAGTTTGACAAGTAGTTCCTCACAGTCATTTAAAAAAATGGGTCCTTAGTGCTGATTGGTCAGTAGTCACGATTTATATATGATAAAGCAAAGCTATGACCACTTCACCAAATAGATCTGTGTATCAAAACAGTTGAAAGCAGTTTATTTAGAAAGCGAGTCTTATTCCACCATATTGTGCAGCCTTATACTGTTCCATTTATTATGCTTTTTAAGGCCACACCGTTCCCCATGTGAAAGATCATCTCGTGCGGGAGATATATTGATGTGTGCATGCATTGTGGAAGCCCACTGTGCAGAGCGAATATTATTTGAAAATAATTTTGGCTTTAATATTTGTATTGGGTGGTTACCATTTTATGAAAGCAATAAGGTACTTGATGCATGCTGTTTCCTTTGTGATTATAGTCATGGCTGGAGGTGTTGCAGGCACGGCCTCTCAGACCTTATTGATTTTTTTTACGGACACAATCAACCAATTCTCAAACTTATTTGAATTTGTACCATTAAACCACCCATACAACATTTGCAACCACTTCTGCAATGACACACCAATATGGGAAAAGCGAGTTAAGTAGCTGAAGGAGAGCATGCAGGTAAGTAGAGAACTCCAGCGCAAAATGAACCTTTGGTCTAATTACACATTGTTACCTAGTCAACCGTTATCATTAGTCAACCGATTTGTTTTCATGATTGTCGAATGTAAATAGTTTTATCTCTAAAAACAGTTTAGCCTATAATGCTAGTATAACGCTAGTATATAGGGCATAGAGTAATGACAAAATAAAAATTGCTTGTTATTACCACTAACAAGGCTCAAAATTGCCCCACACTAACACGGTAGCATAATGTGGGCCCCTACATTCAAACCGAAGCATTGAGAACTTTGTCAGTGTGCATACAGTTTAATAAGAAGATATTTTATACATACAGTCAACTTCGAGAATACAGGAAGAAGCCATCTTTGAAAAATAGTCTCTACCAGTCGATCTACGAACGCCGATCCAAGTGCGCTGGTGAGATGTGAATAAGGTGATAAGGTGAGCGTGAACAGTAGGCTATGTGTACACACTGAAGAGAAGAAAATGGTTCGTGTTTGTGTTTCTTTCCGGAAACAACGGACCATATGAGATTCTGCACAGTTCAGCGCACTTGGATCGGCGTTCGTAGATCGACTGGTACAGACAAGTGATTTTTATTTGTCATTACTCTATGCCCTATATACTAGCGTTATACTAGCATTATAGGCTAAACTGTTTTTAGAGATAAAACTATTTACATTCGGCAATCATGAAAACAAATCTCAGATAACGGTTGACTCAGGTAACAATGTGTAGTAAGACCAAAGGTTCATTTCGCCATAGTTCTCCTTCACAAAACTGACCTTAGCAGAACCGTGGCACAGTTCGGAAGCAACTGAACTCAGACCACCTCTTCCTCCAGGTAGTCTCGGGTTCGGTACCCCAGTGCGCATCCGGGTCCCATGACAGCGTTCACATTCAGCGATTTTTCATGCAAACCGTGCCCCGTTCCGGACTAAACTGCCAGTGCGAAAGCCCCCTAAATGGGGGTTGACAAATGGTGAATCCTATAGTGATACATCAATACCAGCCTGCTGACTCAGAGCAAGTGTGGGGTCCAAACCAGGTGCTAATGAGTTGCAGGTAAACATGATTGAGGATGATGCAACTGCGCATGACTTAAGACTATAACGTTCGAGGCACGCAAATACAGCAGGACCCAGGTCAACTATATATTGAAAAGGTCTGCCTTATCATCCATAATTCAGTTTGCATATAAGAGCCACACAGAATTCGTATGCAGTGTTATGTAAAAGAGCACTTACTGATTGTAATAATTGTAAGTCATAATTGTAATAAAATTACCTTTACACCACAATGTGGCCTTCTTACCATTACATTGTACATGATTGCATTGTATATTTGGTTTACTGTTTGAGTAGGTGCCAATTTTATTGTTACCACCAAATATTTTACATATACTTGAAGATATCTTTAAGTCTGGTTTCAGACCCAACCTTAGGTTACCTCTCTGGTCTCGACTCGGACTCGGCTCTCTTTGGTCTTGGTCTCGAACTCGGGATTCGAACCCTCTACAGCGTGATCTCAGTCTCGAACTACTCGAGATGAGCTGGTCTCGGCTACAACACTGAATTTAGCTTTTAAAAAAGTTCTTTCCTACTTGTTATACTTTACTATTTCAGTATCTCTAAGTCAGCGTGTGGCTTATTATCTCCAAGTCGAGGAATAAGCATTGTCGGAGTCACCAATGATTGTGTCAAAGTCAAGGAGAACAAGCTCAGTCACAGAACCTGACTGAAAGGAAGGGAAATCTCCCACTGTACAAGGCACTGAAGTGTCAATAGATTTTTTTTGTTGGTCCCTTTGATTGTAGATAATTACCTCAGTGATTTGAGTGTGGGCAGCAGGGGCCGGCTGAAGGGCCATTACCACCCGCTGCCTTTCACCGTTCCCTAGGAGAGAACAAAGAAACCATGACCACAGTCAACCTGAACCCAAGTGTAAGGATGAGTGATGTGAAATCACTTTCCCTCATCACCTGCCGGGAGGTCTAAGATGATGGGCAATGGGAGCCTGATTGGACCTTCAATAACATTATGCTGGTCAACAGAATCATATCGCCTGGTTCAGATTCAGCTCATAAATAACTATATGCATCTGTCAGCGATTATGGGCCCTATCATACACCAGGTGCGACGCAAGTGTGTTTACTGGTTTCAGACCGATGCAGTTGTAATTTTTACGTCCTGCGCCACGTTGTTTAAGTAGGAAATGCATTTGAGCCCATCTGTGCTCCCATGGGCTGCTGGTCTGGTCTGACCCATCGGTCAAACAAAACCTTGTCTGAAGTCAATGGCGCAGTATTTTTTATTTTATTTTTTTGTTATTTAAAGACGTGTTAGTAATGCGGGCTATAGACGGGTCCACAACGTGCTACATTTTGTCCCAGTAGATTTTCTTCTTGCGCTTTAACGTTGCCTCATGAGCAAAGCTTGCAAATTCCGCGAGCACAACTGGCTTTTAAAGGAATGGGAGATGAGACTGTTTGTTTAGTGCACATTACACCCAAAAGATACTCATTACTCATTAAGAGAATATGGACAACCATTTTAGACCATGCGATAGGAGCGTTGACCATTTTTTTGTCCATCGTTACACTAGCAAACGTGGATTTGGACATGCACTAAGTGCTCTTGCGCCGTGCGCTTTAGACCATGTGCTTAGATCGTTAAAATAGGGCCCTATGTCAGAGCTGTGTTTAGGTATAGGGTATTAAACCAGTTGCTCTCAACCCCATTCCCCGCACACTGCACATTTTGTATGTTTTGTATCTAGAGATGCTCTGGATCGGCGTATACGACAACGTTTTTTTTCAGGTCCTGCCCATATCCAGCAACTTTGCACAGCCCACAATCAACAACCTTTCCCGGACCCCAAAATAATTGGAAATAATACCGTTTAAATATTTAGACATTTACTGATCAATGATATTATGATCTATAAATAAAAATAAGGGATGTAAATAGATTAATTTTGTTTTAATCACAATTATAGTATTATTTTAGCAGTGTATCAAGTAATCAATCACAATCAATTACAGTCATGTCATTAGCACAGGTAGTAATGAAGTACATTTACTCCATTACATTTATTTGAGGAATTTTTGGGGAAATTTATACTTTTAAGAGTAGATTTAAATGTACTTAAACTTTTACTCAAATACATTTCAAGTGAAAAAAATACTTATTTATGCTGGGTGACATTCCTCTCATTACTTTAATGCAAAACATTCAAAGTGTATTTATCTGACAATAGCCTCTATGCACAATCGCTTCCGGGTTTGTCTCAGCACGCCCAGTTACATCCGGATGCTGCGTCTGTATATGGTCAGAAGCCGGTTTTGCGTTAGGTGGAGATAGTGTCAAATTACACTTGCTGTTTATAAAAACGTCCTGCGGTTAACGTGAATTATGTTAACAACACTGTGAGGCATTTAGCTGTCACACAAGAGTGAAAAAGAGAAGCTATTTAAATTATATATTTCGAGCTACATCAACAACTTTGAGGGTTAGTATTCTCTCATATCGTAAGAAATTCGACTAGCGAATCAGCGTTTCTAAAATCGTTGTCTCCGTTTCTGAGAAAACGGATTTTAATAAAGTTTTGCCTCTATACACTTGGCCTCCAGAACGCGCTTCCGGAAGTAGAGACGCTGACTGAGATTCTTTCAGACACACGTCATCAAGGTTCGTGCATAGAGGCTAATACCAATTTGTAGCAGTAAATGAAGAGGTGTCATATCGATCGCAAGTTCGGTATGGCGTGCCACAAGGCTCAGTACTAGGACCATTGTGGTTCACCCTGTACATGCTACCCTTGGGAGATATCATTGGCGTTAGTTTTCGCTGTTATGCTGATGATACCCAGCTCTATATTTCTTTGCAGCCCGACGGAAATGTTTTTTTTTATCGGGAGTAATCCAGGCAAACAAACAGGTTTCTTCCCTGATTCCAGCAACTTCCATTTTTATTACTGATATTTTGGATCAATTTCCCAGGAAGTGATTTTTTTCTCTTGGATGGAAATAATGCAGTGTTGTGCAATATTTTAAATTTGGTTTAGATGGAAATATAGCTACTGAGGATACATCTGGATATCTTAAATCTGAAAGATTTTTGCTACAATAAGTGGGCAACATAGCCCATTGATCATTTAAAAACACCTCCCCCTAGACAAACATCCATGACAAAAATTCTCAAATCCAGAACCGAAAAGTGAAAGTGACTGTTCCCGTAATAGAACAAATTATTTCATAAACACATCGTCAGGCCATGTTCTTTTTCTATGGACTTGAACTGGCAGTTTATATGACACCATTTTCAACTAAAAACTTAAAACATGTGTTTTTCAAAGTGTTTTTGCCATTACTTTACATTAGAACAGCGTTTTGGGGTCCTGAAAACTGATACATTTGAAAATGGGTTTTTGAAATTGTATAATTTGAAATGAAATACTAGGATGAAAAATGAAATGAAATACTAATGAACGTAATACAGGTCTCAGGCACATGTGTATTACGATGTTCAATCTACAGGCACGTGTTTCTTTACAAAGTATCCAAATAATCAAACCGAACCATGATCACAAACCAACTAGAAAACCAACCAAGGAAGTGGTGACATCTAACAATGAATCACTACACATACTAACACAGACAGGGAATATATACAGGGCTCTAACAAGACTAACAATGAACAGCTGGGAACAATGATGACGTGGAACAGCTGAGTGCAATGAACTGATGAGTGACAGACAGAATGCTGGGAAATGAAGTCAATAGTGAAGGACACCGTGATAACGAGGACCTCTAGTGACAAACAAGGGAACACCACCAGACACTGTGATGGTTTTTAGTCGCTTTTACAGATCCGTGTGATCAGGGATCAGTTTTGCCTGTACGCGAAAAACGTGAAAAAAGGAAACTTTTCTTACTACATCGTTGTGTTGTAAATATACCCTTAAACCATTAAAAACATTTCTGTTAGTTGAAATAAAGCTAAAATAAAATATATATTCTAGTTGAAAAAGTTGGAAATGAGTAACTATTACTGAAAAAAATTAACCATAAATAGCAAACAAAAGCACGTAATGAAATGACAAAACATTTTACTAAAATTAACATCAACTAAAAATAAAAGCTAATTCAAAATGCTATACGCCTCATTCGTGCAGAATAGCAGAGCTGAATCGCAATAACCAAACCAATGATCCTGTGCGACTGATGGAGGTCTAGCTTTAAATTAGAAATAACAAATTAAAATGAAATGTGTTAACTTTGTGCTGTGGCCTTTTTCAAATGCATTTTGTTCTATAGATATTTTTTTCACTGATGGAAGTTCTTTGTGCACAGCATGAAGACATAAATTAATAAAAAATGTTGTCAACCTCTATTAATGACTTTATTACTTTGTTAGATATGTTATCCAGTAGATGTGCAATTAAATGGAAAAGACTGACCAGCACATTGTTCCAGAGAAGAAAGTAAGTCATATGGGTTTGCAATGAAATGAGGGTGTGTGGATGAATAATTACATTTTTTTTTTACATTTTTAGGTTAATTAAGCCTTTAATAACTCCCAGTCCTCTTTCAGCTACAGTGGTTATGAGAAGCATGACATTTCTGATAAACTAGTTTCTCGTGCAAGATTAAATGTCATTTGTGTTTGTTAGCCTCATGTGACATCTCGCTGTGTGTGCATTGGATAGATGATGTAAGATCTAAAGAGCCATTTGTCCCGCACACAGTCTTCGTTTTCCTCCCCCACTCTTTTAGACATGCTAAGTTGCTCTGCCTCCAGGCAGCCTGTGTCTGGTAGCACTTAATATCCTCTCAGCAAAGAGCCCGATCTCAGCCCATTTTCACTGAGGTTGACACAAGCTCTTGAATGGCTCTTGTAGCACATGGAATTTGAAAATTCATTGGAAGATTATTGAGGGAAAACAAAAAAGGCAGCTGCTTTTGGCAGGCACGAATTCAATGTCATCCATGGCTCAGTCTCCCGGCCACAGTAGACCAATGAGAGAAGAGCGCTCTCAAGCTGAAAACACAACAATGAGAGGCTTTAGATTGACAGGGCTGATTACAATCGGAGGGTGGAGGGAAAAGGCCCATCTTTGTTTGCAGTCTACATCTGCAGAGCCCTGATAATTTGTAACCAGTATGGAGTACAATTATGCCGTATTAGGTCAGGATCGTACACACTAACTAATTTAGTGCCGATAAAGCATCTTTACCAGAAAAAGGCAGCATGCTACTGTACGCTGGGATCTCAACCTACCCTATCTCACGACCAATTCATATGAATTTGTACGAGTGATTAAAAAGTGGCTAATTCGTACTAATTCGATACGACCTCACTCGTACAAATTCGTAACGATTTGTCTGAAACCCACGTGACGGTTAAGTTTAGGGGAGGGGTTAGGGGTAGGTCATTCGATTACGAATTCATACGAATTGGCCAATTCGTAAAATATGTACGATTTAGCAAAATCGTACTAATTTGTACGAAGTGAGGTCGATATGAATTGTTACGAATTAGCCACCTCGTAAAATTCGTACGAATTCCCGTGAGATCGGGTTGTCTCAACAGATACTGGGGATGGATTTTTGAAATGTCATGTTATGTGTACTATTCATCGTTGGAGACGCTTCCACGAGCAAATTAAACCAAATAAGACTTTGACTAAAACATATGTGTTTAAAGACATAACTGTCATTCACAGATCAGACCTATGTCCAGTTACAAAATAGAATATGAATGACCACAGTGTAAATGCAATCAGCTAAAAACATAACCCCCAAATATTATGTGTAAAACAAATGCATGCTAATATTATGTTAGCCTGGATGCCAGCCCGAACCCCGCCCACAAAATTTTTTGGTCGGGACGTTCGGTCTGGACTCTATTGAGGAGTAATTATGATCAGGCAAAAAATGTTCGCGCCAATCAAATTGCCAGGGCGGGCTTTATACGATGATGGACAGATGATCTGCAGGGACGTAATCATCACGTTATCAAAGAGCGCTTATTAACTGGTTTCCCTCAGAGATGACTCCAGCTGGAGAGTCGTGTCTGTTGTAAAATGAATCGACAGCGCATTCATTTTAATAGACAAACAGAAAACTGCAATCAAGGCATTTGTCGATCGGAAAGATATTTTTGCCGTCCTTCCCATGATTCGTCAAAAGTGTAACTTGTCAGCTGGCTCTGACGGTCGCTAAGAAGATGAAAAGCCTGTGGTCGTTGTGGTTTCGCACTCATCGAAGGATCAAGTGAAAGAAGCAACACTCGTTATTTTACTTCTAAAATAAGTAACGTTAAGTTCTGTAGTTGACAACTGTGCTATGCAAAGTATTTGACTTACTGCGTTGCTCTGATTGGTTTTAGGTCTCTGCGACTATCCAATTGAGTGCAGAGTTTTTGTTTTTCCTGGTTCGGTTAAGACACACCTCATAATCAAAGCCCTACGGAGTGGTATCAGACTCATATTCTGACTAGAATATGAGTATGACGAAGTCAGGCTAATATTATGTGTAAATTGGCCACAAATTTGGAATTACAGATTTATTTTTGTAAGTTTCACGTCAAATTTAAAAAGACAGAAAATAGCCTGAGTAAATGTAATCAGCTTAAAAATACAATTATTTTGAAAATTGTAAACAAAATGCATGCTTATATTATATGTAAAGTGGTGGCATTACAAATTTAATTGTCTTTTTTCCCCAATGTTTAGGTAACTTTCACAAGGAACTGAGTAAAGCCCACACGTCTAAAGAGTAAAATAATGTCCTCATCTTTAATCACAAGTGTAGTCTGTCATCTCTGCTGCTTTAACATAATATCCTGAGACGTGACATTTGACTTTAAGTCCCAAACAAAAATAGCATTCCATGATTAACCTGGCAGCTCAAAACAGCTTGTTGACTTGAAGCAGAGTGCAGTCTGAACTACAGAACATTATAAGTCACATCTAAAATAAAGTGTTTGTGTAGATTGTTGACAGTACAGTAGTGGACTCTCAACACTTAACCATGCATTTTGGGGTGAGGTGGGGTCTTGTGAAGCACAGATACTAAACAGTCAGAAGGGAATTCACTGAGCAGTTGCACCACTTTAGCACATCTTTTTATCAATCAAGTGATTTGCCTGTCCACACCAGAACAAACGAACACGACTACAAACCATGACAAAGCGATCAAATATCACAGCGAATCAGAAGAGTGTGTGGGCAAACTCTTTCTGCAAACGTACTGCACTCACAACCAAATCTATCAAAAATCACAGCCAATCAGCAGAGCTTGTGAGTGGAGTCTCTCTGCAAATGTACTGCACTCACCACCAAACCAATCAAAAATCACAGCCAATCAGAAGAGCATATGGGCGCAGTCGCTCTGCAAGTGCACACAACCAAATCTATCAAAAATCACAGCCAATCAGAAGAGCTTGTGGGCAGAGTCGCTCTGCAAGTGCACACAAACCAAATCGATCAAAAATCACAGCCAATCAGAAGAGCTTATGGGCGGAGTCTCTCTGCAAGTGCACACAACCAAATCTATCAAAAATCACAGCCAATCAGCAGAGCTGAGTCTCTCTGCAAGTGTACTGCACTCACCACCAAATCAATCAAAAATCACAGCCAATCAGAAGAGATTATGGGCGGAGTCGCTCTGCAAGTGCACACAACCAAATCTATCAAAAATCTCAGCCAATCCAAGTCTCTCTGCAAGTACACTGAACTTGCAAAGAGAATGGATAAGTGCATAATCAAATTCGTAAATTATAAAAAATACAAACTGAGGGGACTGAAACTTCTTCACAGAATAAACTTGTTTGAACATTCTTGTGTCCTTTAAATTTATTTTCAATATCTGAGGTGAATTATCCAGAATGGCTATAAAGATCACACAAAATGATATTTAAACTCATTTTAGACACTTAAATAAACATTAAATAAAGCACATAACACCTGAGATTATCATCATTATACTTTGTATTAGGGTCGGGGGATATGACTAAAATATGATCTCGAAATTGTTTTTACATGTTGATCAATATCAATATCATTTATCATGATATATAATTTGATAATGCTGACAGCTTAAATTGACAGTCAAATTTAATTTAATTAAATTTACAGTAAAAAAAATCTTTTATTTCA
Source organism: Hybognathus amarus (assembly GCA_030378365.1). Classification (NCBI taxonomy): domain Eukaryota; kingdom Metazoa; phylum Chordata; class Actinopteri; order Cypriniformes; family Leuciscidae; genus Hybognathus; species Hybognathus amarus. The sequence goes on from JAQIUQ010006320.1 coordinate 201,383, forward strand.
TGAACTGAAAGACTATTAATATAACATTTCATAACAATTAGAGTCACATTCATAACAATTTTAACACATGAACCACCGTTCCTGTATCCTTGTTACACTACTAGCATAGTGGATTATTACTTTGTGTAAGTCTGGCCAAGCTTCGAGTCCAGTAGCATCTATTAAAAAATAACAGCAAGTGCGAAAACACAAGTGCGCAGACTCAAATCCCAAGATGTCAGCGCCATATTGAGACATTGGCGGCTTAGGTTCTCTTCAATGGAAAAGAGTGAAGGGTGTCGTCCATCTTTTTTACAGTCTATGATCATAACCCATAAGTGTCTTTCCGAAGCCACTTTAAGCCCACTTAAATCAGGTGCATTGCCGTCTCTATAGTAGTCGCACTGTATATGGCATCTCTCTATAGGCATGGTCTCTCTCTCTCTCTCTCTCTCTCTCTCTCTCTCTCTCTCTCAATAAAGACATAAACAATACATTACTTGTGTGGAAATGGAAATGTAGTAAACAACAGTATCTAGTCATTGGAGTTTGGTGTGATTACAGCGTGTTGGTTAACAAGGGTTTGGCTGCAGTATTGCAGGGTAACCGTATTTTAAGTCTGATCCTCTTTTGGAAATCATTGAGACTTGGTCAGAGAAATAACACAATGCATTTCCATTTAGCAGACATACAAATCGACTTAAAATTAGGAATACAACAAGCGATTCATCATAAATATGATATCATAGCGGTCTGTTTTCAGGTGTGCTTTATAGTTTCCTGGTCGATGACGCCACCCGCCTATGACGTCACACCATTGGACTGATTATACACGAGCTTCAGCGACGCGATCACGCGTGGTCGTTCCCACAGTGTCTCGTACGCAGCTCAAGTTCCCTTGAAAGGGAACTACCTACTACTGCAGCTGCTATTTTCTGTCAATAGCAAAGAGTTTTTTTGAATAAACTTTTAATAATGAATTATCCACATTGATTTTAATCTCTATATAGACATTTTACTTATTGAAGGTGAAATAAATGAGCATTGACATGTTAAATAAGAATGAATGCACTGGAGGATGTTTTACTACAAACAATCGTGCTTTATCTAAAAATAAACAGCATGGGTTCCCAGGATGATTGTAAACTTTTGTGTGTGTGTGTGGAAAAGAGGGATGCCCAATTTTTTGCTCTTTTTTCCCCTTTCCTATTTCTTTTTCAAAAAACCTTCAAAGCCGAAGTTGTTCAAAGGGCCGGGGGTTTGGGAGGAGGACCAGACAGGGCTGTTTTTAATTCATCCTTCTTAATTAACAGTCTGGGCAGCAGCTCCCAAACACTGAGGCTTGACTCACTGTTTTCTCTTATTTTCTCTAAACAGAGCAAGGGTTCAGCATGAGAACGAGTGCTGGGAAGAGAGGGTGTTTAACACACTTCCTGTTGCATCTCTGCCACCTTTATCCAGTTCATCTTTTCCACATTTTGCTAGAAGAATCCAAACATAATGTAGTTGTTTCAGATTTAAAGGGTTACTTAACATTATTTTTAAGAGAGAATATCAAGATGTTTATGATGTTTTATAGTGTATTCAGATTCAGCTCAGTTCTCTTAATTGGTTATTTTGGTCTGGACCCAAAAAGAAAGTAATGCATTTCACTTTTATTTGGCAATTAATATATATTTATTTTTAGTTTTCTTGTTGTTTTTTCTTTAGATGTAGTGTTAAAAATTAGCTTGTATAATTTTTCCTTTGAGTCTGACTAAAATAACAAAACTCCAACCTTATGCAGCTTTGAAGTGACTGTTATGAAAGTGAATCAAGAACCACTCTAACAATTACAGTTTTGCATCGCATCTCTTGCAAAATGAAGCACTGCATTCAAAATATCACAAGCACATCTCAAAAGCAAACATTTGTCTTACGTTGCAAGGCTACAATTTGCAAGAGCTCACCACAATTGGACAGTTGAAGACTGGAAAAATGTTACCTGGTCTGATGAGTCTCGATTTCTGTTGAGACATTCAGATGGTAGAGTCACAATTTGGTGTAAACAGAATGAGAACATGGATCCATCATGCCTTGTTACCACTGTGCAGGCTGGTGGTGGTGGTGTAATGGTGTGGGGGATATTTTTTTGCCACATTTTAGGCCCCTTAGTGCCAATTGGGCATTGTTTAAATGCCACAGCCTACCTGAGCATTGTTTCTGACCATGTCCATCCCTTAATGGCCACCATGTACCCATCAACTGATGGCTACTTCCAGCAGGATAATGCACCATGTCACAAAGCTCAACTCATTTCAAATTGGTTTCTTGAACTTGACAATGAGTTCACTGTACTAAAATGGCCCCACAGTCACCAGATCTCAACCCAATAGAGCATCTTTGGGATGTGGTGGAATGGGATCTTCGATGCCCTGGATGTGCATCCCACAAATCTCCTTCAACTGCAAAATGCTATCCTATCAATATGGGCCAACATTTCTAAAGAATGCTTTCAGCACATTGTTGAATCAATGCCACGTAGAATTAAGGCAGTTACTGAAGGTGAAAGGGAGTCAAACACAGTATTAGTTTGGTGCTCCTAATAATCCTTTAGGTGAGTGTAGTGTATATACAGAGTTATTCAAAACCCAAAGCTCTTCTTTCATGAGCTCCTATGTTCATTTCTGTTCAAGATTGAAAGAAATTGGCAGAGAGATGTTGAAAAACTCACTGTAAACACAAAAGCAAGATTGATAACTTGACATTTGGCTTATTTATAGACAAAGCCCATGATTCGGTTGTTGTTCGGTAAAGCAATACGTGTTTGCACATGTGAGGAGGGCTGATGAATTACTGTGGCATTTTGAAAAGGATATCAAGAGACTTCCTGATATATTTTTGTATTACATAGCGAATTGTGTGTTGTGGTTTGCAAAAAGTGTTTTATGAAATTGAAACTGAGTAAAAGAAAAGTAGTGTATGGTTTTGCAGACTTGTTATATGTTTCTGGCGTTGGTGTCGAAATTGTGACAAGTAAGGATTTTCTGTGTAAGCAATTGATAAAAAAAACTGTAACCATTTTTTCAGCTTCCCTTTTTCCCAGATGTACCATTTAGTTTATTTCCGTTCTTGACACTGTGGCAATAGTGTGTCTCACGGCTAGTTTAATTGTGCCGTCAGACTGTAATTAGAATAAACGCAGTGCAACGTCTTCTGATGAGAGACGGTTCTGACAGGCATGACTTCACTGGTTCTCGTCGCACATGTCCCATGCTGTGGATACATCAGTATTCTTCATCAGCTGAGCTTTCACCTGCGATCAGTGCTCAACATCTCAACATCTCACTGATTGGCAGCACTAATTACAGCGAGCCGCCAGCTCTCCATGTTCTCACCAAACCCTGTGCTCTGACCTGACATGCCTTTCCCGTTCAGAGCCTGACTGATGTGTTTAAACATTGATCCGGGTGCTATCTGGAGAGCAGTCTATACTGAAGGTGTAATGGGGACTGTGACCACACATTTGTGGTGATTACTTTCTGGCAAGGATTGCAAAAGTGATGCAGAATTTTTATTGTGCTAATTTAACTGCTTTTTTTTTTGGGATATTATCTTTCATGTTAGCCTAGAAATCTAGACACACCCTAGCGACAATAAAAATTATTTTGCAGTGTGGTCTAGCAACTCTCCATAGACGTTTTAGCTGGAAAAACCCAACTCTGGCCGGGCCTATCACATCATGTATAGAGTCGGCGGGCGGCCAAACATAATGACGACAGAGTTGCGACAGTCAGAGCCAGAGTAAGCTCGGACATATTCGGTTTGAAGCCGTTCATCCTCCACGCGCGCTGTTACAAAAAAAGCTGTGGCGAAACGATCAACTTGTCAACGCACTCGTGCTGTCGCGTCGAGTATAAAGGCTTTACTCCGTGTCAGCGCGCGCTCTGATCGGTCAAGGTGCACGGACCACTCCTGAATCATCTCCAGCACTTCAAAGCCTCCGAAATCTCCCTTATTTTCAATGTTGACAGCTATGGACTGGATTTGGTAAAAGTTTAATATATCTACTTGCTCTGCTGACTACGTCACCTTCTTCGTTGCTCTGATTGGCTGTAGCGCTATCTAATGGCGTGCAGAGAGAATTTGAAAGACAACCGTATATCCCGCCCTTCGGATTGAGCCCTGTCAATGAAGAGTTCCCAGACCTAACATCTTAATGTAGGTCTGGCATGCCAGGCTACTTTCATGTAGTGTGTAACAGAGCTTTTTGTGAATCAGACTGTACTTAGTTTTGTGAAAAATTTTGTGGTTACACAGTTTTGTGAAAAGGTCTGCAAAGTTTTAAAGATCAAACTGTAAAGTTCTTGTCTCCTAAAATAAGAATAAATTCTGAGCTACCTGAAAAAAGTCGTCAAAAATTTCAGTCTTCACTTCTATAAATTTGCATAATGACCACATCTGGTATTGATTGGCTGAGCAGCATCTCTTAGCTCCACCCCCAAACACTATAGCGTATCTGAGACTGGAAGAGTTCGGTTTGTGTTGTTCTTGTTGAGAAGATGCTGTTTTCTTCTGACAAACCAAATCCACTTTGATGAGATTGATACGGTAAAACCCACGCATCATTACTGTTCGTATCACTGGGATCAAGAACTGAGATTCAGATATGATGAGCGTTTACTTTCTGACCAATCAGAGCAGAGAAGCGTTCAGAGAGGTGGGACTTATAGAGACTGAATCGTTAATCGAAGCGTTTCAGACACTGTGAGAAAAGAGCTGATGTTGCAATGGACAGTAAAGAGGTGTGTTTTCATTAAAAAAAAAAACAATAATGTTTTAGGTTCATGTCAGATTCTATCAACAGCATTTTTGGCACAATATGGATAATTAAAGAAAATAATTTTGACTCACCTGCACAACAACAAAGTTTATTGCAGCTGTGCCTATGGAATATATATATATATATATATATATATATATATATATATATATATATATATATATATATATATATATATATATCACTGTCTGTAAGATAGAGTGGAATGCAAACAACCAAATATACAAATTATTCACTTTTCTAATCAGTGATTCTAATTGCAATGTCTTGCAACATTCTGCTCTCTCTTTGTCTCTTCACATTATGCAATAAACTTTTAATAGCAGTGTTAAAGCACTTGGGGAAGATAAAATTAAAGGCAAACTAAATCAGTTTGTCATATACCTTGCATCATTAGTTTCTTACAGCTCTCTAGAAACTGCAAACCTTTATCTTTTACTTTTCACGTTTATTTATCCCCTTTCAGTAAGCCAGTGGTGCCCATCAGTCAGCATTCCCTGCTGGTTTAGTGGATGACAGCAGAAAGCTTGACTATAGCAAATTTTTATACTTATACATTTTTAGTTCAGTGTCCACATCAGCAGAAAAATGTGCCGTTAATTTTATCGTCAAATGAACTAATTCTAAGTGATTGAGCAATTGGAGCTGAAATTGATGCAGGGAAAAAAATAATTGTTGCAATATGATTGTTCAAGGCAACAGCATAAACCACAGCTGTCATTGCCTTTAAAGTCTGTAATATGAGAATAAAATTCTTAAGACATAATATAACTATTATTTTATATAATTAATTCAAGACTTTCAGTGGTGTAATGCCTTACTTGGACTTGTATGTTAAAAGAGAGACCAACAGTCAAATATACATATTATATACAAATAAATAAATTCAATGATGTGATTGACTAATCAGAACATATTCCAGAGTATCATGTAAATCGACATTAAGGATTTATTTGATAAATTAAAAAAAAAAATCCTCTATTCAATTGGATTCTTTTGTTGTTTGTATTCAAATGCTGTGCTTCCAGTCTCCTTTGGCAAGAGAATATAAGATGAATGCGAAAGGTTTTTCTCTGACTATGAGCTCCTTATATATATTAGGTGACTAATGTAGCATGTCCAAGGCTCTCAGTGTGTGTGCAGCACTAGAACGGCAAAGTAGGAGGCAAATGGAGATGCCATCACTCAATCTCACAAGTGATTAGACAGCCAGAGACTGTGCTTTGCTCTCAGCTGATTTCTCTTACCCTTAGGGAGAATGTTATAGTGTGTTTGTCATATTATCAGAACTGGAAGGGGAAATGATCACCCCATTATGAACTCATTTGTGTTGTGTGTTAATTTGCCCCCCAAAAAATCAATCAAGCAATAAATAAATCAAGCAATCAAACAATCAATCAAACAATCAATCAGTTGGGGCCTGATGTCATTTAGACGTTTATTACTGTTGATTTGATCCCAGCCATTAATGTTAGCTAGCCTTTGAGATCTGATTGTATGTCATGTGTGTCTTAAAGGTGCCATATGTAATAATTGAGGTAAAAATATCCAAAAAATGAGCTACACGCATCAAAAGAATGAGAAGAAATAAGTGCAAAGATGTAATTAAAAAACTGAGAAGTGATAGTGCTACCGAGATATAAACCTAAATTAGCATGCTAAATTACTAGCCCCGGCCCAGCAGGTGTCGTAATACCAGTTTTGGCCATGAGAGGCGGTATGCGGGCGGGCAACATAACCACCAGCCAAACTGCAATAGACGAGTAACTTGCGCGGCTTGTGTGTGTGTACTTGAACCTGTCAGTCGTGTGGAAAGTACAGCCCACTACTACAGTCAGGGAAGAGTTCAAAAAAATGATTGGTCGACATTATGCATGAGGAATACATTTTGGTAAGTTGTAGCATACTGTATAACTTTCAACAGTGTTCATGTTCTTTTTCCATTAGCTAGTAGGGATGATCGGTTCACGTGCGCTAGGGATCTGTGGTGTAATATGTACAAGCGCCAAAACGGTATTTATTGTTTGAATTGCATAATAAAATTGACAGAATCTGAGAGCTTAACTAACCTGCTTGCTAAGTGTCAATTGTGTGTCTCATGGTGAATTCGTGAGAATTGGCAGCTCTGAATGGCACTAGCTTGATCAACATCAGCGAATGCTGTCTGTCAAATTAATTCAAACTAACAATAAAAGTGTAATATGAACAAAACGAATACCATAAACTTAAAATAACACCTAGGCTTTTATTTTCCCATATCGTCGTTGTTCATTGAGTCTCTGATCTCTAAAAATCTCCAAATTCTTCACGTGAAACTGCGGTCTTCCAACCTTTTACTATCGTGTCAAATGATTTGAATAATATGTGCGAGAAAGAGAGCAAAACAGCGCTCGCTTGTGTTGTTTGAAGACGTGAGAGTGCGCGCAGCCGTGGTACAACTCACTTTCTGGAGGTATACTGCCCCCATCTGCTATGGAATATGTTTTGATTTTCAGTTCCAGATGGCACCTTTAACTTATTAGGTACAAAGAACAGATAATCTGTTATCAGCAACATAGATCCAGCCACATCTGGTACGTACATGTTGAATCCCACACGTACCAGATGTGGTCCGGATCTGGGCTGTCTGGGAAAGGAAATTGCTAAGTTTCAATCAGATTCATAGCTTTCACCTGACATCACACCCTAAAGCTTAGACAGCTGGGTAAGTGTAAAATTATTTATTTACTATTTTATTTGTATTACATATTACTTTATTGATTAATTATTTATTATGTTATTTTTTCCCGCTCAACTTTGGCATAGATAAAGATGCTCAGGACCTTGTCGCCCTGCTGGCTTTTTTAATTAAAGTGGTGCTCCGATTGAAAATAATCAAAACTATATGCTGGCATCAGGAAAAAAATAAGTTTGGTAGACAACACACAGTTTCAGTGGAGGTGGTAAGGACTAAAACTAGCTTTATTTACAATGTTGGGTGTTTAAAATAATTTATTTTAGGCTTTGCTATATTATAGGTGTGTTTACATGGTACTAATGTCTCAGAAACATCTGCACCATTTGGAGGGGGGTCTGAAAATAAAGATCTAAATTAAGAAGCATTTGTGAAAACATTATATAATCTCTTCAATATGATCCTCTTGTGATGTCTAACACTAACATTGACTCTGGCAGATAGAAGACGGGTTAAACTTGTTATTATATTTATATGTGTGTGTGTGATGAGGGGATGTTGTTTATTTGTTATTTTAAACAAATAACAAATTATATTATTTGTTAATAATGTACAGAATCTGTAGAGTTGCAGTATCATGCTCAACCAGACCTTTGTAAATTAGTAAGTTATTCATTATAAAGCAGTTTATGTTTGAGTAAGATTAAATAGATTGTAGTTTTTTTTTATGTTGTAAATCTAATTTGGAGAGCAGAACTTCCTGTAAGATGTGTTGTTAATGATATGGGTGACTCCATAAAGTCCCATGGTGGTTTTAACGACCTTGATTTAACTTTTCTAATGGCCTATTTTCAGAGCAGTATTAATTAATGTATATTTTAATCCGTGTTTTTCTTGTCATGTGTAATTTGAAGGAAAGATTTTGAGTGTAATATAGAACTGGTCTAGTGGGATTAGCCTTTTGCCAAGCATATATTCTGATATGCTTGCAGAACACGGCCTGGTTTTTAAAGCAAGGCATTGCAGTTGACATTATTGCTAATAGGACATGTATCATTCTGCTTTACCCTAGTCTAAGTTGTGCCAACTCACCAGTGCAGGGGTGTACACGAGGAGCCGAGGGAGATATTGAGCCAAGGTGTAGTGGATGAGCTGGATGGCAGAGGTGGAGCCAAGAGAGCGTTGAGCTAAAGTGGAGTGGATGGGGTCGGAAGGCCAGAGGAGGAGCCGAGGGAGTATTGAGCCAAGGTGGGGCCGATGGGTTCGGAAGGCCAAGGGAGTATTGAGCCAAGGTGGGGCCGATGGGTCGGAAGGCCAAGGTGGAGCTAAGGGAGTATTGAGCCAAGATGGGAGGTGATGGGTCACAAGGCCAAGGTGGAGCCGAGGGAGTATTGAGCCAAGGTTGGAGGCGATGGGTCGGAAGGCCAATGTGGAGCCAAGGGAGTATTGAGCCAAGGTGGGGCCGACGGATCTGGAAGGCCAAGGTGGAGCCAAGGGAGTATTGAGCCAAGATGGGAGGTGATGGGTCGAAAGGCCAAGGTGGAGCCAAAGGAAGTATTGAGCCAAGGAGGAGCCGATGGGTCTGATGGCAGAGGTTAGAGCCAAGGGAGCATTGAGCCAAGGTGTAGGCGATGGGTCGGAAGGCCAAGGTGGAGCTCGAGGGAGTATTGAGCCAAGATGGAGGGAGGCGATGGGTCGGAAGGCCAAGGTAGAGCCGAGGGAGTATTGAGCCAAGATGGAGGGAGGCGAATGGGTTCGAAGGCGAAGGTAGAGCCAAGGGAGTATTGAGCCAAGGTTAAGCCGGGTGGGTCAGAGGGCAGAGGTGGAGCCAAGGGAGCATTGAGCCAAGGTGTAGGCGCAATGGGTCGGAAGGCCAAGATGGAGCCGGAGGGGCAAGGGAGCCTGGCAGGGTTTGAAAGATGACGGACCACAGCGGAGCCGAGGGAGCATTGAGCCAAGGTGGAGGTGATGGGGTCGGAAGGCCATGGTGGAGCCGAGCAAGTTTTGAGTATCGCAGTATCCGACCAGCATTGGAACCACTGGATGACCCGCCGGCTGAAGGGAGACAAGAATAATAGGCTGTCTTTGGTAATGGAGGGGGAAGAGGGAGGATGGGGCCATTCACGAATGAAGGAGACTTTGGGCTGGAAAACAAAGACTTGGAGCTAAGTCTGATCAGCAACGACTTGGATGACCTGGGCATTAAATGACTTGGACCTAGGCAAAGCCAATGGAGGCGAAACGACTTGGGACGACTTAAAAACTACTATTTGGACCTTAACTCACAAACTCACTTTTGAAATGCATAACTTACAAAGGTCTGGTTGAAAATGAGACTGCAGCTCAATAAACAAATAATTAGCTTGTTCATTAACTTAACCATGTATTGACAGTCTCATATGCGAGACATGAATGTTATATGTATATTTTCCCCACTTAAGGGGCACTGATTTAAATCCCCAATTTGTCGGAATAGCTATCCCATGTGAATGTACTAAATAAAAAGATGGAGATTTTTACATGAAAGTCATGATAACAACAATTTTGTCGGGTAAGAAAAAAAACCTTAGTGGGTAGTCCAACTAAAACCAGCTCAAGTTAATGGTCCAAGCTAAAATACCAATTAAATTGTCAACTAATGTTGACCTAGCTGAGCTGGTGGACCATCTTTTAAACAGATACCAGACTCCTCCGAATCTACTCGTGCACAAGTCCATTGCACACTCCCCCCTAAATCTCACTCCTATATCTGGGTCACGCAGCACTAATGTTACTGGTTGCCCCGAGGCCAGGGGGTTGAGGTTTACAACGCTTTTTGAGGTTTACTAACTGGCCTCCATTACACCGGCTTGGACCAGCTAGATACCAGACCTTTAGCTGGATTATCAAACAGGATTGAGCTACTGTTATTTAAATTGTATATTGCTGTTCAAGTACATTTATTTGGTTTGCATAGCCTTTTGAAGCTTTTAATTGACCTTTTAACCTTTTAATTAATTTTGTTTTTCTGAACCAGAGTCCTGTGCAAGCAGAATCTGGCCCAGGTAACCAGCCAAAAAAACAAAAACAAAACAACAACAAAATACACTTTACAATATAATTAATTATTTAACATTAGTTGACTACCTTAGTTATGAACTAAGAATGACCAATTCTTCAGCATTTATTAATTTTAGGTAATATTAATGTCAACATTTACTAATACTTTGTTATTAAAATCAAAGGTTGTATTTGTTAACACTGTTAACTAACATGAACAAACAATGAACAGCTTAATTTGTATGAAATAACATTAACAAAGATTATTAAATACTGTAACAAATGTATTGCTCATTTTTAGTTCAAGTTAGTAAATACATTAACAAATGTTAACTAATGAACCTTATTGTAAAGTGATACTCAAACAAACACATCCCATACTAGTGAGTTCATGTCCTAATCCTGTACTTTTTTTTACACTGAAACTGTCAAATCTGTGTAGCTGTATTATTATTGTGTACTTCTTATGCTAGCCTAACGGGACTGCAGGCTTACATCATGGAGGCTGGCTTCTCTGTTCTCGCCAGTTGCTCAAATAAAATCTAGGCCAAAATATATTTATCTTGCTTGTTTAAAAATGAGCCATATTCTTGCTCTGTATAACAAATAGTTCCACAAATATTACTCTTCTCATGTTGAATTTTTGAGCTCATGTTCAGAGCTTATGCCATCTGCCTTTAATAATTACAAAAGGTTGTGACTCTTCTGATTTGCTGTCATTGCATGAGCTACTGTCAAAATGCGAGTTAATTGTCTGTAATAACAGAACAACACAAGAGCAACAAAGCAGAAATCTGATCCTCTCAAAATGTGCTTGAGCTGCTCCCTGGAATATCAATTTTTCGAAGAGCTTTACTCTTCCTCAATATGTATGAAATTCAGTCATTTAAAAAAAAAGCAAGGAACTGGGCCACGCTCATTTTAACACACCATCTATATTCATACATACTCTTTTAAAATGACAATGACTTTATAATAAATGATAATACATGAAACCAACGGATACAATTTAACTGAAAAAAAGACAATCTGTGATAACTAAGGCAACAAATGAAACAGTATTGGTCCATTCAACATCAACAGAGGCAGTACAAAATAAAGAGATTATTTCATCTGAGCTTTGACGGCATTGACTGTGAAAAGCCGTGAAATAGATTTGTCATAAAATGACAGAAACAAAGAAACGATCAGAAACGAAATGACAGACCAATTTAAAATACTAATTAATACAACAAACATGGCAAAATAAATAAATAATATAAAAAATCAATGTTTCATGTCTCATGACACCACAGACGCTCTGCTATTATTGATGTTAAATTCTCATCCGTCTTTTCCTCATTTGTCCTCTGTAGTGCCATCATAAATCTACAGGCCAATTCATTATTAGAACTAAAAGAGAAAAGAAAAGATTAGATATTCTGCCCCTGTCGGTTTTACATATTTCAAATAAATATATTTTACTAGGCATGTGTGTAACATCAAGATACAGTGGAAATGATTTGAATAAATGCCTTAGCTAACAATGCATACCATGTGCAAAACACTGATAAGAGCATACACCCAGTGTGTGTGTGTGTGTTTGGACACATTTATTTATCTATACAACATTTAGGACTGATCAGCAATGGCAAGTATTGCAGCTTAAAAAATGGCTAAATGTCAGTTTAGAACAAATGTCACAGATATGTGGCACACACCTACATTAAGGCTTAACATTTTAGTTTAGGGCAGTAGAAATAATAATATTAATAATAATAATCTTTTTTTTAAGTGGCAGTTGAATTTTGGCTCTTAGTTATCAGGCTTCCAGGCTTGGCTCTGAATATTGCTTTATTGAAACAGATTTACGATTCTAGTTTGCGCTGTGCCTGAAGTAAAGCACGTCTGCCATTGGTTCAGGCCTGACGACTCCAGGGAGAAACTCCTCCTAATGTCTCGTCCTGATCAACCCCCCACCAGACTACATTTAACATGCCAATTGGATCCACAAGCAAAAGCTATTATATCACAGCGGTGGTGAACGTGGGCAATGGGGAATGTCACAATATGGAAATCTACAATGTAACCTCTAGGCTGAATCATATATATCCAGCCCGTTCTCATCCTTAGAACGCTATATGACAAAATGACGCTTTTCTACGCACTTGGCACCCTTTATCGTTAATATAACACGCGAACCCAAGGCGTCATAAATCCTTTAGCGTAATATGAGACTACCCTACCCAACCCCACACCTAAACCTACCCATCACAGCGCGTGTTATATTAACGATAACGGGTGGCATGTGCGTAGTATAGCGCCGTTTTGTCATAGGCTATAGCGTTTTATATGACGCTAAAGGATGAGAATGCGTTGGGATATGAGTTAAATGTCAAATAATTGAGGAACAGACTTCCAATAAAATAAGATTTGTGATTGCATTTTGAATTGAAAGGTTTGTATGGAATACAACATGGAATTCCTCACCCATAAACATCCGAAGCATTGATAGCTTCTCAATTTTTAAAAACAAGCTTAAGGACAGGCTATCAGAACAAATCTGCAACCATTAATGACTGTGTTGTAAATTATCTGTTTTATATACTAATCTTGTAAACCTTACATCCCTGGATATATGTTTTGTGATGTTTTGCCCAGGGACAGCAGATGTAAATTAGCTATTAGCTAACTCTGGTGCAATTACTTTTAATTGTGCATTGTCCCTGTAAAAATAAACAATAAAATAAAAATTTATGTTTTAGAGAATTTGAAATGCATGTGAAATGCATTTAATTGGATTTTAGTATATAAATAATTTGTTGATCCATTTGACAATCAGAACTAGATTAATAATGCATCTCCATTGGGACTATTAAGGGGTTAATAGGAAATAAATGATAATTTCTGGACAGAATCCATTAATTCACTAACAGGTCAAAGGAAACCATTATAATCAAGCTTCTCCTATAATCGCTCATACTGTGAAATCTGAGCACACTTAAAAACTAGAAATTGCTTGTTTATATTTCATTTTTATTAATAAAAGCTTTAATGTTTATGCACTGCACTTCTGCTCATTTTTAAAATTGATTTAGCAATGTCATAGCAAGAGAAAATGATACCTTTTTATTTTTTAATTAAACTAACTTAACCATAAAATCAAATTTTGACAAGCACCAAATAATTGTTTGACACAAGACATAAAGCACACATTATAATCTATAATACTTTATTTTTTTAAATCAGATAACATATGGCAATCATGCTTTTATATAACACCATCTAAAGACATTTATTATATATATATATTTTTCTTTACATAGAATATTTTACATTAGGCCCAAACAGTTAGAAATATACAAAACAATATTTTGTTTGACTAGACATATTATCTATTCTCTTATAATCTTCCATCATTGTTATTCATTTGTTATTACTATTCTTTTTTACATTTCATAAAGATATGTGCTTTAGTTTCTGAGATTCGATGCATTATTGCAGTAAACAGCAAATAATATAAGGTTCTTCAACAAGACAAAAACCTCAAAACGGACATCTACAGGTACTTTTACACGGTACAGTTTTACAACATTGTTTCAGAGAGAAATCTGATGAAGGGTAAATTTATACAATTTCACAAAAAAAAAAATCTCTTATTGATTGCACATTTTCATCAGACGTCTTGCAGAGAATAAATTGAGTAATTAATCCAGATCTCTGTCACATGTAGCTGCCGTAGAAGCAAACTAACAGTGTTATCTCATTTTCAGATACCTTTGTGGCTTGTGAACTTAAAGCTTTGTGCTTTTCACCAGTGGCATTTCAAAATAAAACAGTGGAAATAAAACACTCACTTCTCTCTGTCTGTCTCTCACACACACACACACACGCACACAAACACACACAAATATGCCTTTATATTACTTCATGTAAATGTTTTATTGCCTAACTAGTCTGTAGATTTAAAAAGAACAGAATTTTCCTTTACATTTTCCTCATTCGAACGACGGCTTTGTCTGTTTTTGACACATAGTGCTGGTTTTCAACGATGTCTGAAAAAATGACCCTAGAAACCATGGCAACAGACTATAGCTTCTGCTCAGGACTGATTATTCGCTGAAGGCTGCTCACAGCTATAATCGTTTTCGATCCAGGAGAGCAAATTTTGGTCACTTTCTGCCATTTTTTTCCTGAGGAGTGGCACGCAAATGTGGTGAGCAGGATTAACAGTGGTTTGGCGGGGTACGTCTGCCCCAAAAAACGATTTTCGGACCCTGTGCAGTGATACGGCGTGACGCGAAACAGTTTTTCAGATCTGTCAGTAGCATAAACATGAATTTGGTCCTTCTTACTCTTACATAGAAAACATGTACTAAAATGATTCTAAAAAACACATACAAAGTTATTTTTTGTCTTAGAAAAAAAAGGAAAAAAAAATAGTAACAGTCTTTTTTGACGTCAATTTGCCCCGCGGCTGGTAATGCACTGACGGCCCGGGCGTTTGTAAACCCAAATCCATACTGGTCTTGTGCTTGTCAGGGTTTCGCCCGAGGGGTAAACGGGAGAAAAGGGCTGTGTTTGAAACTGTAGAGTCTTGAAAAGTGTATTCTGGCTATTTAACCTTGACATCCAAGGTTCAGTCTCTGCCCGTTGCACACTCCCATATTCTTACTCTCTTCTTTTATATAGCTATAAAGATATAGTATATATATTTATTTTTTCAGATACAATCAGATACAATTCGATTCTAACCTACAACTGCATTTTAATACATTAATTACATGTAATATCAAATTAACACTGTGCTGTTGGAATTACATTGGGATGCCAAATCTTGAATTATCATTTATATCCTATGCTTACACTGTGACCCTTTTTTTTGTTTTCTAGAAAGACTATATCTTGCATATGAAATACAGATTAACCATAGAACATTGCCGGATAGATTTTTTTAGACCATACGTATATATGTACCAAAAGAAGTCAAACTGTAATCAGGTTGGTGTTCCCTCGGAGGTAGGTGAATATACTTCAGACATGGAAGTCCTTGGTTGTGATCGACTCTTTAATTCTCTCTCTGAACGCTGACCTTTGATAATTCGGGGTGAAGCGGGAGGGGCGGTGGTTAGATGTAGGCCTCGTCGTTGGCTGGGATGGGTTTTCCGGTTGTTGTTCGGGTCCGTTCTCTGAGTCCGAACCAACGCTGTGGGCTGGATCATTATCCGAAGGCGCTGCAAACGGGAAGGAAAGTCGTCAGCTGCCATTTCTGGACAGACAAACTACACTCCAAAATCCTTAATGGATTGATGGACATAAAAAATGTTGGGTTGTTGAACCCATGGTTGGGGCAAATATGGACAAACCCAACCATTGATTTATATTTACATTTGATCATTTAGCAGACGCTTTTATCCAAAGCAACTTACAAATGAGGAAAGCAATAGAAACCATTGACCTAACAATATGCGAGTGCATACTTCCCAGTTTAAGTCTGAATGCAGTTATATATTTCTTTTTTTAAATCGATACACAATAAAAAATGCTGGGTTGTTGTAACCTAATTTTGGGTCAAATATGGACAAACTCAAACATTGGGTTAAAAATGTAATTTAAAAAAATGTTACCCAATGACTGGGTTTGTCCATATTTGACCCAAAATTGGGTTAAACAACCCAGCATTTTTTAGAGTGTATAGAATAAGTGAAGAGAAAATAAAGCGTTAGTATTAGTGGATAAAGTGTTTCCGGATTCATTTTTAAATAAAAATGTTTAAACCAATGGTTGGGTTTATACATATTTGGCCCAAACCTTTTTAGGATTTTTTAGATTGTACAGCAAAGATCGTTCAAATGCAAGAGTGAAAGCAGAAATCATGACCTTGATTGGTACAATTAAGATGCAATTGAAGCCAAATCTAAAAGCTACGACCACAGTGAACTGAGATTGGTGCTCTGTGTCCTAATTACCAGTCTTAGAAACCCGAGGAACTGAAAAACACCTTCAGCAAAATCTCTCAATTCTACAATCAGTCCAAGTCGTTGATTGCATGCTCAAATGGCAAGATGTGAAGACTAATTGACGCAATTAAAATGAATCCAATAGCCACCGAAATAGAAACAGTGCATGCTTCGCCCCATGCTGGAACATCTGCATTATTAATGCATGCAATCTGAATCATTTACCCCACTGTCGTCAGTGGAGATACTTTCATGTTCCCTGACACTCGCACCTGTGGCTGCGAGGACATGCAAACGGTAGCGATACCTCTTTATATGAGCCCTTCAGGGTGAGGAACATGTAGCCCATGTATCCCGGGATAAGAACCATGGATGACAGGGCCATGCACCAGCCCACGCGCTGGCCCCACTTCGGGAACACGTAATTGTTGAGTTTGAGTGGGACCATCTGAACCGCGCTGAAGATGAACACACCCTACGACAGAAGGAACAAACAGTCAGTCTGAAATTTCATCTCGAAAATGGTTCCGGTGCACAGAGACTTGGTGAGTCAACTTACCCCCACAATCAAAGGAGTGAACACGACCCAACACAGCTTCCACCAAATGCAGGGCTGGTAGCCAATCATCTCCTCAATATTGGCATAGAATTTATTGACACCTGCAACAGGCACAACATACGAATTAAGAGGCGGGTTATACGGTTACAATTGGGGTGTGAGCGAATATTCGATCTGTAAATATTTGGGGTGTAATGATACCCTCATGATTCGATACATATCACATGATCACGATACGATATTATTGCTATACTCCAAGACACATGGTAAAAGGTTAACAAAATATAACTGTTTATTTATTATTCTGTTGATTAAAATGCTATATTTGGTATTACATTGTGTGTGTAAATGAATAGTCTTGGACTTGAAACCCAAAGCACAGGACAATAGAGACACCAGAATAACTATATTCATGATTCTGAAGATGAAAATACTGATTTTTTAGACGAATATGCTTTTACTTTCACTGACTAGGTATATTTTAACATTACATATAGTAGTTTAATGTAGTACTGACCCTGAAACTCTGAAAACTTGAATTTTCTCACAGTCATTTTTATTAACTATACACAAAACATAATGACATCATCCACAATATATATTGTTGAATTTTTGTATTACGATATATTGTTACAGCCCTAGTTATTATTATTCGAAAAATAAAAGTACTATTCAAATTTTACTACATTTCTTTGCTGGTCGTAAATCCATGATAAATCCCAAGCACTAAAACTTGCAGTTATACTGGATGGCGCTGTGGAGTGTGTTTAAAATAAAACCTTTAAGGGCTGTCAAAGATTAATCGCGATTAATCGCATCCAAAATAAAAGTTTGTGTTTACATAACATGTGGGTGCACTGTGTATAATTCTTATTTATTTTTATATGAAATATTTCATGTATATACTGTATATAGATTTATATATAATTTTTATTATATAAAATATAAATATTTTATATTTATATATATTTATATTTAAATACATTTTTTCTTAAATATACATGTGTGTGTGTATATGTGTGTGTGTGTGTGTGTGTGTATATATATATATATATATATATATACAATAATTATACACAGTTCACCCAAATATATTATGTAAACACAAACTTTTATTTTGGATGTGATTCTATTCGCGATTAATCGTTCGACAGCCCTACTTAAGATATAATGTAAGCTTGTTGTGCATATTGTCTAATCGGAAACATGTTTAGAAATACATCTTGAAAGTGAACATCTTTCTAGTTAAACGTCTAAATAATCAACTATTCGAATATTCGATTTCTATGAGCTTATATATTCGAATTCAATATTTGTGAAAAATACCCTAGTTCCAATGCATGAGTTTGTGGAGGATTAGTGGAGGTCTGCGCCTCGCTTCATGAATGCAAATAGAGAATGGGGCTGTAGTTTGCATAATCAAGCCTGCCATGCACAACAATTAAGATTCTACAGGTTCATATTCATTCAAATCAACTGAGTGTGGAAATGAGTCTGGCACCGAGATTAGCATGAATTATATTATCTGTGATAATAATTAGCATGCGTTGTGTGTTATGTCTGGATGTGACGAATAAAAAGCAAATGAATTAATAATTACAAAAACCTATAAGCAAAGCATTCTTGGATTTCAATGATAAACAGATTAACATATTAACACTTTATAAATTACGTTCATTTTCAATAAACATTTTCAAATGCATGTTAAATGTATTCAGATATCGGCTTGGAAAAAGGAAATGCATCGATTTATTCAAAATTTTTTGCCATATTTACCATAGAACCAGGATATGGAGACACATTCAAAGAATACCAGGAACAGCAAACACATTCCACTGGCAGAATAGTAGTCGAACAGTTTGAACACGTAGAGACCACCTGTCGAGAGAAGAATCGCCTTGGTTAGCAAGCCATGCGGATCAGATGGGTTTAGAAAAGCACTCTCTCGTCTCGATGGCAGTGTTTGCGGGTTTCAAAGGCGCTTGATACATGGTAACAGCAAGGAGAATTAGCAAAGCAAGCTTTCTCTTCTCTGCTTTTTTGAGTCACATGAAATGTATATGGATGAGGATTGAGCATTAATGCATATCCAATGGAGCAACTTTGTGAGTTTCTGTATGACCACATGCACAATTCTACAGGAAATGATGATAACAAATCATTTTACTTCTGTAATGTGAAGCATTTCTAAGTTAAGCTGCCTGTTCACGAAGAAAAAAACCCAATAGAAATGGACTGGATCATTGCATTCAATGATTCATATACATTTATCCTGACATTAAAAGACAAACCCAAAAAAGTCTTATTCCATTACTACATAATACATAATCTAATCTTACCCTTAAGTTTCATCTAAATAATAATAATAATCGATTGCCTTTTTCTACAGTGTCTTCACTTGCTTTTATGTAACAGTTTGAGGTTATACAGTGGTTGAACACTTCAGATTCATCCCATATCCCAGCAAAAAACACTCAAATGCTTCTGTCCTATTAATGCAACTTCAAGAGCTCTTATCCTGCCGTTTATGTATTTTTACCATATATCCCGTTACACGGTTCAGAATAACACCAGCCTCTGGCTCTCGATGTGAAACGGGTGTAAAGATGAGATGTGTGCATTAACCTGTGTGATGTTTGACAGGCCGATCAGATACGACACCAGGCAGACGACAGCGATGAAGATCTCTCGTCGTCCCTCGTAACGCACGGGGAAACTCGTCCACAAGAGCCGTGATGAAGCCCTCCACCGTACAGAACTACACACAACATCGAGATATATGGAGATTAAGACAGGCTTGATTTGGCAAAGACCTGAACATGTGCTTGAGTTGGTCATCTCTAAATAAACTGGTTTTATTCAAGTCAGAAATACTGTCCGAATTCAGAATATCATGTGCCACAATTAAAGGCACAGTTCACCCAAAAAATGAACATTCTGTCACTAATTTCTCTCCCTCATGTCGTTCAAAGATCTTTCAAACAAAAATGGAGATCTTTTCAATGAAACCTGAGAGATTTCTGTCCCTCCATTAACAGGCTATGCAACTACCACTTTAGGTGAGGTAGTAAATTAATGCATCCTTAAAATAATCCATGTTACTTCAGTGTTTTAACTTCAATCTGCACACCACACACACACACAGACACAAAATAACAACCATAATTTGCCACTTTACATTTATGCATTTGGCAGATGCTTTTATCCAAAGTGGCTTACACTGCATTTCAAGGTACACATTTACATTCTTATCAGTTTCTTTGTTTCCACAATCTCCAATGAGAGTTCACACGCTTTCTCTCGCGTCAACAAAACATGCGAGCATCAGCGTTTCTCTCGTGAATACTCTTTGTAAATAAAGTGGTAAATTGTGTTTTTTTGCACAAACAGATCACCCACGTCGCTTCATAAAATCAAGGTTAAACCACTGGAGTCACATAGGTTACTTCAATGATGCATTTACTATCTTTCTGGGGTTTGAAAGTGGTAGTTGCGTAGACTGTCAACAAATGGACAATAATATCTCAGATATCATTAAAAAGTAGTGGTGTAACAATATATCGTGTCCCAATAGATCGCAATACAATCATGCAACAATGCGTATCGTGGATTGTGACAATATGTATCATGGATAGTCCCCCCAAAATAAAAATTACTTTTTTAGTGTCAGTACTACATTAAACTGCTATATATAATGTTGATTATAATGTATAATAATGCAATGGGGGATATTTGTGGGTCCTGATAATACCAAATGTCTGATGTTACCAGTAAGCGTGTCCTACATTATTTTAAATATATATCTAGTCAGTGAAAGAGAAAGCATATTCGTCTAAAATAATTTAGTATTTTCAGCTTCAGAATCATGAATATAGTTATTCGGGTGTCTCTATTGTCCTGTGCTTTGGGTTTCAGCACCAAGTCCAAGAGTATTCATTTAAACCCACAATCCAATTTAGCATTTTAATCAACAATACATATTTTGTTAACCTTTTACCATATGTCTTGGAGTATCGAAATAATATCGTATCGTGACTTCAGTATCGTGATATATATCAAATTGTGACAGGGTATCGTCACACCCCTATCAAAAAGATATTTTTTTGTGTGAACTATCCCTTTAGTACATTAGGTTACAACAGCTGTGATTTAAGGGTTAGAGAAGTGAACATTTATACTAAAAGAATGCTATATTTACAGTATCACATTTCATTAAGAGATTTCATTTGACTTGTAAAATAAATGAAGTACTCCCCTTTCTCCAGCTTAGTTTTCATTTTAAAAAGAATGGGAATGAAAGGCTGCAAAGAGATGTAGAATGACTAGGCCATGTGTGCATGCATGTAAACACATGTACGTTAGTGTGCAAGTGTGAAGCATGTTCTTTACCTGACTGTCAATGCCAAGCATGAGCAACATGGAGAAGAAGAGAATAGCCCAGAGTGGTGAGATGGGTAACTGTGTGACGGCCTCCGGATAGGCCAGGAACGCCAGACCCGGCCCTGGAGAACACAACACGCTTAATGACTTTTCCATCCGTGTGATGGCCTAGACTTCCAGGAATACAGCTGTGACATACATGTATGTTCCCTTTTGCGTTCACTTTCACTGTGTGCCTTTGCTAGATTGTATTCATGGTTTTTGAGCGTGTTTCTAGTTACATTATTTATCCTTGTGTTATTTAAAGCCTCTGCTCATTCAGTTTCTTTGTCTGGTATTGTCTACGCTGTAAAAAAATATTGTTGGTTTAACTTAGAAAATGAAGTAGCCTGGTTGCCTTAATTTTAAGTTGAAATGGAAAAATTGAGTTAATACAATGAAGAAAATTGATTTTATCATCAGAAACTCAAAATATTATGTTGTCTGAACCACATAAATTATTTAAGCTGATTTGACAAAAGAAAAAACATATCATATCATAAATATCATAAAACATGAACATACCATTCAATAATTTTTTTTACAGTGTATGTTATGTATGAAAGATTGTTCCTGTTATCTCCTGCATGTTCCCGGTTTGATTTATACTTAAATACTGATATTCCTTTGTCATACACTTATTAAAGCCACTCAAGCCATAAAAAGAAATATACCATTCAAAAAATGAATCTCTAGTGTTGGTCAATTTTATGCACAGCACTTTGCATAGTTTTATTCATCAAATGTTTGTTGAAAGGAGATGCTTAACCGCTAGAAATTATTGATCGTAATTGTAAACCTCAAACTAAATATTAAAAATAGACGTTTTATTTACAATGCATTTTACGAGGTTTGCAACATTTGCAACTCTGTTCCTAAAAAACGCTTGGTATTTTCATATTATTGTTGCATTTAATATATATATATATATATATATATATATATATATATATATTTTTTTTTTTTTTTTTTTGATTAAATAAACAATAAATGATCAAAATGTAGTTATTTTTTTAAAAATTGTTTCAGATTATTTTAATTTTTTTTTTACAATAATTTTGGTAGCAGGGTTGATGGTTGATCTTGCAAAATGCATAATTGTGTTTATGTCATGCTGCAGAAATCAAGGGTCTAAATGACAGTTTTAAGAGATGTTATTTAGTTATTTGTTTATATTGTAAAGGGAATAAATAATATAACAGACTGATGTGCGAAATGTTGGACAGATTTTGCTTTCAGTGAGTTAATATTTAAAAACCCATTTTAACTGAACAGAGCAGCAAATCATATCAGTTTCGGCACGTTGTATAATTTTAATTTCGGTTATTAGATGAAGATTGAGGCCATTTTGGTGATATTTCTGTTGCTTACTACTGTCCTAGGTTATTTTATGCAAAAGAAATAAATCAAAAAGCATGCACATATTCATGGAAAGCGCCATTGTTTTTGTACAGTCTTGCTACCAAATGCAAGACTGCTTACAATTGCTCGTTGACTAATAAAGGACACCAGATGTGCCTTCAAAACACAGTGTGCCTTCAAGAAGAAGGTCTTTATCCAGTGATCAAGCTGAAACCCATCATAATTACCTGACGCAGCCACGTCTGCTATGGGCCGCTGTGTGATGTGAGCCATGAAACCCACGATGGAGAAAATCACGAATCCAGCGAACATACTGGTGAAGGAATTGATGCAGCAGACGATGACAGAATCTCTGAGAAACAGACCAAAGCATGAGAGAGCAACGGTTTAGTCGTATATCCCACACTCTCAAAAATAAAGGTTCTTTATTGGCATTGATGCTTCCACGAAGAACCCATCACTGAACGGTTCTATGAGGAACCCGAAAGGGTTCTTCAATGGAATCACTGCGAAAACCCTTTATTTTTAAGAGAAGATTATCTATCTATCACACTGAGGAAGCATTTTGTGTAGGCAAGAACTGTTTCAGAAATGCTTGGCTGTTTCGAGATACAAAAAAGACTTGTCAAGCTTGTGTCTGTACAGATCAAATTCGAGTTGCCATTTTGAATGCCCCTTAATAAATCTTACAATTGCTGCATACTTGTAAACATTGTTGTTGAACGGGTTGTAGCTCCCGAGGGCGATGAGAGAGCCCAAACCCAGGCCGTACGAGAAGAAGATCTGAGTGGCAGCGTCCAACCACACCTTAGAAGAGACATCAGCAGATTATACGCCTGTGAGAACATGTCTATTACGCTACGAATAATTACACAGCGCTCTACCTCGGATTCTTTCAGCTTGCTGAACTCGGGCGTGATGTAGAACAAAATGCCCTCTTTCGCTCCAGGCAGCGTCACTCCACGGATGAACAGGATAAACAGCATGAAATACGGGTATGTCGCTGAGAAATATACCACCTGAAACACACACATTAACAGCCTTGAGGAAAACGCACGTCCGCTTTGATATTGCGCGATAACGATAATCTGAAGAAAGAGAGCTGCGTGAAGCATGACATTATTTGCATAGATTGTGATCTGAAAGCCTTGATTGAAGGCCTACATTTAAATTTCAGTCATTCGATTTACATACACCAATGCGTCATAATCACATGTTAACTAACAATTCATTGAGCTCATTGTTTCAGTCTTAAATTATTACATTGTTTAAATTAGTACATTTTTCGCTAACTGTGATTTGTTGTGTATGCATGAATATGCTTTATCTAATCAATAAAATTGTGGCAACAGATTACAAGCAATATTATTAATTAAATTGAACAAATTCGAATTTAGTAATAATTAATCAAATTATTCCTTAAAGGTTAACCATTTAAAAATGTTGTTGAAACAAAAATGTCTGAATAATAGACAAACGTCAAAGATTAATTAAGAACTCTTTATTTTATATTGCCAACATTGAAGACACCTGATGTTAACAAGCAGAATCACTGAAGGAGAATGCTAAAACAAACACCGATCATCATAATGGTGACTTAAATGTAAGTTTTTTTTGTAAGTTTTACTCATTTTAAAAGGAATTCATTTGAATAATTATTACTCAATTCTAATTTGTTGAAATTTAATTAATAATATTGCTTGTAATCTGTTTGATTAGATAAAGCAAATTCATTTTTACAGTGTAAGACAGTTTCCTCTGATCATAATGTGGACTCTGTAAAGCAGCTTTGTAACAATGTGTATTGTGAAAAGCGCTATACAAATAAATGTGAATTGAAAATGTGAATTCAATTTTTTTGTGTGTGTGTGTGTGTGTGTGTGCAATGGCTTACCTTTCCAGTCCAGCCTACGCCCTTCCAGATACAAAAATAAACCAGGACCCAGGCGATGGCCAGTGTTATTGCTAGTGGCAGTCTGATCTCTCCTGGCTTCTCCAAACCATCAGTCATCTGATGCATGTTCCGTCTGAGAGAGAATAAACATTATTAGAGAATGCAGACGAACATAATGCATATCTATTAACCCACGTAACCCAACACAGAGCAAGTCTAATTGCTGATGCACAACATTCAACTAGGGTTGTTTGCCAAAAATAGCACAATAGCCGCATTTTTGAGAAACAACACTGCTTCTTTTACACGGCCGAGGACAAAAGGAAAGTGTTTGCATGTTGCTTGAATACCAAAACATTTTTTTTTTTTTTGATTTTTCTAAAGCCCTTACTCCCAGAACTCCACGACGGCGCTCGTCATGTTGATGGTGTTCGCCTGGCTGTAGTTTGAGAAACATTTTTCTGTATTCCAAGGGTTATCACAAGTTTTCCATGGGAGCTCCTGAAACAGCACATTTTAAACAGGACAAGTCAGTTCTACTCTAGTCATAGTCATGAGCTATTATGATGCCAAACCGCATGTACTTACTGTGGTGAATGAGTTATAGAGATAGTAAATTGCCCATGCAATTATGACTATGTAGTAAATGTTAAGCCAGAACGACAGGACTGCTGCTGCCAGGCCAACACCTACGGAAACATATGCTCTATAATAACTCAAAATTTCAGATCTTTTTTTTTTTTTTTTTTTTTTTGGACAAGGACAGTGCTACTGAAACACAGCATCATTTACACGCATCTAAACAGGGTTTTTAGTTGGTTACCTTTGAACATAGGGGCCAGTTTCCACACTCCAAGACCCCCGATGGACGTGTACTGACCGAGAGACGTTTCCAGAAGAAACAACGGGACCCCAGCAAATATGAGGGTCAAAAAGTAGGGAATCAAGAACGCCCCTATACAGACAGAAGAGTAATATAATGAGACACATACAAAATTAGCATCCGTTTATAAAATCCACTGTTAGAGGATTGCGCTTCCAATGATCGCGCATTTCCAGCGCAAATGTTATTGAGTGATTTTCGAAATCAGATTTTTTTTACTCCGTTTGTTTCGAGGGGGAATAAATGGTAAAAACAACCATGATTTTTTTTCTTTACCTCCTCCGTTTTTTCCGCATAGATAAGGAAATCTCCAGACATTGCCAAGTCCAATGGCATAGCCAACACATGACAGAAGAAAGTCAAATTTCCCCTGCCACGTTTCTCTGTCAGGAATGTCATTTTTCTTCTGAACTTTGACCACCAGAGTTTTTGGTTTATCATTGGCGGTGGACGCTTCGTTGACCTCTGTTAGCACGTGTCCATCGGAGGCTTTGGTGCCGTTCGTGGCCATGTCTCTGGGTTTGGTCCTGGCGGTCGGACGGAAGAGTTCAGCACCGGTCCACGTAGACAGCAGCTTCGCGGTTCGATTAACCAACGATTAGAGTCAAAAAACGCCAATGAAGCTTGACACTGACCTGGAAACCATTGAGAAAAAAGTGGCATTTAGATATACACATTATTGTGTTCGTCACATGCATTTCATCAATACAATAATATCAAGATACAAAACAAAAACATTGAATACAATAAGATGAAATAGCATACTAAATAAAATACAATTTAGTGCATGTGAGTTTAGCGCGCGCGGCGTTAAAAGAGCGTCTGTACATATTTGTTTATTTTTAAATAACTGAAAAAAAGATGATGTACATTTCTGTTATCTAAAACTTCTCTGTGGTGGTTTGCAAAATAGCCTAGTTAGGCTCAGAGGGCAAATTATTTGCATGTATTTCTGAATTCAAATTATTCAAACGGCGGATTTGAAATCATCTTCTCACGAATACAAACGACAGATCACACTTTATGTCAAACCGTTCGAATCATTTCGTCAAATTCTAATTTAGAATGGTCGAAGTTCCAAGCGTGCGACGCGTGTGCAAAAGCCCAGAGTTGCACGCGCACAGACCTGCGGTGAGCTCGCGCTGAAATACGGGCTCAAAAAGTCGCTCAAAACTGTCAAGTTGCTTTTTTTAATCGTGCATAGATAAAGCGTGAGACTAAAATATTGATTTTAAAAAAAAGGCAAAACAAAAACTAAAATGCATCCGACAAACATCGCGTTTTCATGCAGGCAGGCAGACGTGTGCTAAAACAGTGCGTTTTAGATGTTGAACTTTCAAATAACTCAGATTCTCACAAAACTATGAAAACAAAAGCATTAAAATGACTAGTTTATAGCAGTTAAATATGAGCTACTTACACCGGAACAGTTTTCCTGCCAGTTTGGTTGCGGCGGTGCGTATCCGTGGGTTCCTCTCAAATTCCAACTCTTGGAATTTTACTTGTCCAAACCAGTGCAAAATGTTTCCATAAAGTCAAGTGAGGCAAACAGCTATCCTGAGGGGAAAGGTGAGTGAGGGTCTGGTGGTCTGGTGCTGTCCAGTTGTGTGGTGCTGAAGGACAGGGGAAAGAGCCAGAGACAGGAGCAGCTCCTCTACCGTGAGCGTCCAGAGATGTTACATGAAGCACACACCGTCACTCTCAATGTCAGCTCAAAGTCGACCCTCCCCGAACACAACATCTCCACCACTGAAATCCCAGACACTGCATGGCCACCTTCTCTCCTCGGCGCTCTTTATATGCATTGTATATGTTTTTTTTTCTTTCTTTTTCTTTTTTTTTTTCTTTTTTTTGACCAACTTGCATTGCTCTGTGTATGAGAGAGATCGTGTGTTTTATCAATTGACGGATACTGCCCATTCACTGTAAATAATGCAATAATGCAAGTCTTCTCGGAGGTTTCATACGTATTGCTCCACATGTGAATGAATTTTGCGCAGACAGTTTTTTTTTACTTAAATACAAGAAGAAATGCTACAATTTTAAAAGCAAAACCACTTGTCAAACAAATTTGCTAGACAAGAGCAACTTTGACTACTTTTTATAGTCGTCACAAATAATTGTAGCCAGGCTGATTATTTTTCAGCATGGATGAAAATCCATGACGCATGTAATTCTGTCAGTTCCACAATCTTCCAACAAGCCTCGCCAATAGATAATAAACTTCATACATGTTCTGTTCTGCATTATTGTTAATATTGTGTCAAATAAAGCACAACGAAAAAAAATAAAGAAAGAAAGCAGATTAGCATTGCATGCATTGGTATCAGCCAAAACCTGCTACAAAAATGACGGTAACACAGTGTCGGTGTTACATGTGATGTGATTTTAATTATGTTCAATGGCAACCATGTGTATTTACAAGCATGTGAATTCCTTAGTACTTATACTTGTAATGTAATTACTCTGCAAAATAAACATCAATGTGATCACACAGGATTTTTTTTTTTTGACCTGAAATTTCTTCTCTTTGTATATTTTCATAGTTCAAAACTGGATAGAGCTAAAACAATGCACCACAGAAAACAAATTCTGGGTTGAAAAAGGCCTGAACTAATTTACTCTCTGAAAAAAAAAAAAAATCATCAGTTTCCAAAGTGTCAGATTGGGATGACAATGCCAGTCATTCTCTGGATTCTGGTAAACCGTGATAAGGAAGTCAGTCAATAAGGAGAGTCTGGGGTGGGAGATAAATTGAAAACTGGTCTTATAATCTTCTTAGCTGACTGCCTCCCGAAATAAAATACCCTTGCGGGGAAATCTAAAGGAACACTGTGCTCAGAAGTTAACTCCTATACAACCATAATTTAGTAGTCTGTAATTAGATGTTAAAGCATTCACAGAGCAAGAAGTCTTCAGACAGGATGAGAAACACTGATTAAGGATGACAATGGAAAGGTAGAAGCAGGTCTTAAGGTCTGTCATCTCCGAACAGGACCGTTGATCAAGTCAAACATCTTTGATGCTTCATAGAGTTGGTGATCCTATGATCATGCATTTCTTCTGTGTTAATACTTTTTCCTATCCCAATTAAATTGGCAGAGATGACTAACATGTGCATTTATGTATTTTATGACTTACAGTGCTGTCAGGAAAGACAGTTTGCTAGAATGTTTGATCCCTGATCTATAAGCATTGAGCCTACAGGAGTGGTTGATTCTGCAAAGGTGTAGAGGATGACAACTATAAGGGATTTTTGGGGGGACAGGTGCTCATATAGAAAAAAATGGGCATCCTTCTCATAATTTTTTATTAAAAATAAACATATTGTTTAACATCTTTTTTAATTACATGAATTAAAGGTGCTAAATGTAGAATTTAGAATTCCCTGGTGGCTATTAGATGAACTGCAGCAGCAGATAATTACTCGTAATAACCCAATGTGACTCAATGCCCTGATATAATCACGTTCTTTTCGTTCTTCACTCAGAAGTAAAAAGACATTGGAAACAACTTTGCAGGCATATAGTGTTAACGAACGAACTGCTAAAAGCGACGTTTAGATGAATATGTAAATATGTGCTCTTTCCTCTCAATAACTAAGAAAGCAGCAGTTCAGAAAGCATTTTTGCACAAGCTCTGCGATGCACTGGCATCATGTCCACAGGGGAGCTCATTAAAATAAAATTACACCGTTATGCTTCTCAAATATACATTTTAATGTATATTTGAGACTCTATATATATCTGGCTCTGTGAGACTATACAGTTTGAGCTTGTTCTCATTCCAAGGCGTCATATACGACACTTTTGCCAAAGCGTAGACATCTAACGCACATGGCACCCTTTAGCGTCAAATGAGACGCAGATATATATGGGGCAGAAGGCGCCTCCTATTGGTCTAACCCTAACCCTACCCCATACCTAAACCTACCCTAACCGAAGCATCTCATTTGACGCTAAAGGGTGCCATGTAAGTTGGGATATGAATGCGTTGACAGTTTGAATGAATCATGAAAAAAAAAGATTTTTTTTTGTTTTGTTTTTGCGTGACACATTGACATTACAGTCCGGAATGGCTCTTTCATTTAATTATTATTTTTTTGAACATTGTATAAGCATTCATTCGTTTCATGTGTCACTGAACGAAACAGAGGCTCTCAGGAGCGTAAACGTCACATCCTTTTGTTTTCCAGGCAAAAAAAAAAATCCTGAATCCTTCATATAAAAAAATATCAGACAACCTAGGAAGTCAGGGAAGGTCTCATTTTTAAAGTTGTGTTACAAGCTGTCAGTGTTGGGTGTAATGCTTAAAAGCTACCCTATCTCACGACCAATTCATACAAATTCATACGAGTGATTAAAAAGTGGCTAATTCGTACTAATGAAGCTTTACATCACCTTGGAGACTACTATACAGCCACTACTATACACCTTAGAGATATGTTTTATGAGAACACAGAAACAAGAGCATGTTGAATGAATCAGTCTTTTCTTACTAAGAATCTGAGATCAAGTCCAGTCAAAGTTTATTTATACAGCACTTTTTAAAAACTATCGATATCACATATCAATGGTACAAACAGCACATAAGATCAAGCACAGCACACGTTGTTAATTAGCATTATAACCAAATTAATAGAGGATATAAACATACAAAACGAATTCGTATCGAGTGAGTTCGTACGAATTCGATACGATTTGTCTAAACCCACGTGATGGTTAGGTTTAGGGCGGGGTTAGGGATAGGTCATTTGTACGAATTCATACGAATTGGCCAATTCGATAAAATTTGTACAATTTTAGCAAAATCGTACTAATTCGTACTAGTGAGGTCGTATGAATTGTTACGAATTAGCCACCTCGTAAAATTCGTACAAATTACCGTGAGTATCGGGTTGTGTTTTCCTATTAATTGACAGACAGCTCACCTGTCCTCATGTTGAGAGAAAAAAATAGTGAAATGCAAACTCTGAAAATTCCACAAACATAATAATTAACGCAATAATAAACGCAATAATTAAAAATGTTAAATTGCACAAGTACACTTTATGTATTTTATCTCACTTTATTAACCAATGTCTTTGCTGCTGACCTTAGATGATCCAATTCAACCAAACTAATGAGCAAAAAATGACTTTAAATAAACCACACTTGTGCTTCTTTTATTTCTAACGTTATTTTAGTGAGTATATTGTATGGATTTATTTTTATTAGTAAAAATAAAAAAATATTTTTATTAGATTAGTAATTTTCCCCAACACTACAAGCTATTCAAACATCTGCATAAAGAAATAATAAAAATCCATCTTGCGAATTACAAATGCATAAATAATTTCACAAGATTGAAGTAATACAATTTGAATATAGAAATTTAGAAAATGATTACTATTAGGGTAAATAAGGCCAACTAATTAACATTATCTCAGCACTTATGCTTCAGTTTCCCTCATATCATAAGGGCCAATTCAAAAGAGAGGGAAAACTATTGTAAAGCTAATTTATGGCTAACATTAAACACGCAACTGTTCACCAATTACTTCTAGCAGCATGACTTCATATCCACGGCCACGCTATCTTGTTCCACTTCAGTAAAGCATCAGTGCAGTTGCACAAACCGGCGCTGTCGATTTGAGAGGCATCAAAGATCAAACTTCTGCGTTTCATTCTCAACAGTGTCGTAGTGGAGGGATGAGAAGCCTGAGCTGATGGCAGATGGCGAGCCAATGAGGGGTGAACTAACCTACTAATGATACAAAATGAAATTTTGCATTTAGAACCCATCTGGTTTGTTCTCCCTCTGGGGAAAGAGAGCTCATACGCAGCCACACATTTGTGGACCTGTAGTGAGAATCAGAGTGTCTGGTGATTGTTGGTGGCACACATGATTACTCAACTGTGCAATGAATCTCATAACAGCAAAGGGTGGCAGTAATCTCCACCGTCTGGACCGGCTATATATCCCTCTTCATTCTAGGGAAATGCTTTCTACTGTATACAGTTTGGGTCCCAAATTAAATACCTCTGTAATTATCTTTTATCAAACACCTGATCGTTAATGAGCAAGTTCAGTTGCAAAATTGTTGAGATGTTGAATGCGAAAGCTTAAAAGACAAAAACTCCAAAACCAGACTGGAAAATATATGTTAAGTTTGTGTTTCGTGACATTATTTATGTTTATATCCTCTATTAATTTGGTTATAATGCTAATTAACAACGTGTGCTGTGCTTGATCTTATGTGCTGTTTGTACCATTGATATGTGGTATCGATAGTTTTTAAAAAGTGCTGTATAAATAAACTTTGACTGGACTTGATCTCAGATTCTTAGTAAGAAAAGACTGATTCATTCAACATGCTCTTGTTTCTGTGTTCTTATAAAACATATCTCTAAGGTGTATAGTAGTCTCCAAGGTGATGTACAGCTTCATAAGCATATTGCATAGTTGTCCTTGTGTAACATGCCAAATTGTGCAGACACAACAGAGAACCATTGCAATATTGATAACGGATCACGTTGTATGTTTTTTTCCTGACTGCTTTTTGCGTTTCAATGCATTTTTTTTATCGCATAGTAAAATAAAATCTGTAGCTTGCCTTTTTTCTGCCAAATAACTGTCTCATACATTTTTTGCTCTTCGTAAAAAATATTTTCCTCATTGATCAATGGTCTATTGGTGCTTGTAAGGTCATTAACAGCAAATATCCCCTCTAGACATCACCGTTGCTCACTATAACATCTTTGTCTCCATCCTTTAACTTAATGTGTCAGTTGTAAGTCACCAGTTTTTTAAGGAGCTATTTCTACTTGATTTGGCTCATTAAAAATGTGTTTTATAGGCTAAAATGACTGTTTTTAGGCTTATTCAATAAATAATAAAATTCTTGACTTGAATAAAACCATTCATAATATCAAAACAATACTTGATTTAATGAATTTGCCAGCAAGAGAAGTCTGTAACCAGCAGAATTAAGCTGGTTTAGGCCAACTGATAAAAGGCTTCAGGAATTAACTACCAAGGAAACAATGATTCATTGCATTTGTCCTGTTCTCATCCAGTCGTACACGATATATGTTTGGAAAGTTTGTGAGGGAGACAACATTACTTCTTTCATCCATTGAGGCGTAGAAAGCAAGGCTTGAGATGTCACATCTCCTTATGTGTGACCCCGGGCTTCAGCATGTGTGCGGTGTTCATTGGTAGGGCAGTCAGGTAGGCTTGCATGAGTCCTGCAGAAGAGGCTCAGCGCTGGGTTTCCGCTCGGCCTGAAAGACTGGGACAGACTGGCGTGTCTGTTGCTGGGTGATCAACAAGGTGGTCTGGGGCCAGTTCAATTGGGAGAGAGAGAGAAAAAAAACTGGGAATGGGCACAAAACAAACAGA
Source organism: Hybognathus amarus (assembly GCA_030378365.1). Taxonomy (NCBI): domain Eukaryota; kingdom Metazoa; phylum Chordata; class Actinopteri; order Cypriniformes; family Leuciscidae; genus Hybognathus; species Hybognathus amarus. The sequence continues at coordinate 234,336 of JAQIUQ010006320.1, forward strand.
TACCTCTTCCCACAATGCAGGAATAGGAATGGGAATATGAATGCGATGGTAAACTTGTTTTAAAGATGTTTTTCTTTTGACTTTGTTATGTTATCTCCACTACAAAAGTGGTATGCAGTGTGATTTCTTCTTTAATAATATCAGTGTTACTTTTAAAAGTAATGCGTTACATTATGCTACTTCCTAAAAAAGTAACTAATTGTGTTACAAAAGTGGAAAGTAATGCAGTGCGTTACTTTTTTCACCTGGGCTGGGCTTGCTTGTTTGCTTGCTTAACACCAGTTAACTTTTCAACCTTCATAATATATTTCCAAGTCTCTTGTGATGGTACATTGACTTAAAATAGGTTAAATGACACGTCTGGCATAGCCTGATGGAGTCTGTAGAATTTTTAATCGTACTTTTAAACTTTAGGGATTTCGAAGAGAGAACTACAAAATTCGACTGCTTTAAGGCATATACGTCACTTCCACCACCACCCTCACTTCCTTAAAATCGGCCGCTGCGAGCCAAATGTTATAGTCAGCACAGAAAAACAAGAAAGCAAAGGTTTTTTTGGACGAAAGCAAAAAGAGAAAATAGAAAGTGATCACGTTAAAGGCAGAATGAGGATCAGACATTGGGCTAGTGTTTTCTGGCATGAGGAGGAGTGCCCGACATGGCTGTCATGATTATGGACTAGTAATTTTATTTCTTGCATTTTATTTTATTACTAATTTTATTACTGTCTCTATGTGGGTTTTTTTGTCTGCCTGACTATGTTACGGAAGCTATCTTATCCTCCGTTTATCTTCATGAATCAAGTAATGATAGTAGAGTAGCGAATTATAAATCTGGTAGCTAGTAAACTATATTCTAGTTTTCGATGGTTAGCTATCGTCTAAACGGCGTGTACAAGTTAGGTAGGGGCTACATTCTTGCAAGTAAATATATAAGATGTACAAAATCCTATTTTAGGATACCTAACATGTCTGTGATATTCGTTTATTTTTCTTGCCTCAAGCTATAAAGCAAATCAATTTGTAAAATTTGCAAATTCATTTATGGTAGCTTGATATTACAATATTGACGATATTATTATCTACCACTGAAACATTGCATTGAAGTATCATATAGATTTAGTAAAACGGCAACTAATAGACTAGGCTACTATAATGACGCTAGCTTGTAAACGTGAGACAAACGTGAAGACATCTCACACGTGACACAAGCAGAACACCTGCATGTGACCCCCTCCTATAGTCTTCAGGGAAATCGTGGTTGTCAACAAATGAACGTGCATGTAGAATGACAGAGTTTACGACAGTAGTAGAGGACAATACTGTTACCAAACTGTAGGGGGACCCCGAGAGCAAAAGTAAACTGAAATGACTAAGATTGAAAACAGCTCAAACAATCTTTTCAGCCGTTCTGGTGTGTTTCCCGCTGAAACTCGCTCCTTCACTAATATAGTACGATGCATCGCTGGAAAAAATCATTTATAGCTAGTCACGACCATAGGCATCATATAGATAGACGTCCTATCGACCGCTACTGCCTATTGGCATGGACAAGCCGTGGAACCGCCATCTTAAAACCGGTCATCCACTCCGCTCAGTCTAATCTGTTTGGCAGGTGTTATGAGCTGTCAGCGCATTTAATGAATAATATCTCACTGAATACCGAACTGAACACGCGGGTGTTTTTGCTGCAAAGATCATACTTGTAGCTATGAAACAGGAAGCATGGGATATTTTATTCACACAGTACAACCGGTTATGTTAAATCTCAAATCTTACTTTTGAAAAGTAATTCCCGAGCGATAGTCCGTCAATTTGAGCAGGAATATGCTGCACAGTGCTTTGGCATCTACTGCTGCTATGCAACACTGGGCCGACACTATGTTGTTGTCGGAGTATGCAATAAGGTCAGTTGCAAAAAAAAAACTGTGCCCACGTGTTTTCGGCGCTATTTCACTGCATGTCTTTAGTAAATCCTGACAGTATCCTGAATGTCGCAAGCAGTTAGTAAATCTGGCCCTTGGTGTTACAAAACCATTAAAGGAGCATTTCACCCATTTCAACATTTATCGTTATTGAAAGTGGATCATATATTTATTCGAAATGTAAAATAAGTTTTTAATTTGGTGCCCTCTAGACCGAGAAAAGACCAAATAACCGAAGGGTGCATGTGTATGAAAGACTACAACACCCACAATGCACCACATTGCACATCTCAGCAAGCCACACCCACTAATCCGGAACTACGCGCACATCAGAGAAATCACTCTTTCGTCAATAAGGCTAACATTAGCTGCCACCAGAGTTTGAAATTCATTTCACACAAAATTTATTGTTAGTTGTCTGTGGCGAGCAGGACGAGGGACGTGAGAGCATCGCGAGAGGACGGCGAGGCCAGTGTTGTGAGTGATAATGAAAGGTCTCCAAGTCTCGTATCTCTCACAGAGGGGCAGGAGCATAAACGGCAGATCAAGAGAGAAACAGGCCTGATTTTATGTTCTGTGTGGACATCAGTCATCAAGTAGGGGCTGTTGGCTTATACTTTCGTTTTGTATTTGTTCATTTTACTATTAAAATGTTTAAATGTTCGCCGGTTACCGCCTCCTTCTTCCCACAACAACAAACCCTGTTAACGTTACATTGGCTAACTCATTAGTGAATTACTCCTCGTTTGTATTTATTTCTATATGGTGTATTACTGCATGATACCTGGATGTTCAGTCAGTTCAACTAGGATGGTTCACATCACAACACAAACGTCCGTGTGCTCGTCTGATTCAGAGCTTTCGTTCAGGAGAAATTGCCATTGTTGAAATTCTCTGCAGCAGACGGACTGTGTCCATAGCTCACAGTGAAAGCACATGCACAGCAGTCCGCCTCAGCTCGAGCCAGTTTGGGCTCCTTGACCGCGACAGGCAGCCGCCTTCGGTTCCTCTATCAGCCTCAGCTGCTCGTCCCTCTTCACAATACCACGGCTCATAAAGACAACCACGAACATCGGATTCGAGCAGCAGAACTTCAAAATCCTCTTCTTCCATATCATGTTCAGTTTCTTCCGTCATTATCATACTTCCTATCTCCAAAGCGCTTGTTAGCTTAGCTTCCAAACAAGATGGCTGATATTGATTCAGTATCTGCAAGTGAAGTCCCACCCACTGATCTGTAATAGGCTTGTAGGGTGAGTGGGTCCCACACCCTTGAATATTAATACACTTTTTAATGAAATATGACTTCCTGCTTATTATGACGTAAAATTATGGTTTTTTACGTCATAATAAGCAGAAACTAAAACACAAACCTTATTTCTCCCATCTCAGGGGAAAATAATGGAATAAACCATGACCATTCAAAAATATGACTGGGTTTCTAAAGATACAAAGCTAAATGCAAATGGATTAAGTGTCTCTTTAAGAATTTAGGAAGATGGTTAGCCTATAAACATTACAAACTGTGACTGCAGCCATTACTACACCTTTTCCACCAGAATAGGTTCTTTTTCTGGAACCAGAGACTGTTCTGGGTTCGGTCTGGCCTTTGTCCAGGACAAGATTGTCCAAACCAAAATTTTAAACCACTGCTACACTCATGAAACCCAGTTGTACATGGTGTTATTGCTATCTCATGTAATCTGCACGATCTGGATAAAAAAAAAACATCATCTCCATTCTCAATCTATCAAGGATGCCTTCTCGTCTTCCCAGAAATTCCACCAACATTGCGTTCATAACGCCATCCAGGGGTGCGTTTCCGAAAGCATCGTCAGCTTACTGATATTCGCAAGTTCCGTCCTTATCAGCGGTTCAACAAGTCAGTGTTTCCTGAAACCATCATTCTACCAATATTCGCAAACAGCGTCGCAGAGTTGTGTGTTTGACAGATCTAGATCTCGACCTGTGGTTAGAAGCAGAGTTTCCAGTTTGCATGACATGTGGACTCAATAAATCCTGATCTTGAGCAAAATAAGCAAGCTGACATTCAGTGCAATATATTTTATTTAGAACACATAATAAAGTCATTTACATCTTTGAGTTGGTCAAGAGATTTAAAGCACCATGTCTGAAGAGTGCGCTTGTGTGAACGAGCTCTAGTGTGTAAGATAAATAGTCCTCAGATGCAAGTCTGTAATTTATAGCAAAACAACTAGCATTAATTCAATCTCAGTTTCATTAAAAGTATTATTACTCCAACACCTGCGTTACGCCATTAACCAACGGGGTTGAACGACCAATTTGCAAAACTAGGGTTTCAGTCGTGACTAGCAAGAGGATTTCTTCAGCTATGCATCGTAGTCTGAAGCAGCGAGTTACAACATTATACAGGAAACCCACACCCCTGATTGGTAATTGTCTAATTTCTTATGGATTTCGGTTCATTTTTTTCTGAGCTGATTAATTTAGACCTTATTACCCTACAGCACCCATGGATTACTTCATTGCATTCTGCTGTATTTATCATATAAAGTGTCTTATTAATTTAATTCTCAAATCTCATGCCACAAAGGGAGAGAAGGAGGTTAATCCAAGGATGTTCGATATCTTTGTCCTGCTTTTGTATGTAATTCTGTAAATTACCACCTTCTTGGGGGAGGCCAAAGGCAATGACAAATCTTTTTTTTTTCTGAAATAATTTTGTTCATGTGGTTTTGTGAGTCAGTCTGCCATGCTCCAACAAGCTGTTTTTCCCAGAATGCACGTGCACATTTGATTGGTCGACACAGAGCTTCCCTTGAGTGAGTCTTGTCTGGTTGCTCTGTTTGGGGTAATGGAGGTGGGCAGAAATAAATTCAGCAGTCAAGCCGAATATCAGGAGTTAATGACTTTTCCAGATCCTCCCCGCATCCCCTGCCCTCACAGCGTGATAGAGGGAAACAGACACAGCAGGTGGAGACAACGCTGCTATTTCCTGCCAGTTTTTAAAGAATTTATTATTATATTATTATTTATAATATTATATTATAAATATATTAATTATTATATTATATTTGTTTTGAATCCAAAGCATTATGTATAATAATGGCTAAACTTAAGGTGTATAAAATAATAACAATAAATAAATAGAAATAATAAAAACAATGAATAAAATAAAACAAAACAATAATAATAAAAAAATGAAAAATAAAATAAAATAAATAAAATAATAATCTAAAATAATATATTTGTGGATGGGTTGCTAGGAAACAGACTCCACTTCAGGGTTGTGATATCTATGGCCTCCTGTGGATGGACTCCACTGCAGCTGCTCAAATAGGTTCATTACGTTTTATAGAATCCCACTAAATGCCTAGATTAGAGCTCAGAGGTTAATACACATTCAGATAAGCCTTTGAAACACTTGCTCTTTCTTCACAAGTGCATTGCATATGTGCGTTTTTGTCCTAGTTCAATTTGCAATTAATCATCTTGAAGAAATGCATTAATTTCCTTTTGTTATACTGATGTAATGACCACGAGAGATCTGTTGATCTTTAAATATCATCCTTTTGTGCCAGTTTGGAAATATTCTGTGTAAGACTCCTTTTGTTGTCTTGACAAAGCCAATGCACTGATATCGTATTTAAGCTTATTCTGGGAACAAAATTGCTTAAATTTCTCCTCCAGCTTTCAAGCTAATTTTTACAGTAATAATAATATTTGACAATATTTGCAATGCAAAAGTAGGTCTGAGTTGTAACCTTTAGCCAATTTAGAAGTTGTCCAGATCTACAGCTCAGATCCCTTGGCTAGAGGTGTTCACATAATCTTTTGTGCAACCATTTTAGGTCACTGCCTCTGTGAGGAAGCTTCCTTTTTTTTTTTTTTTTTTTTTTTTTTGCAGTTACACCATCCATTGACCATCAGCATTATCATCAGCTCCGGCAAGTGACTGAGCACTCAGGCAAAGACAAACAGCCAGAGGCGTCTGACTGGCAGATCTCCAGAGAACAGCACAGTCTTTAGGCTCTCTTTAACCTATACAGAACCTGGGAGGTTTACTTGGGACTTGGTTCCCTTGAATAACCGAGTAAAAGAAGATTGTCACTAGCTGTTCTCATCCAAAACTGAGAGTTTAAATTACGTACAAAATTGGAATATTGCATGAAAGATTTGTAAATAAAAGCTCTGCTTCCATCCCATGTGTTTAAGAGAAAACCATTGTCACTTCCTGAGAAATTGGCTTAAAATATCTGTCGTGTTCTCTGGCGTTCTGATGCTGGTGTTCGGGAACACACTTGTGTGTGTGAGATGCTTCTGGAGGGAATTAAACCCCCATCATTCTGATCACACACATTGACTCTGGCATTTCAGAAACAACAAACCAACATTAGAGATGCTGTGATGCCATTGGTCCACTGGTTACTCCAGTTATCAAGTCATATCAAGCCTCCTTCAGTTATATAGCACTTTTTACAATACAGATTGTCAAAAGAGCTTTACAGAGATAATAGGAATTAATGCAACAAAGATTGTTTTGGCTGGACTGCAGCTAGAAGAAAGTTATTGTCCAAGATTATATGATACTTTCCAGTCAGGATATAGGAAACTACACAGCACCGAATCTGCATTACTGAAAGTCACTAATGACATTATGCTGGCTACAGATTATGGGAGTGCTGTTACCCTGGTTCTTTTAGATCTCAGCTCTGTTTTTGATATGGTTGACCATTAAATACTGTGATGAAATAACAAAGATGGTTCAATAGCAAGTAAAAAAATATTTATTAAGGTCAGGGTGGAGACAGAAAGTGATATGGTGATTATGTCCAGGGATGATGTGCAATTGGCAACACAGGGACGCTGGGACAGGCCGTCCATATGGTGAAGACAGAAGGTAGGTGGTGATGAAAAAGAGTAATCCAGATGATAGGCGAAGTGCAGAAACCAGGAACCAGGAAGTAGATAGCGAGGAAGATCGAGATGCAGGACGAACAACGAAGACATGGGAACAAAAGACCGGCAGGAACACAGCGAACACACAAGTAACACCACAACGCTCTGACAAAGACAGGGTGAAAACAGAGAGACTAAATAGTGATCGCTGATTAGCTGCAGCTGGCACACTGATTAGAGCGCGGCTGATAGAATCAGTGGCAATGATCAGTGAATTCATGAACCGTGACAGTACCCCTCCCCCTCCCAGAAAAACTTACCTGTTGATTGTAATCATCAATAAGGGAGTGATCCAGAATCCCAACTTCTCTCCTCCGGACCGTAACCCTCCCAGTCCACCAAATAATGGAATCCGTGCCCTCTCCATCTCAAGTCCAGGATGCGATTAACCGAATACGTAGGCTCCCCATCTACGAGTTGTGGCGGTAGGGAAACGGAGCCGGCGGATTAAGGTTACATTGAAAAACAGGTTTCAATTTCAAGACATGAATTCTCCTGTACGCCGAAGGGAGTTTAAGGCAGACATCACAAGACAAACTATCTTGGTGACAGTGAATGGGACAATAAATTTAGGAGCTAAAGACACGGAAAGGAGCGCCACACTTTTTGAACCACAATGTATACGGGAGGCCTTGACTGGTGGTAATCGGCCTTAGCCTTAGTGTGCGTCCCTGGAGCAGAGTCTCACAGGCTCTAGTCTATGTGCAGTGGCAACTCTGGACGAAGGCGTGAGCAGAGGGAACCCAAAAATTGGTGTCTGGTACCTTGGACAACACTCAAATGGCGAGAGGCCTGTGGATGACAATGGTAAGGAGATATGTGCGTACTGAACCGTTACCCCTTTTAAGGCCGATTTGACCCTCGATTCGACCTCCCATCTGAGCGTGGAGACAACTATCTTCTCGGGAAAAATACACTTGAGATTAACCGGGCGTTCAGAAGGATCACAAATACGAGATAAACAATTTGGTTTTTTGTTCTTGGACCCGGGGCGACACGAAAGAGAAAAGTCAAAACGTCCGAAAAAAGTGCCCATCGAGCTTGCCTGGAGTTGAATCTTTTAGCAGATCTAATATATTCAAGGTTCTTGTGATCGGTCCAAACGATGAAAGGTACTCCTAACCCCTCTAAACAATGACGCCACTCCTCCAACGTTAACTTGGAGTTGTGTCCCCAGTCAATCCTCGGGCCATGCTGGATCAGCCAGGGATGACCAGAGGACGATGGGGGCCAGGGGTGAATCCAGGAGGAGAAATAAAATCTGTTTGGTGTGTGATTGCCAGACATGATGAATGTCACTGTATTGGTGGTAAGAGTTATGACAGGACGTTCTTGACCATTGAGTGTACTTAAGGTGTTCTTGGGTGGGGTGATGGGTATACTGAGTGTCTGAGCCAGTGACAAGTCCATGAAGTTACCTTCAGCTCCAGAATCCAGTAATGCTTGGCAGACGTGGGAGCAGGCTGCCCACAGTCTTATCCACGGAGATCGTGGACAGGAGATCACCCGAAAGGAGCCTCCTGTTTACTGCCGGGCCCGGTCTTTTACTGGACAGTTGTCCCGAAAATGTCCAGCTCCACCACGGTACAGGCAAAGACCCCGGGATCTCCATCTCTCACTCTCTCTCCTTTTGGCAAAACCAAGCTCAACCCAACTGCATGGGCTCGGGTTCTAAGTCTGGGTTCGACCGCATCACCGCCGCTGGCCTGAGGGCATTCAATGCTCCTGGGATGAAGGAAACCTCCTGGGTAGTTGTACCAGGGGGCTGAGGCCATCAAGACTCTCAGGCAGGTCCAAGACGAATATCTCTCTCTCTGGATGTGGTTAGCCAGCCCGTGCAGGAAAATGTCCCACTGTGCCTCCTCGTTTCATTTGCACTCGATGACCAGAGTGCAGAAGTCGGAATCGAGTAGTTAGAGACCGAGCAGTTACCTTGGCGAAGGTCGGCAAGTTGGCATTGTCTTTACTTGCTACCGCTCGGTTCGAACACACGTCTCATTTAGTCCGAGAGCGCCTGAAACGAGGAGCAGCACTGGTGTTGGTTTTCCCACACCGACTTTCCCCACAGAGCCACCTGCCTGAGAGTAGGGTCAGCATGAATGCCACCTTCGACTCCCCGTACTGAAGGTCTGAGGTTGGAGGACGAAAAACAGGGTACACTTTGTCAAAAAAGCTCTGCAGTAATTAGTCTCACCAGAGTATAATTCCAGGCTAGGCAGGCGTGGTTTTGGCTGATGACTGGGTGCTGGTGTGATGGGGGGAATTGGCAGTAAGCTGGGCACAGTAGAACAGACAAGTTGTTAAATCTGTTGGGTCAGCTCAGACACCTGTGTTACCAAGGCTTGAACTGCTCGTCCTGTGATTGCCAGATTCCTCTGTTGATTGTTTCTTGAAGTGCTGCGTGATAGAAATTCTTGAAGGTATGAGTTGCTTGCTGAAACCATTTTAGGTTAGAGTGTTCTGTGATGAAATAAGATGGTCAAACAGCAAGTAAAAAAGTATTTATTAAGGTCAGGGTGGAGACAGGAAGTGATATGGTGATAATGTCCAGGGATGATGTGCACTTGGCAACACAGGGACGCTGGGACAGCCCGTCCAGAAGGTGAAGACTCAAGATGATGATGAAGATGAACGGCGATGAGTGCAGAGTCCAGGATCCAGGAAGTAGATATTGGGGAAGACTGAGTGAAGGACGAACAACAAAGACACAGGACCAGAAGACCGGCAGGAACACAGCGAGAGACAGGCAGGAACATACAAGAAGATCCACAATGCTCTGACAAAGACCGGAAACAGAGAGACGGAATAGTGAGCCGGCATGGTGATAGACATGGCTGATAGAATCAGCGGCAATGATCAGCGACACCACCCACACGTAACACACACAACGAAAAAAAGACAGTGATTTCATGTACCGTGACAAAATCTTATCACTCAACTGAAGAATTTGGACATTCATGGCACAGCTTTAAATAGGTTTCAATCTTTTTTAACTGATAAAACATTCTTTGTATGCATTGGAAATTGTCCTTCCTCAGAAACACATCTTTCCTGTGGGGTACCACAGGGATCTATTCTAGCTCCGATATTATTTTCTTCATATCTGTTACCATTGGGTTCTATCTTTTCTAAACACGGAGTATCATTTTGTTCATATGCCGATTTCAAAAGAATTTTGAAATAGTCATTACTATTGTAATTCACTTTATCTTGGAGCTAACCAACTATCCATCGGGCGCCTAGTACAAAATGCTGCTGCCAGACTGTTGACTGGTAGTTGAAAGTTTGATCACATTACTCGGATTTTAACTTCTCTGAATTGGATACCAGTCAAACAGAGAATTGAGCTTAAAATTTTAGTCTTTGTTTTTAAATCATTACACGGCCTAGCACCTGGGTACTAATCTGGCTTAATACACTACCACACTCCACCCAGGTAATTTAGGTCTAGTAACCTTGGATTGCTCTGTGTGTAGATCGAGACTGAAACATCAAGGTGACCAAGCTTTTGCAGTAGCAGGCAGCAAATTATAGAAAAATCTACCACTATCAATCAGAACAGTTTCGTCATTTGCTACTTTCAAATTAAAGCTTAAAGAGACTTTCTAAATGTTGATTCTTAATGCACTTTCTCAACCTTTAATTGTATTATATTTAATGTATTATTTAGTCTATCACTTGTAATTGTATCGATTAATTTTATTATATTGTCTAATCCTTTTACTGATTAATCTGTCCTGTTTAGCACTTTGGTCAACCATGGGTTGTTTTTAAATGTGCTCTACAAATAAATAATGAATGGGAAAAAAAATGAATGAGTTAATGCACATGTCTCCTTATTCAATAAATAGTTATCTGCCTCAATTGATGTTTTGTGCATTTTGGCATCCCAAAATTCCCCTAAAAATAAGTGGATGGAAACATAGCTAGTGATATATTTTCAAATCACTAGTAAATTAAAGGGGGGGTTGACTGTGATTTCACTTTTTTCATTTTAAATAGTGTGTAATGTTGCTGATGGTGCATGAACAGTATCTGCAAAGTTGCAGCGCTAAAAGTTCAATGTAAGCAGAGGTATCGTCTTTTAAAAATCAGGAAGTATATTGCCTACAAAAACGACTCGATTGGGACTACAGCAGGGTTTTAGAAGTCACTAACCCATAGATTTACATCAACCCTCCCTCCGGAATATGCAGAAAAGGGCATGATCATATTTGTGCGGGCTCGTCGAGTGTGTTGTGTGCTCACCCAGCTGTCAGGTCTTTTGTGTTTCGGGCTTCCCATTATTGTCAAATGCCAGCGCTGGCTTTATATCCGCTATTTTGTGTCTACAACAAACGCGTATAAACATTTTGGACCTGAATTTGTATATGTACTCATTTTATAAATTTATTTTTCATGTATATATACTTTATCATCATTTTGTGATGATACCTCCCCCCTTTAAAATATTGTGCAACAAACATGGGTGTATGGGTGCCAAGAGAAAAGGTTATATGTTAGAAAAATGCACATTTGTAATAAAATGTTCAATGTAGTCTGATTGAGGTAATTCCACAGTTGGTTAAATTTCCATATTAAACAATAATTGCGTTTGCGTTGTAAACAGTAAGGAATTCCCCAGGGTTCAGTGCTGGGACCACTTTTATTTACAGAATATGTAGATTTATTATATTTGAGATGTAATGTCCTATCCCTTGCTCTGCATGTTTAATGTAAGTAATGCATGTTTAATGTTTACTGTAATGTAATTCATCAAGCTTGTTCTGATAGTGTCATGACACAGAAGGGAACAGACAGTGGTAAATGAGTTTATTTACAGAGCGTGAGCAAAACAGAACACGACAGGCGAAGGATGGTAAGCTGACATGTGGAACTTAGCTGACTATAACACAACTGAAGATGAGGTTGAGGATGATATAGGTTGAGGAATAGATACACAGGGAGACATAAAAGATCCAAAGACAGCTGACTTCGAAGACAATGATGAGGATGAAGACGATGATCAGGTACAGGATAGCTGGGTAACGCTGGTGAGAGCATGAAGAGTCTGTGTAACATGTGACGAGACTAGACAGTGAACTGAATTGAGTGCATGCTTGATATAGTGAGGCTGACGAGGGTGAACATGTGAAGGTGATTAGAATTTCAGTGATGATGAACGAGTGGATGGTGTGAGTAACTCTGTGACAGATAGCAGGAATGTAAAAAAAATGCCTTACTCTAGGAAACTTTTACATTTCAAACAGATAAAATAAGTAAAAAGATATTTCACTGAAGACAATTTTCCATCAAACACAACACTATGCTTATAGTTCAAATTGAGGCTGGCAATCTGATTTATTTGCTAAACTAAAACTAAACACATTATTTTCAGTTATTTCGGCATATTATTTGGCAACAATTTAACATTATAATTGAAATAAATTATAATGCACATGGCATCTAAGTGCTTAGAATGTAAAAGATTTCATATGAAATTTGTATTTGTAAGATTTAAAGGTGCATTGCGCAAGGTTTCTGAATTTCTGCAGAACTATGCCCCCTCTGGTGACAAGCGAAACTGCAACCAATCAAAGAGGTGTGCACGCTCATGTGCCACACGCACGCTGAGCACAAGCTGTTCATAACCAAAGTAGCATCAGCATCAGTCATAATGTCTTCAGAGGTAATGAAGTATTTTTAAATATATGAAAGGAAAGGCATTTGAGTAAATTACACACTTATGGGAAAAAGAGGGTAGAAGAACACTTCGGGTTTTGTTTCCATGTTGAACTGTTTTATGTGCTTACTGTATCTACGTATGATTGTATTATTATGGAAACACATTCATGAACAATATAAGTTACTTTGTATAGGATCCCGTTTGAGCCCTAGAGCAGACCGGAGATGTAATGAAAGTCTTCCCGATATTGATTCTCGTCTTATTCCGACGCCTGGCACTAGACAAAAGTTTTATTTTCTTTGTCTTACGTGGAGTTTGCGTTGGGGTCTGAAATGAACTACATTCCATTCCATTTTGTCGAACGTTGACTAAAGTTTTGTCACTTGTTGTCTTCACTGATACGGAGAATAGCAGCGAATACACAAACCTGCCAGACATAGCCAATTGACCATGAACGCACATGACATAACGCCAAGTCTAAAATTCCACCCCGAATCCCTCTTATTTATTTTACTGTACAGGATTATAGAGGCAATTGCATTGATCAGAGAAGGGCCAATTCAGCCCATCAGGCAATTGTTTAAGCATATATGGGTTAGAAAAACGGGTATTTTAACACAAAATGTTGCGCAAATGCACCTTCAATGTGTGAATGTTTCAGTTTAAACAAGAACTAAAACCAGAAGAACAATACAAATACACTGCTAATGGACGCATTGAGTATGGCTTGTAGGACATGCATTAAAACTGAGATAAACCTCACTGGCTCTTACAGTCATAAATTCTTACACAAAAGAGCATCCTTTCACCTATATGTCCCTTGTGTTGTCTTGTTGAAGGGTCTGTCCTCATAAGACCCTTTCCACTTGTAAATTGCCCTGGGGCTTTTACACTGGGCTCGTTTGCTGCGGTCCGAGCCCGAGCGTGTTTGTTCCCGGTGCCCCCACAGCGTTGGTCTGTTTTCACACTCAACTTGATTCTATCGAACCCTGGTGCGTTTGTGTGCATATTATGTCATTGCAAACATGCACGGGGCATGATAATACACTGCAGGCTCACTCCCACTCGTATCCAATATAAATCATCAACAATATCATCCCTTACAAGTGTTTTGTTTACCTAAATACATCACAATAAACTTAAAACGCATGTGCAGGTCACTTTACCTCCTGAACAAGTGCGCACCGAGTCCGGTGCTGCTTTCACATTCACGCGAACCTCGGCACAGTTCTGGAGCAAGCCGAACTCAGACCACCTCCACCAGGTAGTCTCAGGTTTGGTACACCAGTGTGCACCCGGGTCCACATGACAGCGTTCCCATTAGAGATTTTTCATGGGAATCATCCCCCGTTCTGAACTAAACTGCCAATGTGAAAACCAGAGGACGGCGTGTTGCAGAAACAATACTTTTATAGCCATTTGAAAAAAAAACAACAACACATTTTAGCCTTCACCACAAGTTATATAATCTTGAACTGTACAGGTACCTCCTCAACACTCATCTGCCCATTGCCAAATAATTATTGCTTCAGTTTCAATCTCTAATATTCTGTTAATTTCCATGTCATTCTGTAATGTTCAGCGTCATGGGCAGGTGTTTGGTGTTTTCAGTTGTTTCCACTTGGTCTGATTAATTGGCGATGTAATGATCCAACCCGACCCTGCTTCACAGATCAACGCCACAGAGAGTGATCCAAATGAACCAAAGACATGCATGAGAAGAATGTGCTACAGTTAATCTGTAACACTGTTAGTTTGTAGAGTGTTAGCATGCATAATGCATCTTTCAAATAACCTACGTTAAATATAGTGAATTTGACAAGTTTTTTTATGGGAATACTGTGGGTTCCAGAGGTCTAAGATATTACTTGGAATTAAATGTGTAGAGGTCACTAAATTACTAATTTGTTTTATTACAAATCATGCTGTGTTGTAGAGAACCTATTGTATTTTTCAAGATATTGCGATTAAAATTGATAAGTGTCATGTCACAAGGACATAATTAACAGAATACAGACATATGCAGTAGTGCAATTAAGCTCTTTTTTCAAGCACAGGTGTCGGCAATCTGTTCTTCACTTTCCTCCACTCATCCTGCTTTCAGCCCATTCATCGCTATGGAAACGGACTGGATGGATTGCTCGGCTGCTCAATGATTGGTATGAGCGCCACAAATGACAAGATCATGACTTGCTACATTCAGCATTTAAGGGACTAGCAAGTTAACAAAGGGAAGGGAAAGAAAAATAAAAACATCTACATATTGGGTTTTACTGTTCTAACCAAATCATTTGTTAACTATAATCAACAAGAGATTTTGAGACTTTTAGTGCAACAAAGTTTTAATTCAAATCCTTTAAACCCAAAGTTTTACATAACCCTTCAAAATTAGAGAACTCTTAAAATTACAACAATTGACTGCCTTGATTTCTGCCAGGTCAATTACAGGTACTTTGTCGTTGATTGATAAGCTGTGGCAGAGGCAATTGAAGATCCCAGTGTAACAATCCATCCTTGCAGGAACTAGCACAACCAGCTGCACTAATTAGTATGGTTGTAGAACACAGAAAAACGCTATCATCACCATCCTTCAGCTGTCACAATGCACAGTATAGCCATGTGCATTTTGCGGTCATTGGTGACACTATCTCAAGATCAAAAGATTTTAATTGCTTTTTGCCACTTTTTCTAATTGCCATGGGAAAGAAACTCTTGAATGAGTAATATAAGAGATACCCATGAAATGCAACCCAGAGGATGCAGATAAGGTCACTCTGGGTGTAAAGGATTAAAGAATATACAAATACATTGATGACATTTAAATCAATACATTCATGCATGAAGTTTGATAATGATTAAAAAAAGGGAATGTCAAACTCAAGCAAAATATAAAAACTTTAATTTGATTGTTTAGAATGTAAATGCTTAGCTATGTATAAGCATAACACGGTGTGTCTAATGGTCTGTGGGCGCGTCACGTGTGGTGTGCTGTATGCTATGTGCATGTCACATTCAGCTTTCAGTCTCTACCGCTGGCTAGCTCAGGAAATGGAGCCGAGTGCATAAGTCTCCCCTGTCAGTACATCAGTATGTAGTGCCTCTGCGTGGTGACACACGTCAATTGAGCACCTGGTGGGCTCAGGCTGAACTACAGGGCACTCTGAGGTGGTCTGCCTCCAGACATGCGGCATACCAGGCCCACCGGCGTGTGGATAAGGCCTGATGTCCATGAACAGACTTCCAGCTATGGGTCAAATGGTCTCACAGCCATCAGACAATGGCTCACCGCCAGGCCCGACGGCGCGTGGATAAGCCCTGCTGCCATGAACAGACCCCAGCTATGGGTCAAATAGCTTTACAGCCATCAGACAATGGATCCACTACCTTGTGGAGGATTAAAGACTAAGGAGTACACCCGACAGAAATCTCCATACACCATGGAGATTATCTATCCAGGATCTCCATACACCATAGCCCAGGCTTGCAGCGACAAAAGCAACACGGGAGGCAGCAGTTACGAGTGCTGAGTTCAGAGTGAATTTGCATACGCTCAGGTGCTACGGGTTTTCTCCAATGGTGGGATAGATATTCAAAATCCTACTAGTCAGCTACCGGCCGCCTAAAGCTGGGCAGCCCCCAGCAAGTAAGGAGCTGACCTGCCACAGTCTGCCTGCTACATTGGGTGCTTGGAGCTAAGGGAATAGACCAACAAGCAGACCAGGCAAAGAAAGAAAAAAGCATAAACCACCAGTCTTGCGACTAGGCAAGCTGGAATGTCTGGACTAGGTTGATGACTCTGAAAATTGACATTGCTGCACTACAGGAGACTGGACTCCCTTCAAATGGCAGTATCAGAGAACAGGATTAAACTTTTCAAGACTGTGAGGAGTTGGATTTGCAATCAGAATCTCTCTGCTATCATCAGTAGAACTGCCAGGAAAAGGTACAGCCTTTATCCTCTCCCTTCACCTCTCAACCTCCATAGGCCCAGTGAACATCCTGAGTGTCTATACTCCTACACTCAACTCTCTAGCTGAGGGAAGGAATTTCCCTCACCGAACAACTGTACATGCTTGGGGGCTGGGCAGGAACTGACTGTGACTCCTGGCCCAGCAGTATAGGTCATTTTGGCATTGGCAGAATGAATGAAAACAGAGAAAGACTCTTTGAGCTATGCTCCTACCATGACCTCTGCATAACCAATACATTCTTCTCCACCAAGCCCAACCACAAGGTATCCTGGTGACACCCAAGAACCCATCACTGGAATCAGCTAGACCACCAACTAGATCACCAGAAGAGAACTGTGTTCTCCTGACACCCAGCTATCACAGCGCTGACTGTGACATTGACCATTCACTGGTTTGCAGCAAGGTGCGCCTTCAACCCAAACGGATCCTCCGAATGAAGCAGAAAGGATGCCCATGCATCAATACAGCAAGGATAACAATCCCAAATCTGTGTAAGTGATTTGTTGTCACAGAGGCTCTCAGAAACTGCCCAACGGGCAGCGTAGAAGAAAGATGGAATCATATCTGTGACGCCATCTTTAGAAAGAGAGGCAGAAACTGGATTGGTTTGAAGCAGGAATCCTGAAACTTGAGCCAGTCATCACAGCCAAGAGAGCAGCTCTGTCCAGCTACAAAAGGGAGCCATCAGAGAAGACGCTTGCGGCTCTTAGGAAAGCCAGAAATGATACCCAACATATTGCTTGACGCTGCACCACCGACTACTGGTTGAATCTTTGCCAGTCCATCCATCTCTTTGCTGACTGTGGTAACATCCATATGACGGCATGAAGAAGGGCTTCAGCCCAAGCGTTACCATGGTCGTACCCCTAAAGTCCTGATCAGGAGACATTATAACAGGTTGGGGCAAACAGATGGAGATATTGGTGGTACATTACCAGGACCTCTATGAAAGAGAAAGCATCCTCGCCACCTCAGCAGGTGAGAACACCAATCTCCTGTTTGTCATGGATGAACTGGATGCTCCCCTTCAATAGAAGAATGTTGTAAGGCCATCGACTCTCTAGCCTGCAACAGAAGCACCTGGCAGCGATGGTATTCCTCCAGAGGTCATCAAGGCTGGGAAGAAGACCGTTCTTCTTCACCATTTGCATGAGCTCCTGTTACAGTGCTGGGAAGAAGAAGCAGTGCCCCAGGGTATGCATGACTCCACTATTATCACTCTCTATAAAAACAAAGGAGGCCGCAGTGACTATAACAACTACCATGGAATATCCCTTCTCAGCATAGTCAGGAAAGCCTTGCCCGGGCTGTACTTAATAGGTTACAGCATACTCGCTTCAATGGTCTTCAGCATCTTCTTTTCCTTGCTGGAAACCGATAGAAACTTGTTCAACACCGCACATCTCCAAGCGAAAAACAAATTGAGGAAGGTTCTGACACAGGTGATTCACACTCTGAAGAAAATCTACAACAACTCATGTTTGCATTACTCTCCCAGAAACGCCTACACTGGCTAGGCCATGTCAGTCACATACAGGATGGTTGTATATCCAAAGATCTACTCTACAGCGAGCTTGCTACAGCAACTCTAGGGGTCACAGTTTGACAAAAACGGAAATCTTGCAAAGTACTGCTTTAAAGGGGGGGGGGGGTTGACTGCTTTTTTTTCCTGTACATGATTGTATTTATGGGGTGCAATATAACATGTATTCGTGGATTTTCTTTTTTAAAAGTCTTATTTTTCATAAACTTCACCTTTATTGTCAGCCGCGCTCTCTTCTGTCCCCTGAACGAGCGGTTCACTTCCTGATTCTATGAAAACACTCCCTCAGAAACACATAGTGAGCTCAGATTGGTTAGTTTGACCCGGTGTGTTGTGATTGGCTAAACTGTCGCTCATGTTGTCCGGAAGATTAACGCCCATTACCTTTACGGGCATGTCATGAGCACCGGTCCAGATGTAAATATGTGTCGAACTGCAGTATCAGATGATACTGATCAAATCGAAAATAACGTCATAAAGCATATATACATGAAAAATAAGTTTAAAACATTAGTACTTATAGAAAATTCAGGTCCATAATGTTTGTACGCGTTTGTCGTAGAACAAAATATAATTGAATTATACATGCAAATACATTTAAAATGATTAAGTCTTGGCCTACTTACAGATTGTGGCCCAACACTGCTGCCTCTTGTTTTAAAGTCGGAACTGCTTCATGTTTTAGTAACAGTTTCTTGTTGAATCCGAGGGTTGGACTCGCTAGATTACGATCGTCACTTTCAGGAACATAATCAAACATAAATTGTATCCATTGTTGAGGAAGAATAGCATCCATGAGAAGCCCGAACACAGAAGACCTGACAGCTGCATGAACAACACACTCGACGAGTCGACGTGCCTCAGAAATATGCGCATGCCATTTTCTGCATATTCCCTTTAACAACATGCTTCTAACTATAGGTCAAGAACTGTAGTTCCAACCAAGTAAATGTCCGATTCTGTTTGTTGGAACTAGCAATGACAGGGCTTGTGATCATAGTTGGCTAATGATGTTTATTGCCCCAATACAAAATAAAAATTAATAATATGCCCTCTAAAAATTACCTATTTAACAACTGAGATACATTTTGATAGAAATGTGTCCACTGATATACGCCATGTTCAATCAAACCGATGCAACTGTTAAACAGAAAGAACATGAGTCAGATGCCCTAAAAACAAGCATGCTACAGCACACATCCTCTGGTTCTGATACCCAGGGTGATGATGACAGCTCTAGTAATGAATTGACCCCAGCTCCCCACTCCAGGGTAGTGAAAGAGGACAGCCTCGAAGGGCTTTTCAGGGGAATCAGTGAAGTCAACTCTTCATGTGACCCACAAAGAACCAGCATCATCCAGAGAACTCTCAGCGTGTCCAGTACAAGACAGCACTGGACGAGGAACACGTAAAGATGCGTACATGGGTAAATCGGTGCACTGAGCTGAACAGAGCGAAAGAGAGAGACTGTGTGTGTGTGTGTGTGTGTAGAGAGAGAGAGAGAGAGAGAATGTCTTCTCGATAATGTTGCGTGTTTGTCGAGGTGGGGGGGCACTACATTGATTATTGAGACAGATTTGATTTGACGTTGCTGTCAGGTGTCTGATTTCAGTGTGATTCAGGATGTCATCTGCAGATAAATGAGAGAGCTAGCTGAGATATAACAGAGGCAGAGCAGCTGCCATCAACGCCATAGATCCATCCCATAATGCCCAAGGATGTCCAGCCACTGAGGGCCTAGACAATAATGTCTTTCTGAAAGGACATTTGTTTTGTTTCGGTGTATGTGATTAGAGAACTCCTCCAGTGACAGCAGCAAATGCAACAGTACATGTCCTTGATACATATGTTACATGTACTTACCATGGTAGTAATACAAATTTATGCATAATTACATGCAACTAACCCTCAACCAAACCCTAACACTACCCTAACCCTACAGTAAATACATGTAGATAATTAATATTTCTCAGTACTTATATGTATAATTACACTGTTACAATGACACCTTAAAGGGCACCCCTTTTTACAAGATGTAATATTGGTATCAGGTGTCCCCAGAATATATTTGTGAAGTTTTAACACAAAATATCTCACAGTTAATTTATTATAACCGTTTAAAAATATCATTTTTTGGGCCTGTTTTTAAAAAAGTGTGTACCACCTTAAATGTAAATTAGCTGCATATCTCCGCCCTTCCTTTGGATGATCACGATAACGTGCATACCTATAGCAATAAACAGTCGGTAGAAGGAGAATGGCTGGTTCTGGATGGTATCAAATTAATGGATGGTTATTTGATACATTTATGTACTTAGTTGTAATCACGTCCCCTTTGGAATTATGGATGTGCAACACATACACAGACACACACAAACTGATAACGTTGGCACCATTTTTTTAAACTACAAACACAAATACTGTGATGACGTTTGCTGACGTACAACGAAATTACATTTATGCGAGGGACCTGTTGCGTCATGTTTACATTACTTGTGGTACAGGTGCTTATGTGGCAAATGTGAGAAGATGGCTACAGAACATACAGTTTTTAATACAATATCTTAATTAAAAAAAATATTTACACTATACAAACAAGGTTTTAATTATATACACAGACATCCTACGACGACGACAACAACAACTTTAGACACATTTGTTGTTGAATTGGCTGACATTGACTGAAATGACTATTTGCTCAAAAATCATAAAATACACTTAACGTTACTTCTACTGGAGGTGACGCTGAATCACGAACAGAAGGCAACGATCCACACTTGAGGATTAACTTGCTTTGAATTGAACCTCATTCACAAAACAGTTAGTCAGAAAATGATTTGCGCTAACATAAACATATTTTGGAAGTTTAAGAGGCGCCTTTCCTTCGTAAATAAAATCCATCCACTGTGTTTTCAGTGGTGGCTCTGATGTCAGAAGTGAAAACTACTATGTACATTATTACATCCCACAACACAACACTTGTTTCTTTTCGACAAGGCAGCACAAATCGTCAGAACACCGGCTGTCGTTGAAACAATAGAGGAGGGTATACAGATCACGGAGGGCCGGGTCTATGCAAAAACCACAGTGTAAATCAAACCACTTTGGTGGGGCTTGCGCAATTCTACGTCACATTGCACCGAATCTTTAGAACAGCTCATTCTGAAACAGAGCTTATGATTTATTGAGATTGTTAAAAATAAATAAATAAATAAATAAAAAAAAAAAACATATATATAGATTTTTATCATTCTAGGGTGGTTTTGCTCACACACTGCCAACACATATTTATGTTCAAACACCATGTAAAAGTGAATTTTGCATAATAGATGTCCCTTTAAAATAAAGTTTAACCAAATTTAAATATGATTAATTAATTATATATTCCAATAAACACTTGGACAGAGGTTCTATATAGTTCTTCAATAGTTCTTTGAGAGGGTCATTGGAACAAGTTGTGAATCATTCAAATTTTATTTTAGAATTACTTTTAAATTCAGTTTGAATTTAGATGTAAACATTGAATTAAGAATTAAAATTCACATTTAATGAACTGAATGAAATTCAAACAAATTCAAAGCTGAAGCCGTACATGTTTTTATGTAGAATTTTACACAATATTATACTGTACATAGTACATATGGAATGTTTTCAGATCATGTTAATAATTATCAGTGGGTCATGCAGGAAGAACACTTAATTTCCAGGAGTGCTCAACATTTTTTCTCAATATCTGATTTTATAAAGCATTTGACATTTATTAAATCTGAGTTAAACAACATGTTATATGTACTTACTAACCCTAAAGCAAACCCTACCCTTAACCCTACAATAAATAATGCAGTTAATTGATTTTAACCCTGTACTTATTTGTGTAATTACTTAAACTTAAAATAGTGTAACCAAAATCTGTTTTGTTGTCTGTGTGAATTGTTAAATGCAATTAATTGACCAAAATATACCAAATGGTACAGCTGTTTTAATGTACAAAAAATTACAATAGTATCTGTAACATGTATTTTTGAATAATTCTGACCCATGCTCTGGATCATTAAATAGTTTTTTCTGCATCATTAAAACATATTATGTCACTGAATATTAATCTATTATGCAAAATTACACAGTGTTTTTAAGCCAAATAAATAAAGAAATAAATAAAACACTCAATTGATCTGTTGCATATGTTGTCCCCTGATATCAAAATATGCCTTTAGGGATTTGATTCGCTTTGGAGGTGATGTAATGATTAATTGTGTCTGGTTTACTGTACATAATTGACTGAGGTTCACACAACTTCATTTGTTATGCAAAATGCAAGTTCTGTAAAAAAAAAAAAAAAATCTTTCCAAACTCCCTAAACAGAGCCATTTTCCACTCTAGTTATCAACGGGTGATTGATGACAATAATTAATCCTTTCAGTGGAAAAGGCTCATTTGCGGCAGTGTACCGCACAACAGCATGATGCATTTACTGAGCTGACTTCATAATTCCTCCATAATTCACTCCTTCCTTGATGCTCACATTGCCATTTATCTTTGTTAATATCTAAATATCAGGACAGTCACTTGATAAAGCTATTTAAGCAATGCCACAGTGCCAAAAGAGGAAGGAGGAGGAGGCAGAGGAATGAAGAAGGGGAGGACATAGAGAGCTGCAAGTGCTGGCGGCCGCAGTCATCACATGTCTCCATCAGGGAAAGGTTAACATGATGGGTTGTGACAATCTCTCCTGGCAGGCTTGCAAATAGCTCCCTTATAACCAGGAAATTAAATAGGACAAAAAGATAGATTCAGAGTGCTGTGATTTTAACAGAGGAATCCACCTGGGTCTTTTTTATGGCGATGATAATGAACTCATACTAGGTAAATGTTTCAGGATGTTTAATACACAATAAATACTGATGTGCACGGAGTGAAGGATTGTTGTTAATGTCATTAGTGGTGCTTGCTCAGGGAAGCATCTGTTCAGGCTTATATTCTATAATACACAGCCTTATAGCAGACATTTCTACAATGTGCAAAAACAAATCTGTCTTACAGCACAGAAACAAACATATTTATAAAATAAACTATTCCCAAATGGCATTTAATGGGAGTTAGACAGAACAGTGATAAAATCTTTTTACATGCAAACTAGCTTGACGAATTAATGCATTGATAAATGAAGATAAAAACAGTGAGAATGACAGAATGCATTGTGATGCAGGTAGTAGACTAGTGGTTAAGTGTCTGCAATCGTAATGCACTGGTTGTGGGCTGAATGCCCAGTAGATCTGACATTCTCTATCACCACTGAGCCTTTGAGCAATGCATTTAACTTGAGGTAAGGCCAAGGGACTCTTAAAGCAGGATCAGCTGGATCATTTTGCAAGTCAAATCATGTATGCACTTTACAAAGCAATGGTTTAATAAAAACTGAAAGACTTTAAAGGCATCGTAGTCATGATCTTAACATAAAGGCTGCTCCAAAAAATAGGCAGCAACATGATGATGCTTTTAACATTTCCAGTTTAGGCAAAATCTGGGGATGCATTGCATGTTTCCTTTGTGGATAAGGCAATCCCAGAATGCATGGCAAAGATCACAGGAGGGGAATGCAATTTTGAAGCAAGTGATCAAACCAATGTTTTGGTTCAAATAGTGTGTACTGTATGTTTTATGCTTAGTGTACCGCTAACATGAACATAACATCTAACATCGAACTCTGTTTAAATCAAATGAAAGTTCATCCTTTTGTTTGACACACAAATGATTGCTGTCTATTTAGAATAATCCAAATCAGTCACTTATGAAGTTGTGATTTGGGTTACGATGCTACACACACACACAATATATATATAAAATAACATGGTATTGTATCGTTTAATGTTTGTCTTTTACTTGAATACAGTTTTTAGATATAAAATTTTAAGCCCCATTTTTTTATTAATTTTTCAGTAAACAAGACTTAACATCTAAAGTAATTTTGCTTCTCCAGGAAATGTATCTTGACATAAGCTTAGATATTTAGATATTTATACTGGACAAGACAAAAATAATAAAGAAGAAAAACAGTGAAGACATCAGCAGCTCAGTATAGGTTTTGAAACTGGGCTTGATTCTATACAGTCAGTGAAACATTTTGTATTTTGAAGAGCACTGTAGAAAAACATTGTAGACTTCAATTCCTGAAGGCTTAGTCTTTGAACTGTCCTGTCGAGTACACCTCACCCCACAAACACACACCCTGTGCTCCCAGCCACAGTCTGTCTCCTACATTATCTGCCCTCCCCCAGTCCTGTTTGTTACACAAGGCCGAACGACCAAGATGATTCATGAGAAGCAGACTTTTTTGATTAAATCATCTGCCAAGATGCATTTGAACAAAACCATTGTCTTCGCTTCAAGTGTATTCAGCTGGCCTCCTATGTTCACATTGTTTGGGTTCTATTCTTTTGAAGAGTTGCGATTTCAGATCAAGACCAGGCACGTGTTTATGCAGAAATTCAATCTTTTTGCATTTTAAGTCTATAGGAACAAAATATTGTCACCAGATTGACGACAGATATATCCAGTCCATGCCAAAGGCCGTATTTTTCTTGTTCAGTATTTTTTCAATTACAAATATATAAACATTATTAAATCAAGAGAAGCAAAATGGCAGTAGACATTGTCTTGTTAACTGAAAAAAGTGAGTTTATGCTTAAAGCAAATAATCTGAAATTCTTAAATCAGCTTAAAGCTTAAATCAGAATTAATATTTTTCTGACCCCACAGGCATATATTTGTTTTTTGCTTTTAGTGTAAACTCACAACATTGACACATTTATCAGAAAACAAGACTTAATATCTTAAGTCAGAGGTTCTCAACTCCAGTCCTCGCGACCCACTGCTCTGCATATTGTGCATGTCTCCCTTATTTAACACACCTGATTCAGATCCTCAGCTCATTAGGATAGCTATGTCTATCCTAACGAGCTGAGGGTCTGAATCAGGTGTGTTAAACAAGGGAGACATACACAATATGCAGAGCAGTGGGCAGTTAAATGTACAGTCTGTAATTTTTGGCCTCCAGGGGGCACTCGATCTAAATAATAACAAAAGACGTACTTTGATGACGTCGGGAAAGAGTTTATGGGCTCACGAGAGTTGTTGTCGCTGTCCCTGACAACCAGGGAGAGAGAAAGAGCGAATATGGAGCAAACACATCGGAACTGTCATTCCCTTCATTCCTGACTCATTCTAACTATGTATTTTTGACAATCACGTCTTTTCGAACAGATGTATAAATGAATTATCAGACCCCTATTAAATTAAAATTCCATCTAGCTAGTATTAATATTGAAAGTTTAAAAAACACCGTCACCTTTTGTTAATAAAATAATTACGTTTATACTATGATATCGTTAGTGAACTGCATATGAAGCTACTTTCTCCAGCTCAATTTAGAAGTTAGAACAAATTTTAATTTACATTATAGCAACTATACATGAGAGCTAGCCCGTCTGCGTTTCACACATGACATAATTTCACAAAATATACAGATAGATATAGTTAACTGAATGGGTGCTTACCTGTTTATTAGAATGCAAGCGAGATCGGCATCTCTCTGTTGCCTATAGGCCTATTTAGCTTGTCAAAGCTCTCTCCATTTTAAAATTACGTATGGGTTCGGGTCTATATTTTAAATGATCGAATCTGCTATTACTTCGGGTCCCGGGTCTGTTTAACATTGTGTGTAATACCTGTGCGATCGGAGTGCAAAGTGCAATCTCAAGCGCGTGTCATGTTTCTATGGCAACCAGAGCAGAGCTTCCGCCAGACCGCGCTTTACATTTTCTCCTATTTTTATAATAGTATAAATGAGCCGTCTTGTTTAATCTTAAAGTTTTGGTGGTCAGATTTAGACTCAATGAAGAGCAGAGAGCACAGATATGATCAAGCTGAACAAGCAACAAGCAATCGTAATTATAGTTCAAAAGGGCAAACAGTTAAAGTTATGCGAGTTAACTCGAGTCAGAATGTGCATGTGCAAGGTTGCATGTGTCATCCATCACCGTGACATCAAGTGGAGATTTAAAGCTGAAATAATGAGTGGATTAAGCTTGGAATAACGAGAGAAATAACATGGATTGAACTTTCTTGTCAGTGGATTGTAACGCATCACAGTCAGTCAGGTTACGTTACAAGGAAGTGAGATGACGGCTACTAAAATTAGGTAAGACAAAAAGTTTTATTTTTCGCAACTCGTGTGAAATAATATGTGACGACAATCAGGTCCAGTCGGATTTGTGTCTTTCTGCCGGGTTCGGGTCCAGTTTTCAAATAATAGACGGGTCCAGGCAGTACATTTATGATATATGACGGGTCCGGGTCCAACTTTTGAAATGAAGGACGGGTCCGGTCGGTTCGGTGCAGCACATTACGGGTCTCTTTCGGTTCGGGCATGAATTTTTGGACCCGTGAAGACCTCTAAGATGTGGCGCTCCTAACCGCACACGCGCACAATGTCAGAGTGATAAGCTAGCAAGAGATCTTGCGCGTGCAACCAAACCCCCCTCAAGTTTGTTGCGGCTGCAAAATGATACTAGCTAATACTTTTTCTTCGTCGTCGTTTTCTTTGCTTTTATTGGCGGTAGTCCAGTGTTCCCCTTTGTGTTTGGCGGTTTCGCCGGGTTCCGCATGAAGTTAGAGAAAATAGAGGAGCCAAAGGTTACATGACGTCATAGACGGGCGACAAAACGGAAATAAAGAAACGGCCCGTGTCTTCGAATTAAACTATACATTTCTCCGTATTTGAAAGTTGGTGGAAACTGCCTGGGTAATATAAGTACATATCTAATAGAAATATATAACATAGATACAGTTATTTTTGCCATTTTTAAAGCAGAAAAAATACATATTGTGCCTTTAAGAATGGTTAGATATTTGTATTGAAAAACAGTGTAGAGAAGAAAAAAAAAACATACATATGCCTACACTGGCAAAGTACAATTGGTTGGGATATGACCGACAGATGTTTAATGGACTTTCTGTTAAACCATAGTCTTCAAATGTTTATGAATAAGCCAGTGCACTGAATGTCAAATTGGGGTTCGTTAATACAAAAGCCAGCTCACACCTTCAAATAATCCAAAGTTAATCAAACAGCCCTCTTGCCAAACTTAATAACATGCCACAGGCTTTTCTGAGATGCTTTCAGAGCGCTTTTAACTGCGATGGGGCTGCGTTTGTTACATTATCCTCTTAGTCTAGTGGGATGGAATCTGCAAGAGATTAATAACATTTCACACTTGAGTAGGAGAGGGTGTCAGCCGAGGAAAGAGGCACTTAAAGATTAAAATACACACACAACATATACCATGAGGATTTGGGTAAACAAATACAGGCTAGTTTAATACTAGACTTGCCTTAAGGGAAATGAGGGGACCAGTCAGCCATCTATGAACAAACTTTCACTTTATAACAAACACTGCATATTAATTTATGCTTTTTTGTCTAATGAGAGTTAGATGCCAAGCATTGAGTATCATTATATAATATAGTAACAAACTAAGTGACTATGTAAAATGTACGTCTTTAAGCTCAAGACATTTGCATTTTTGTTGTTTACACGGAGGCCATTTTCAAAAACGTGAACTTTGAAAGCCGTTTTCAAAACTTTGCGTTTTCAGGCACTCAAAATACAGCTGTTGTGTAAATGAAAGGCCCAAAAACGAATAAAAAGTTTTACATTCTTGGTTGAAAACGTTGCCGTGTAAACAGCCACTAAGTCTTTGCACGTTGGCTTTGTAAACTTGAGTATTTAAACTTGAGTATTATTTCTTGGCTGGGATCGTGTCGAAACTTTGAAGCTGCAGTGAAACTCACATTTGGACCTTCAACCCATTAGACTCCATTGAAGTCACTATATGGACAAACATGTTTTCCTCAAAAACCTTAATTTTTTTCGACTGAAGAAAGAAATACATGAATTTCTTGGATGACGTGGGGTTGAGTAAATTATCAGGACATTTTAAAGGGGTGATGAACTGAGAAATCAAATTTTCATTGAGCTTTTGACATCTAAGAGGTCATCATATTATAAGAATATCCTGTAAATTTCAGAACTGAAAACGTGCTTATTAGTCCAATAAAAGGTTTTATTGACACCAGCCTCAGCAAATGACTCGTTTTTTAAAGTGGGGAATTATGATGTCAAAGAGGATAAAACACCACCCCGCAGAAGAAGATCAACGCCTACTTCAACACAGCTGGTTTAGCCCCGCCCACCGATTTGAGCATTACACGCATAGCTAAATAACATAGATGCCTACTGATGACAAACCGGATCGAGCTACCGAGCAATACAAAGTGCAGTGCCTGGTTGTGGAAGAAGTCAGTCGCTGCATAGTCGTTCCAGCTGATGAGGTAAAACACTGTCCGCTTGTTCGCTTCATTGAATTGATCTGCAGACCGATTAAGAGTAAAGAACGGTGCTGTGTCGTCTATATTAGATCTGACAGGAATTGTACAACACACAGACTCTGGGTCAAACATGTGTGGGCGAATCATTCCGGTTGCCATTTTACAACATTGGACGTTTTCAAAAAATTTCCCCTCAGTGCATCGACGGGTGAGTTGAAACTCATTATAATATGCAAAACTGTTATCCACTCACAGCAGTGGGTGTTTACTTCCAAGTCTTTAGTGTGAGACCTTTAGTCCAAGTCTTTAGCGCTCATAAAAACCCAGCGTTTTTCATTTTGATGTTTTTGAATGCAAAAACCAAGTGGACGTCATAAGTTTACCTCAGACAACTATATAATAAAATTTAAAGAAGCTAGTTCATGACCCCTTTAATTCTGAAGTGAACTAATCATTAAATATCATAAGTAATTGTACTTCTCCAGTAAAAGATTGTTGATTTAAGGATGTTTAGATATTTGCACTGGAAAATAAGACAAAAATACTGGTGTAGAAAATTGTTTTTGTAGTGTATGATTAATAACAATGTCAAGATGGTAATAGATACTTTTAGCATCGGAGGTTGGAACATCTCTTTTCTATAAGTGTGTTAATTGTGCAGTTTGTGCTATTTATATGAATGACATACAGAACAACCGTATAAGCACCCCACTAAAAACAATAATTCATTTAGCTGATGCTCTTTATCCAAAGCAACTTACAACTGAGGAGAACAATAGAAGCACTCAGACCAGCAAGAGGGAAACAGTATACAAGTGCTGCAACAAGTCTCAGTTAGTCTAGCACAGTTAAAACCTCATAAGTTTTACATATTTGGTGAGGTGGTGGCGAAAAAGATGTGCCTTTAGTAATTTTTTGAAAATGGACGATTGAGAAAGGCAGGTCATTACCCCAGCTGGGAACAGTCCAGGAAAAGGTTCATGAGAGTGATTGTGTTCCTCTTGGGGATGGCACCACAAGGCATCGTTCACTTGCAGAACACAAGCATCTGGAGGGCACATAAGTCTGAAATAGCGAGTTTAGTTATATTGGTGCAGACCTGGTTGTCTTGTAGGCAAACATCGGTGCCTTGAATTTGATGCGAGCGGCCATTGGCAGCTAGTGCAAACTGACGAAGAGCGGTGTGATGAGGTTTGAGAGGTGTGACCTCGCTGCTGCATTCTGGATCAGTTGCAAAGGTTTGATAGTTAATGCCAGAAGGCCCGCTAGGAGAGCATTACAATAGTTCAGTCTGGATAGAACAAGAGCTTGGACGGGGAAATGTGTAGCTCTGATACCCCTTTTCCACCAAAAAAAAAGAACTAGTTCGGAACTGGTGCTGGTTCAAAGTTGGTTCGGAATTGGTTCAACTTGCGAACCGCTTCAGAACCTGTTTGTTTTTCCACTGACTAGAGTGCACAGGGAACGACGTCATTACGTCACTGTTTACGTCGCCATACGTCTTGGCTAGAAATGCTTGCAAGTACAACATTACTTTGGGATTATCTCTATCTCGTGTATCAAGAAGGTTTTAAAAACAATCGAAATGTGTAAGTCTTTTAAAATTTCCGTTTGATATGTAATCTTTTCTGATAAGTTATGTACCCCTTTCTTGTGTCTATAATGTCTTCAATAAAAAAATAGGAAAACAAAAATAGAAAAGCTTGCGTTAACTTCAAGCATAACAATTACAAAGGCGAACTCCGTCGATGTTTCTGCAAATGTTTCTCTTGGCTTTGCGATCCTTTATTATGGTCAGAAAAGATGTTTAGAACACATATAAACCCGCCCCAGCCCCCGACGTAAGCATGACGTGGTAAAAGAACGGTTCTAGTCCAGCAAAGAGTTGGTGCCGCTTTTGAACCAGTTCTCCTGGCCGAGAACCGGTTCCTTGGCTGTCGAAACACAAAGAACTGGTTCTCGCGCAGGCACCGGCTCCGAACCGGCTCTCAAAATGCTTTGGTGGAAAAGGGGCTTGATAGGAAGGGTCTGATCCTCCTGATGTTGTATAAAACAAATCTGCAGGACTGTTGTAGTAATATGGTCTGTAAAGCTTAACTGATCATCAATCACAACTCCAAGATTCCTGGCTGTCCTGGAAGGAGTAATGAATGATAAACCTGTAACTGAAGGGAGAAGTTGAACTGTTGGGTTGGCCAAAATCACAAGCAGTTCTGTATTAGGAAGTTTGAGATGTGTGTCGTCAGCATAGCAGTGATAGGAAAAGCCATGTTTCTGAATGACAGGTCCAAGTGATGACACGTAGGTGGAGAAGAGAAGTGGTCCAAGCACTGAGCCCTGAGGAACCCCAGTAGCAAGAAGTTGTGAC
Organism: Hybognathus amarus; assembly: GCA_030378365.1. Taxonomy (NCBI): domain Eukaryota; kingdom Metazoa; phylum Chordata; class Actinopteri; order Cypriniformes; family Leuciscidae; genus Hybognathus; species Hybognathus amarus. The sequence continues at coordinate 265,134 of JAQIUQ010006320.1, forward strand.
TTAAAGACCTCGACCCTCCAAGACAGCCTGAAAGACCTACTGAGAGGTATGTTTTAAATGTTTTTTTCTTCTTCTTCTTTTTTATGTTATTGTTAAAAAAGCAGGATGGTCACAATGCATTCAGTGGTGGATAAGATATGTAGTCTGGTAAAGCTCTGTTGTGTGCTTGTTTTATAGATTTTCCACCTGACAGCTGCTGTAGTTTTAATAAAAGCATACAGGACTGCATATGTCTCTGTGGCATCTTCTGTAGAAATGTTTCCTACCCTTCAGTGTCTCTAAAACCAAACCTATCACCAAAGCACTGTTGCTCTTCTCACTTGCCATTTGATAGATTTTTACAATGTGCAATAGTAATTATTAATTTCACATTGTTTAAAATGCAATATTACTTCAACGCTATCACAGTATGTTTGGAATTTATAATTTGAAAAAAGAGCCCAAAAACTTTATATACACAAAGACGGTGCACTCATATTACTTATGAATGATGTCAGAATCAGTCCAGCCTTCCAAATAAAAGAGCCAATTAATTAATAAAGTCATCGCTAATTAATAAAGTCATCACATCACTGACGGGTCTAGCATGACAAATGTGCTTTTTTAATTAACATTTATGGGACAGTTTATGTCAGATTTTATTGCTGGTTACATATTTAAAATGCCATTTTCCAATACCTAAAGTGCTACAAACAACAGCAGATATATAATTAAAATGCAGAAGTGCAAAAAGAATACAATGCAGAGAAACAATAAATCTAAAATACTAATCATTGCAATACAACTACTCAACACAATAGAATGCTAATCATCACTGTGATCTATGTATTTAAAAAAAGAAAGAAATGGAAACAATAAAGCATGCCTGTGATATGTAAGATGTATATGTAAGAACATGTGCTTCTTAATTCTGGATACTGCAGCCATTGGATTGATTTAGCAGGTAAACCAATAAAGAGTGCATTACAATCATCAATTCTGGATGTTACGAATGCATGAATATGCCTTTCAGCATCATCCAGAGGTAAGGCCTAATTGCAGCAATGTTTCTGAGATGATGGGATGCAGATTTTGTGATTCTCTTAAAATGCGAGTCTAATGTCAGATGGGCGTCATAAATCACACCAAGGTTACAAGCTTGAGTAGACGGAAATATAACACTATCATCCATAATCAAATTAAAATTGCTCCCTTTCTGAATAGCTGCTGGAACAATTCAGTTTTAAACAATTAAGTTTTTATTTCCAGCACACACTGCGAGATTATAGTTAGCAGATTTGTAGCTATTTGAGTATCATAAGCATAAAACTGATACTGCAAGCTATATTTCTATTATTATTTGCCCCGAAGTAAGCATATAAACGCCAAACAATATAGGACCCAAGACAGATCCCTGAGGAACACCATGGCAGACATGTCCAATATCAGATGACAACAAACCAAGGCGATCAGTAAGGTAAGATTTAAACCATTTTACCAATGATACCAAGCCTATTTAGCAGTGATTTCTGTTTTTTGTACATCACTACAACCAGCCGTTTTATCAGAGTTTTTCTATACATTGTATTTAAAAAAATAACACTCCCTTAATATTATATATAGTCAGAAAAATTAAAGCATTATTTCTGAAGGGGTAAATGTCACAGCATAGGAGGATTGAGACAGGCATGAGACATTTTCGCACAAAAGAAAAAAATATATAATACTTATTTAAACACACTCTGAATCCAGTTAATTACCTCAGTAGCAAATCATGAGGTTGTGGACACATGCCGCACATATATATCTGCAAGACAAATGACTGTGATTTGAGCATGAGAGGAGAAAGAACATTTCTTCAGCATTCACAGAAAATCACAATCCACAACAGAGAATGAACTTGCCCATTCCGTCCATTTATATTAGAGATGTCCAAGCTTATGCAGCAAATCCCGCTAATCATTAGTGCATAATTCCCTGTTTTTTTGTCTGAAGGCACGTGTCTGGTGCGTGTTTCTCCCCGCGGCCCTTATCTCTGATGACAGCACGGCCCACAGAGACACAGAGGACGGTATTATCATAAGGGTCAGCCCTGATGTGTCTATTCGACGGGAAATGTGACACTGCAGACGGAGGTCCACATTCATTTTTATGAGATTGGATGTGCAGCAGAACTCGTCATAGGTCAAGAGTAAATCAAAAAGAATTACACAGCTGCCAAAGCCCATTACTTCAGCAGAGCGGAGGTAAATATACTCCACATTCAGCGCACAAACACACACAAATACACTAAAAATGCGATAAGGACTGACATTTATGATTTTGTGTGTGTGTGTGTGTGTATTTCAACAGATTTGAATGTCTCTTGTTGAGGATTAAAGGTACGGTCACCGTATTTGACCTATGCACTGTTATTTATTAGCATGATCAGATTCTAAGAGCAGGAACAAAGAGGATTCGGGTTTGTCAACACAAGAAGCCTTCATTCCCCACAGCAAAAGACTCGAAATTGGATTCTTTTGTTCTTTGTTTCCAAGTGTCTGTCCATCCTCAACCACTGATAAACTGTTCATTACCTCAAGGTGAATCAATTTGAACAGAAGAAAAATCAATATGCTCCCCCATACAATCTAAGAAAAATCATTTAATGGGCTATTCATGGATCAAGGCCTAAATCAATGACGTGGTGCAATATCCATAACTTCATTCAATAATAAATCTTGCCATCAGGTTATGCATTATTTATGAGCATGAACATAAGTGAAAAAGATGTTGATGACTTTTTTTTTAAATTAAAGTTAATGATGTTAAAGATGTATACATCTATGGGAATCGTCATCAGAAGCTGAAATTATATCATTATATGAAAATATCACAGGGTGTTTACTACATGAAGGATTGACTAACATTATAAACCTTTAAAATCTCTGTAAACATTTTCACTGTTCCAACATTAACAATGAAAATACTTAATTTTAAAATTTAGAGTTATTAAAATCAAAAGTTGAATCTGTCGGCATTATTTCAATGAACTTTTTCTATTTACCAATGTTAACAAAATACTGTGACACATGTTCGTTAATGCCAGTGTTGGGTAATTAGACTCTCTCTAAGAAACCGCACTACATGTTAAATGCTGCATTACCCTCGACCAGTTAAACAACACACGGATAGACATTACATGGATATTTTAATTCTTCCAAATAAATTATATAAAATTGCATATATTATTCTTGAATTGACCAAAGTATGTAGGGAGAAGGTAACATTTAAAAATGTTGAATCCATGTTCCATCCACTATTGTTTAATATGGAATTGTTCTATAGTCCATAAAGTATTTTTAATGCAATTACACCAGAAGTAACTGTAATTAAATGGCTAAATAATCCATTACTTTACTTCTTCAAGGGAAAAGTAATTAAAATTACGGTATTTAATAACTTATTAATGCATTACACCCAACACTATAATGTTAACTAGGACCTTACCGTGAACTTCAAAGCTAAAAGTTAGAGAAAATAAAGCACTTGTCACGGTCTTTAGTTTGGGGAACATATTCACTATTATCAGTCACTGCGTTTACATGCAGCCAATAACCCGTTCAAAACCGGGATATTAGCAATATCCCGGTTCGCGAACGCGATGTAAACACCGGCAAAAACCCGAAAAATTCTCATATCCCGGATTTTAAAAACCGGAATATTATACCTGGGTACCCCTTTTCAAACCCGAATTTTTGCTCATGTAAACGCGTATCGGCATATCCCCATAGAGATTTGTGTTCTGCGCATGTTCTATTCGCAAGGGATCTTGGTCTTTTGAGTAGAGAAACTTCTCGGTGCATACAAAAATCCGCGTGCAGTATACCGGAAGTAAACATGGCGAGACACAGCACAACATACTTTTGGAGCGAGCTCAGTAACGTTACCAGCATCAAAGCGCAAACAAAGGCGATCGCTATCTGCCCCGAACTATTCATTATCCGCATGCTGCTGTTGTTGTTGTCTTTGGATGCAGGAAGAAGAATCAGAAATGACGCAGTTTGCGTCTTAAGGTTCTCCGTACGTCTGGACGCTAACCGCGCGTCGACGTTTACATCGGGATATTACAATTCCATGTATACAGGAGAAACTCTCTCAGCTCACGCATGTAAACGGGTTATCCCTAATGTTTCAGAAACCCGAAAAGTGACCTTAACCCGACCATAACCCGAAAATTGGCTGCATGTAAACGTAGTCTATGTCTTTTGTTCTCAACAAAGTCCTAATTTGCTGCTTATCAATAGTTAATTAATATATGTAACAATATATTGTGTCACAGTATATCGCAATATAAAAATGTAACAATATGTATTGTGGATAGTGACAATATGTATTGTGTATAGTTCACCCCAAAAAAAATACTATGTAAAAAAATTCTAGTTTACAGTTTTAATTATGCTGAATATAATGTATACTAATACAGTGTAGGATATTTGTGGGTCCTGATAATGCCAAATGTCTGATACCAGTAAAAAGTATCATTATTTTAAATACATCTAGTCAGTGAAAGAGTGCAAGCATCATTTTTGTTAGCCATTTAATCATGTCTCGGAGTATTGCATATATCGTGAGTTCAGTATCGTGATATGAATCAAATCGTGACTTGAGGGTATCGTCACACCTATATTAAAGGGATAGTTCACTTTGAAATTAATTTTTGATATGTTTTAGCTTACCTTAAGGGCATCCAAGATGTAGGTGTCTTTGTTTCCACAGTAGTTTCAATTTTCATATTTTTAGGTCAAACCGTTGTTGTCTGTCAGTCATATAATGGAGACATGTACACCACCTCAAAGAGCATGCACAGAGAAGTCCAAATTAAACATGATTTAATGACTCGTAAATGTACACACTGATGGCCTAAGACACGAAATGAGTGGTTTGTTAGAGAAAATGAACAGTATTTTTTATCGTTTTTACCTAATTTGTGGTTACAAGAGGTAAAAACGATATCAATACTGTTCGTTTTCTCACACAAAATGAACTATCCCTTTAAAGGCAGTTGTGTTCATGGTTATGTTTAGGTATATGATCATGCAGAATAAGGCATTAATATGTGTTTGAATAAACCAGCCCAACCTCATGAAAGTGAGCCTCTATACAACGAATGTTATTTTTCGTGCCATTTATTCACCAAAAATTGTTTTGCCTCTATATGATACGCAGTTTTCTCGTGCATATGATACGCACTTTATGGCATGAAATACGCACGCACTCTCCACCCCTCCCCCTAAACCTACCCAAGGGGTTTTCAGTGCATATGCATGCATGAAAAAAAAAAAAAAAAAAAAAACATTTTTGGCGTATATGCAAAAAATATTTTGCCATATAAATGGCACGAGAAATGACAATTGAGTTGCATGTGGCAACCTAATAGTGAGAATTGTAACCTAAACTAAAATGTTTCCCTCGTCACTGTGTTTATTATATACTGAAACATTTAAAATTTGAACACAAGTAAACACAAACACAATTCAATTTGTGTTGATTTATATGGTTCATAAACACAAGAATAAAGAATTTAAACATTTGACCTCTTTAATATACAGTGAAACCAAAATCTATTCAGAAACCTTCAGCATTTCTCACATTATCACAGTTTATTCACTATAGACTAGAAAATGGTAATAAAATATGAGCAGAACTCAGTTCTCAGATCAGTGGATATTTCACTGGGTTTGTCCATCCTTCTGTTAAACTCTCACACATGAATTCTGTTGAATATCTGATACATTTAACTACACAATTAGATAATACCAGTTTAGCTCAACCAGTGAGCAAGCAATACTTCATGTTGTTCAGTGTGTGTGTAAAAAGAGCATTAGCAATTACAGAAAACACACTTGAGCTCAAAGTGTCCAAATCATTTTTGGTCCCAAATGTTTATAAATGTAACTGGTAGTCTCTGTATGAAGAATATTTGGGTATAATATCCCACAGTTTACTTTATTTTGCTCTCCTCACTTACATAAATGAACTAGTGTCCTGCACACACTGGTAAAACAATATTAAAAATGATATCTGGTGTCTGAATCATTTTTGGTGGCACTATAGCATAGCACTATAGCATAGCACCACACTGGCACTATAGCATGTGGTTTTACTGATCTTTCATACTGTACTTCAGTCTCAACGATGTCTATTTTGTGCGACCCTTTGAAGACGTTTGCATTCATTCGCTTAAAAATAGCTCTTGAGAAAGCATGGCAGAGCTGCAGATTTGTAAGGAGAGAGCCAGTGTCCCCGGGGCCGCTGTGTCTTTGACCCGCGCCACCACACTTCGGGAGGCTTCAGGACCCGGGGACATTTCACCCTGATCTTCGACTTCGGACGTCTCCATCGTGACCCATAGTTCACCTGAGCTGTTATGGAGTGGATGTGCATTGACAGTTCGCAAATAAATAATTGCATGTGTTCATTCTGGCTGTAGTAAAAGCGTTCATTCTTCTGCCAGCCAATCTCTGAGAACATGTGCCTTCAGGAGCACATTTGAAATCTCAAGCACATGCACGACATTTCAGCATTTTTTCCATTATGTGGAAAATTGTCTTTTCCCCCGTTTCCCCCACTCATTGTTCAGTTACTATAGAAACCCTAGCCGGTGAATTCACTGCAAACTGAGTGCCATGCGAACAAACTAAAGTGCCTCGAAATGGTTATTTATGTCGTCTTAATGTTGTGCATACTGCACATTTGGATTTTTTTTTTTTTTTTACAGAAATCAGCACTGTTTTTTTATTTTTTTATTCTGAAGTCTTTTTTCCCCTCTTAACATTTACAGGACACTGCTAGGAAAGATTATAGCCTATATGGTTGGTTAAGCCCCTCTCCAAATTCAAGTTTGCTTTCCTGTTCTGCTGTTCATCAGCATTTCATTACCTGACACCATCCAGCCCTGGGTTACTATAGCAACACTGCACTGATAGTGCTGTCCTTCACATGCATGCCTTTGAAATCCAGGAATAATTTCAGACTTCCAGACGCGTTAAGGGAGGCTTTAATGTGAAATAAAATACTTAGGATGTCACTGGAGAAAATAGCCTACTATTGCGTTCATGCCTTTGATGTTGCCACAATGCAGGCTTGAACGAGAAATTAACAACATTTCTTGTGTTTGCTGCCCTCTGCTGGCCGATATCTCTCTCTCTCTCTCTCTCTCTCTCTCTCTCGTCTACAGTGTTTCTTCTAAAATGTAGAAGAACAGCGTTACAATGAACCAGAATCTGCACATTTAGAACGTTGTTGACGTCGACACGCCAATCATAAGCGATTTTCTATTGGTCCATCCAGCCTTTAACATTTTGATAAATCTTTAGCTAAATCTTTTCTTTTTTGAATCAACATGCACCAGTGCTACAATTTTCTATATGCTCATATATAATATCTGTTTCCAAACAAGTATTCATTACTTCAACAAGCTCAATGAGCTCATTGTTTCTGCCTTAAATTATTTTTTCAAAGGTCTTTTCGTCATTAAAATATCATGCTAATTTTGGTTCCCAAAGAGGAAAACGAAATCTGGACAATCCTGGAATGTTTATCAGTAGCCGTTCAGTCATAATCAATGTGACTGTCAGCAAATGTTATTGTAATTATCATAGGTTTTGAAAGATAATAATGATGAGTGGATGATAATCACAGGAATAATGGCAAGTCATCGTTCTGTGAGATATTGGCAGTTAACAAAAGAGACTGAATCTCATTCTCTCAGTTTGCTGACGCAAGTCCTCCATCCCACCTCCACCCCCTCCCTCTCTTGGCCCCGTTTCTGAGGTGAGCAGAGATATTACTGTCAGACTTGCACAGTCTTCGGTTTGCCAGCAGACATTAGCGTATGAATGAATCAAACGCTGTTAACTCAGGTTCCTCATGTAATTAATTCAGCTTCAGCATCCTTACAAAATACAAATCATGTCTTCGCCACCTGAGAATTTAGGTCAAGCGGGAATCTAAATCTGTAACAGTGCATGCTATTTACCCTTAATTCTTCAGAAAATATTCAAAATAAATATGGAATGAAAAAGCGATAAGAAAAGCGGGATCAGAGCAATGTCAGAAAGAAACATTAAAAGAAGCACTTGTTACATTTCTAATTTAGTGTTGATTATACAAAAACATTTCACTGTACAGATTGACCAAACAGAATTGCCGAAGCCACGTGATAAATGTTAAATCACTTTAAATTGTCTGAGGGAACTGTAAAAAAAAAGTCTTATTTACGATAATTTTTTTTAATCCATAAAAAAGCGGTACAAAATACGGTAGAAACATTTTAGGTTTCACAAACTTGTACAGTAAAACAAAATGTTGTTCATTGTCTGATATAAAGTTATTTAACAGACCAATTGTAATAATAATATCTGTTTAATACCCATATGCAGGGTTAATTGTAACAAAGAGAGGGGTTAGTTGTAACACTAGTGTATAACACACATAATTCAGTACTATTTTATTTGTATAGTTTGACATTGTTTGTGCATCTGTATAGACAGATATCCATACATCCATCCCTCATCCAATCATCCTTCTATCGTGGATCAATATCATGGATAGAGACATAGAAAAGGGCTGCACAGTTTTGCAATAAAGAATAATACATAAAATTATAAAATATTGTAATTGCAATTAAATTAGATTTGTGTGTGGCAGATGCATGTATAATTATAATTATTAATAATAATAACAGTAATAATAATACAAATGAGCTTAAAATAAAATTTTAAAGGGTTTATTGAATTAAAAACAGGCCATATTTAAAAAAAAAAGTTATCATTCATAGTACACTAAATTTTAAACATCATTTAAACACCAACATTGTTTGTGAAAGTCCAACAAAGTTATGTATACTCAAACCTGAAAAGTTGTGTGGCTACGTATTCATTTCATAATCATTGTACACTTGGCGGCTTGTTTGTAACACTGTGCTACAACTAACCCCGCTGTGTATTACATATTTTAACCCTTTAACAGTCGCTAGGAATTGCTGACATGTTTCAAAACGGTTCTAAGTTTGAGCCAACAAGACAGTGATTAAGGCAATATAAAGTTAGATTTGGAAACGTATACACCCAACTCAGAAACCGAAAAAAAAATCTATGATGAAAAAATTTACTTGCATGGTGTCAAAACACTCTTTGTCCAGTATCTTCACGAAATATAATCAAAACTTTCCGCAAATTCGCGGAGACCGTCTTCTGGCAGCGAGAGAAAAAGAGCGGAAAGACAGCCTGCTTGATCCTGACTGACTATGTAAAAGGTCTGTGTTACATTTAACCCCGCGTTAGGTTGTCTCCTCACATCAAATGTGAAAACGCAGAGAAATTACATTAAACATATGGTTTGTTTTCACTGTACAGAAACCTTCTGTTAACCAATCTAAAGTCTTTTACCGTTAAAACCACAATCATTTTTACAGCATGTTTTACTAGTACAGCTCTGGAAATAAGATGCAAAAGCAGATTTTGTGTCACCCTCATGGTTTTCTGAGAACAGAACGAGTTCGCTCTTGCGTTCAAAACCAGTGCAATGGGATGGACCAGAAAGCAGATCTCACGTTTTTCAAAGTTGAATTTCCTGACACACTAAAGTATCTTAAAGAGACAGCTTTGGTCAAGTTCACATGATCGGTTAATAGCTTCAGATTCTGGTTCTGTCTCCATCCTTATCCTTCTTGATCTTAGCGCCACTTTTGATACTGGCAATCACAACCTCTTATCAAGCAAGTCTTTGGTGTTTCTGAGACTGTTTTAACCTGGTTTAGATCTTATCTCTCTGATCACTGCCAGTTTGTTTTCTACTGGTTTCAGCTCTGAGATTGGCTCTGTCTCTACTGGTGTCCCTCAGGGTTCAATTTTAGGACCATTACTTTTTAGCAATTATATATTATATCTTGGATTGCTCACTTGGGCTTAATTATCACTTTTATGCAGATGATACTCATATTATATTCACAAAGCCTGGACAAAATATAGACGTTTCTTTTCTTTCATATTGCATTTCTGTGATATAAATATGGATGTATACAGGTTTTTTGCACACATGAAGGCTAAAATGATCATCAAACATTCAACAGCATGTAAATCAAAACTGCCTAAGAATACTGAATGAAATGTTGAACCCAAGAAGAGGAAACGAAACTGTAGGTCCATCTGTGTATTGATAATTGTTTTTTAAGGAAACTTATTGACATTCAGAGTGATTGTTGCTAGACTAAAATGTTTTTCTTTTGATGTATTGCATGTTCAGATATTCATACAACAAAACATTCTTCATAATGAAATTATCAAGGTTTCACTTTATTTTGATGGTCCTTTTAAATGGACAATGTGTACTTTTTATGTATTTTATTTTTTTAAAATATAAAATATTTTTATTCATAAATATATCCTTTTTATATTTGAATATATCCATATTTAAATATTTAAATAATATTTGAATATTATTTAAATATAACCATTTTGTATTTGTAAAATATATCCTTTACAAATACCTCTGCCAATTATCTGACTTATCCTCGTAAAGAAATAATTTATTACCTTTATATACAGTATATGGGACAGGTGGGTTCATGGAGGCTTCTACGTAGTTCCGCCATCTTGAAAAACTATAATAGCAGAGAGTGAGAAAAAGTGCTAGGCCAACGCCTATCCAAAGTGTGTTTTCATTCAGAGCCAGTGTGACGTGACTGAACGCAGCAGAAACGGAGAGTTAAAAAACACGAGTTAATGTCGGGATAGCTTTTTTTCCAGGTGGATAGAGCTAAAATGCAGAAGAAAGATTTCAAAAGAGATGCTGAAGTCCTGATTCTTCTCGACAGGTAAGTCAATGTTACAGTCTTAATTACAAGCTTGTTTTCATTGTTTGGTTGTGTACTTTATTTCATAGACAAATCTAACATATCTAACAATGCACAAACTTCAGAAAAGAGGGCGGAACTACTTATTACAATAGTTCATGTTTTTCACAGTTAGTAATTTATATTGTAACATTTTTTTGTTCATTATGTCGAAATAACAAACCCGTTCACCTGAAGGAACACTCAACGAAGTGCTATTAAAAGACATCCTGTCATAGCCTTTTGGTACATAATGGCTACCGTAGATGCAACGCGCATTTGAAAAATTGTTACTTCATGTTTGTTGAGGAGCATCACAATTAAGTGTTGGCAGGTATTAAGCAGACACTCTAATACTCGAATAATGAGAGTTAGTTGACATGTAACTGCAAAGTTACTTATAATCAACAGAATGTTTAAAGGGGACAATCCAAATAAAGTGTTACTGACTAAAATGTGTAAAAGCAGAGGCTAAGTTATTTCTATTGAAAAATTGCATGGTCAGATATTCAAATAAACAAAACATTCTTCATAATGAAATTATATTCAATTGAGGACCTTTTTTATATATTTACACTCACCTAAAAGATTGTCTGCCCAGTTACTGGGATTTTCACGCACAACCATTTCTAGGGTTTACAAAGAATAGTGTGAAAAGGGAAAAACATCCAGTATGCGGCAGTCCTGTGGGCGAAAATGCCTTGTTGATTCTAGAGGTCAGAGGAGAATGGGCCGACTGATTCAAGCTGATAGAAGGGCAACTTTGACTGAAATAACCACTCGTTACAACCGAGGTATGCAGCAAAGCATTTGTAAAGCCACAACACGCACAACCTTGAGGCGGATGGGCTACAACAGCAGAAGACCCCACCGGGTACCACTCATCTCCACTACAAATAGGAAAAAGAGGCTACAATTTGCAAGAACTCACCAAAATTGGACAGTTGAAGACTGTCTGGTCTGATAAGTCTTGGTTTCTGTTGAGACATTTATATGAGTCAGAATTTAGCATAAACAGAATGAGAACATGGATCCATCATGCCTTGTTACCACTGTGCAGGCTGCTGGTGGTGTAATGGTGTGGGGGATGTTTTCTTGGCACACTTTTGTGGGGGATGTTTTCTTGGCTAAAAAAGACCTTGAGATGTTGATCCATGCTTTTGTGTTTTCAAGACTGGATTATTGTAATTCATTATACACTGAAGTCTCCCAAGCATCTTTACGTTGGCTGCAAGCAGTACAAAATTCTGCAGCCAGACTATAAACAGGGACCCGGAAACATGATCATATCTCTCCTGTTCTGGCCTCCCTGGGCTGGTTGACCATTTGAGATTGAGTTGCTAGTTTATGCCTATAAGTGCTTAAATGGACTAGCTCTATCATATCTTTCTGAACTTCCAAAGCAATGGAATACGCTACCACTTTTTATTAGGTCCGCCCCGACTATAGGCGCTTTTAAAAGCCTTTTGAAATTTTACCTACTCCATATGTCCTCTTTAGGTGTAGAGGGATGAGCTCTTGTGCATTATGTTTTATTATGTGATTTTGTGTGGCATTGTCCTGTGTTTTATTCTGTATTTCTTGACTTTATTTTAATTCATATTTTAGAATTTTTTGTACAGCACTTTGGTACAACTAACCATTGTTGAAACAGTGCTTTATAAATAAAGAAGAAATAAAGAAGAAAGACTTTAGGCCCCTTAGTGCCAATTGGACATCGTTTAAATGCCACGGCATACCTGATCATTGTTTCTGACCATATCCATCCCTTTATGGCCACCATGTACCCATCAACTGATGGCTACTTCCAGCAGGATAATGCACCATGTCACAAAGCTCGAATCATTTCAAATTGGTTTCTTGAACATGACAATGAGTTCACTGTACTAAAATGTCCCCACAGTCACCAGATCTCAACCCAATAGAGCATCTTTGGGATGTGGTGGAACGGGAGCTTCGTGCCCTAGATGTGCATCGCACAAATCTCCATCAACTGCAAGATGCTATCCTATCAATATGGGCCAACATTTCTAAAGAATGCTTTCAGCACCTTGTTGAATCAATGCCACGTAGAATTAAGGCAGTTCTGAAGGCGAAATGGGGTCAAACACAGTATTAGTATGGTTTTCCTAATAAACCTTTAGGTGAGTGTATGTGATTCGTTTAATATTCATGTTTTTACTTATTGTCCTTATTTGAGTTTTAGGAAAACCCTTACTCCATTACATTTTCTTTCGGCATGTTTCGGTCTTTTCTCTGCCAGTCTGTCTGCACAATTCCTGTTCTGCATGAACTTTGCTGAGCTGAAGGGCAGCTTGCGTTAGACGCTGGGACAGACTCGTCCCGCTGACCCTCTGCCTGCTTATCATCTCTGCTGGATGTCATTTGCATTCCATTAAAGCTCACTCATTCTCGCTTTCCCTCGCTCTTTCTGCCGCCAAAGCCTCATCACTCGCATTATGCAGCAGAATCATTTCATACGCCTCTGCAAACGCCAGCCACTCCAGAATACGCAGTGCCAAATCAAGCACATGTTTCCGGAGGAAAAAGGGAGGAAATGCTCTGATTAGCGATTATGTATGATTAGAGCCTGGATTTTGATGCTTTTCAGTAAAATGTAGAGGGTACGTTCTTCCTGAACATAAGTGACAGACATTTAAACAAAGAAACACATTGGCCTGCTGAATATATCGAATGTAGATATGCAAATTAAGTATTTGTTGAAAAATACAAGCCTGGTTATAATATCAGATGTTAAAGAGATAGTTCACACACAAAAAAATCTGTTATCGTCATAACTGACCCTTTTTTCTTTTCTTTTTAAAAATAGAAATCAAAGAAAAAAAATTAAGAATTGGTCAATTGATCGCACAGGTGTGTATGTGTATGTATGTATATATATATATATATATATATATATATATATATATATATATATATATATATATATATATATATATATATACACTGTATTTTGTTTTTTTTAAGGGACAAGACAGGATATTACTTGCCTGATCTGATTAGAATGTGTGTGTGAGGCGTGATTGAACAATGGAGTCCTTTTGTTCATACAGGAAATTATTCAAACTGGAATATATATTTGTATACACTCGCAATATAACACAACATTGTGCTTGTGTCAAACTATAAACTCTTGTCAAACTGTTACCTACAACTGTCAAGCAACCAAAATCTCTCTCTCTCTCTTCCATCTTTTGGACATTTATCATGTCACAATGGTTTTAATTTCTTGCTCTCGAACAGAGCCCTAATTTATTATTTATAATTCAGTTGAGAATAAAGTTAAGGTTAGTTCAAATTTTAAGAAAAACAAATATATGATCTGAAATATAGCACATTAATTTTAAATTAATTCAGGTTCAATTACCAAAACACAATCTTAATTTAATTTAAAGCAAATAATAAAACTAAAATATATGTGTTGTATGCATGTTTTGTTAAAAAAATATCTACAGGTCCTTCTCAAAAAATTTGCATATTGTGATAAAGTTCATTATTTTCCAAAATGTAATAAAAGTAAAAATTAAACTTTCATATATTTTAGATTCATTGCAAACCAACTGAAATATTTCAGGTCTTTTATTGTTTTAATACTGATGATTTCGGCATACAGCTCATGAAACCCCAAAATTCCTGTCTCAAAAAATTAGCATATCATGAAAAGGTTCTCTAAACAAGCTATTAACATAATAATTTGAATCAACTAATTAACTCTAAACACCTGCAAAAGATTCCTAAGGCTTTTAAAGACTCCCAGCCTGTTTCATTAATCAAAACCACAATCATGGGTAAGACTGCCGACCTGACTGCTGTCCAGAAGGCCATCATTGACACCCTCAAGCAAGAGGGTAAGACACAGAAAGAAATTTCTGAACAAAATAGGCTGTTCCCAGAGTGCTGTATCAATGCACCTCAGTGGGAAGTCTGTGGGAAGGAAAAAGTGTGGCAAAAAACGCTGCACAACGAGAAGAGGTGACCGGACCCTGATGAAGATTGTGGAGAAGGACAGATTCCAGACCTTGGGGTACCTGCGGAAGCAGTGGACTGAGTCTGGAGTAGAAACATCCAGAGCCACCGTGCACAGGCGTGTGCAGGAAATGGGCTACAGGTGCCGCATTCTCCAGGTCAAGCCACTTTTGAACCAGAAACAGCGGCAGAAGCGCCTGACCTGGGCTACAGAGAAGCAGCACTGGACTGTTGCTCAGTGGTTGCATGTCATTCGGAAATCAAGGTGCCAGAGTCTGGAGGAAGACTGGGGAGAAGGAAATGCCAAAGTCCAGTGTCAAGTACCCACAATCAGTGGGTATTGCTATTGTTCAAAGTTTTATTGAGACCAGTAGCCTAACCGGGAAGGCACGGGTACGCAAATGTTTTCTTTACATCTGGGATAGGTATCTCAGGTCATCTAAGTGAAAGAACCAACACTCACAGGTCTTCAACTTCACTGTCAGAATCCTCTTTGGATTTGGTTTCTTACGGGCGACGTTCAGATTTCAGCTCGCTCAGCTACCCCCGTCTATTCCGTACATGCGCGTCCCTTCCAGTCTTTGCAGTGTATAACTTCGGATCATCCACATGAACAATAATCCAACAGGGAATCTTCACGACACGCTGAAACAACAGCCTCGATCTCACTTCAACTTCCTCAGATGCTAATTCCAACTTCCCGACCGCCCCCCCTTCCCTTTCTCTACTTCCTCTTTTCTTTTCCTCCCAATCACACAAACCTCACCTCTTTTCGTTACTATATTTAGGTTTTCGTTTGTACGAATTTTAATAAATATTATGAAGTTGTGTAAATTTATTTTTTTGTGTCATTTATTGTGATTATCAATTAAATATTATTTGACACTGTAGAATCGCTACATCCTCCCCTCATTGGAAAGTCAACCCTTGGTTGTCCTACCCACACTCGGTCTTGAAACTGGTAAGTCACTTCTCTTCTGTTTTTATTATAGTTTCTTAATTGTCTGAAATGGGCTTTCTTTTAACTAGCCTCTGCCCTTTCTTGGAGTTGATGAAGTCTATCCACAGTTTCATAAAGTGGAGTCGCGGGTAGAACAGGGATTACTGACTGAAGAATTTGGTCCATAGGACTCTGGAGCTTCCTGCCTACTTGAAGTTCGGCCAGCGTCAGTCCCGTAGTTTCCTGTACTGCAGTGTTCAACGCAAATCTGAACTCAAGAAAGTACGTTTCCCACTTTTTATGATTATCCTCAACATATGACGCAATCATACACTTCAAGGTACGATTAACATGCTCAGTCAGTGTTGGTTTGGGGATGGTATGCTGTAGTAAGTTTTGGCATGATTTTCCATTGTGCACACAATTCCTGGAAAAGGGACGAAACAAATTGGGTACCACGTTCCAATGAGAATGTACGTTGGAATTTCCCATCTTGTGAGAACTTCTGTTCTGAGGATACTGGTAATGGAGGAAGCATTTGCTGTTCTCATGGGGAAAATCTCAACCCACCGTGTATAGTAGTCTACTACGACCATTATATATTCATGTTGTTTTGAACTGCGTGGGAACGGGCGCATAAGGTCTTCTCTAAGTAACTCATTTGGTCTGTTCACAACAGTCTGTTGTATTTTCCCTGGAGGTTTTTTTTTTATTTTTTTTAGGACTTGGCACTTCTCACAGCATTTTACAAAGTCTTGTACTTCGGACCACATCTTAGGCCAGAGATGCAACATCATGAATCCTTTTGTAGGTCTTAAAGATGCCCAAATGTCCACATAGGAGGTTCTCGTAATAAGCTTGTAATGTTCTGGCTTTCAGTGAAGAAGGAATATAAATCCGGTAGTGATATTGGTGATCAGAAACGTGTGTTTTCCTAGACACTTTGACTTCCAGCACTGTAAAATTTTCCATCATGACGGAATTCCCTTCTGCTAAAGCATGGAAGACCTTTTCAACTCAAGGTCTTGGTGTTGTTCTGCCCACACCATATCAGCAGAAAAAAAGGGAGATCCTCAGCTTTTCCCTTTTGTAGAGAACAAATTGCACTCAACCATCAAAGGTATTGGAGAGAGCATCTGGAACAACATTGAGCTTGCCTCTCCTGATCTCTACAATAAAATCAAATTTCTGCAATCTTAAAGCCCACCTCAGAAGACGGATAGGTATCTCAGGTCATCTAAGTGAAAGAACCAACACTCACAGGTCTTCAACTTCACTGTCAGAATCCTCTTTGGCTTTGGTTTCTTACGGGCGACGTTCAGATTTCAGCTCGCTCAGCTACCCCCGTCTATTCCGTACATGCGCGTCCCTTCCAGTCTTTGCAGTGTATAACTTCGGATCATCCACATGAACAATAATCCAACAGGGAATCTTCACGACACGCTGAAACAACAGCCTCGATCTCACTTCAACTTCCTCAGATGCTAATTCCAACTTCCCAACCGCCCCCCTTCCCTTTCTCTACTTCCTCTTTTCTTTTCCTCCCAATTTCCTCCCATAACATGCTCAGTCATGTTGGTTTGGGGATGGTATGCTGTAGTAAGTTTTGGCATGATTTTCCATTGTGCACACAATTCCTGGAAAAGGGACGAAACAAATTGGGTACCACGTTCCAATAGAATGTACGTTGGAATTTCCCATCTTGTGAGAACTTCTGTTCTGAGGATACTGGTAATGGAGGAAGCATTTGCTGTTCTCATGGGGAAAATCTCAACCCACCGTGTATAGTAGTCTACTACGACCATTATATATTCATGTTGTTTTGAACTGCGTGGATTAATTAGAAGTCAGAACCCACTGCAAGGCAGAATGGTTGGTAACTACTGTGAATACCTTTGGTTCAAGATAGTACTGCCATTTATCTAAGGCCCATACCACCGCAAGTCACACCTTTTCGGTTGCAGAGTAGTTTACTTCAGCCTTGGTCAATGTCCTGCTGGCATATGCATAGGACCCCCTTGAAAATGAGATGTTACATCTCAAGGGGCTATCCTGTCAATAAATTCAAATCCTTTAACTTGCTCAGAGTCTGCTCCTGTTTTCTGTGCAAGTACTGCTCCGAGACCAGTTTCACTTGCATCTGTATATACAGTGAATGTAAGATCTGGTTTGGGGTGTCCTAAAACTGGGGAAGAATTCAGATGTTATTTTAATTTCTCGAATGCATCCTGACACTCAAGAAACCAGATAAAAGGTTATCCTTTTCTTTTCAAGTTATTCAAGCGTTCAGCAATTTTAGAGAAGCCAGGAACGAACCTGTGGTACCATCCAGACATACCTAAAAATCTTTGAACTTCCGCAGGTTCTTAGGTACAGGATACTGCTAAATGGAGCGTACTTTGTCTGGATCTGCTGAAATGCCGTTAGTATTGACAATGTGCCCCAAAAATTTTATCTCTTTCAGACAGAACCTGCTTTTCTTCAGGTTAATAGTTAGTCCTACTTGCTGGAGTTTGTCAAACACCATCTGGAGATCTAAAAAATGTACACCAAGCAACACTGACCACATAAGTCTACCAGAACCAACTCCATTAATCTCTGGAATGTGAATGGTGCATTTTTAAGTCCAAAAGGCATCACCTTAAAGTGATAGAGGCCCTTTGGATTTATGAAGGCAGTCATGAACTTACTTTCAGGGGCAATCTCCACTTGCCAGTATCTACTATTTAAATCAATAGAGGAAAAAATGGTTGAATCAAAGAGGGATTCCAGAATCTCAGTGATGGACGGAAGAGGATAAGCATCACTTTCCATGAGTTAATTGAGTTTTCTATAATCCACACAGAATCTTTGTCCACCATCTTTTTAGGTACCAGCACCACCGGGGAGGACCACCCAGAATGTGAGGGCTCGATATTACCTGCAGACAACATCTCTTCGAGATGTTCTTTCACTATGGTCTGTTTTACCGAAGACATGCATTAAAACAAGGTTTGTTTTATAGGAATTTGAATTTGGGCAGTTGTATAGATGTGATGCTGTAAAACATTGCTTATGCCAACTTCATGGGTGCACACTTTAGAATTTGTTAGTAGTATGTTGTACAGGTGCAGTTTTCAGATGCTTGTAGATTAGCAAAAACACAGCCTGATTTATATAGTCTTGAACACCAAGATGATCCACCTTCAACTGAAACCCTGGAGGAGGTATAGAACTATATATATAACTATATAGGCCAAGTTGATGTTTCGGTTTTCCGGCACCTTTATGGTTCCTTACTTCCCATGTTCTGCACCCAGATATTGAGGCACTGCCAGGTTGGAACAGATATGTGATTGAAGGCATGTGTTTGAATCCATACACCTGGTCAGCGACATTTATTTGTTGTTGGCTATGTTAAATGAAATCAAGTCCCAACACAATTCCATAGGCTAGGGCCTTAGAAGGAAGTACTTCCACTGGTGAGTTTAGAAGAATTATACTGAGGGCATGAGCCAGGAGAATGTATACCACCACAACACCAACACAATGGGGCTTTCTCTTCTTGAGGCAGGTTAGAAGGCTGTGATCCTTTTTGTATGCGACCCGATCTCCTGGCATGAATGTTACACTCATACACCAGTTGTAGTTCATGGTCCTTTTCAATCTGATGACCCAGCCGCACAAGCTCATCCACATCTTCCACCCTTCCATGAAGTTGACTGGCAAGATGTGGTTTTATGTGTTTCAATATGAGCTTAACAATGTTCTTTTCAGTGAGATCTGGATTCCATCTTGAACAGAGAACTCGGTAAGAATATGCAAAGTCCCTGACAGGTTCATGTTCACCCTGTTTTTTTAGTTCTGACCCGTTCCGCAAGTTCGTCTTCATAGTTTTCGGCTAAGAAAGCAGGTAAAAAGGAAGTTTTGAACTCCGCCCAAGATGCCACTTTGGAACGTGTTGTTTCCCACCAGTCTTCGAGCAGTGCCATGAAGAACAGTACGAAAAAGAAGATCAATATCAGAAAGTGGGTGCAAAGCAAGGGAATCTTAGCCCCCCATATGTAGGAAAGATCTAATTTAATGTGATCAGTTGATCGCTTTTCTTCGTCTTCCAGTTTTCTTGTGTGAACCACTGAGAGTACATCAAGTTTTCCACTCATTTCATCCACTTTCGTAGACAATCTTTAATGCTGAAGATAACTCTGAAGTATGGTTTACCAGGTCAATGTTTTTTTCTTGTACTGCTTTCTGGGTATCTTTTAAGTCTCGCTGAACCTCAATTTGCAACTGATCCACCATAAATCCAAGTTCAGACACAAGAGAAACTTTCATTATGTCCACTTCCTCTGACACTACTGTTTTGATTGCTTTCATCATTATATCCATCTTACTGTCATTTTTGTCCTTAGCTGAAGACACTACCCCAAGTAGGTTTTGGAAACTTTGCTCTGTTTGTTCTGCTAGTTTGTTTATCTTGGACTACATGAAATCTACTTCTTTGTACTTGTTTAATTAAATCATTTAAAACCTTGTCCTGTTTACCCAAATCCTGATAGAGTTTATTCAGATTGTCATGGACTTGTTCGGTCAGTTGGCCCCATCCTCTACCAGGAGTAGGAAGCATCATAGGGAGTTCACACTGAATCTCAGACTGAGTGAGGCTCGCTCATGAGTGGAAAACACACCAGGATGTTTATTGTGAGGTTCTAAAACAGGGGAAAAGAAAAGGGGTTGCAATGTCCATATCTGCAGATTGTAAAAGGGAGGAGAGGGGGTCTCTGGGAATGGAGGCATGTATGTTAGAATGATGATCCCTAGCGCTAAGCAAAGGGACATGTAATGGAGTGCAAATGTCCGGAGGGGACATCAAAGGAGATGGAAAAGAATGGTGATTTGAATTAGTTGACATGGTAAATGTTAACTATAAAGTCCCACTTTTCACAATTATCACTCTGATCAAAACATATACAGCTCTACGATCAATAATCTTCCTAGCAACATTTCCATTCACCTTCATGCATGAGATTCAATTTTAGACAAACTTTAAATGTTCAATGTTCATTTCAGATACTGTTAACAGAACTGTGAAAGACAGGCAATTTCTTAATGTCCATATCCCAAGTTGGTTCAATATTTCAGCACCACATAGTCCAGTCTCATTATCCCTTTAAATTTATAGTTCGGAAAAGTTAATCTATTGTCCAAGCTTCGGCCCCATGTTGGGCGCCACTCTGTAACCGTGGAGTATGTGGATAATTAAACTTTTCAGTTTCCAGTTTTCAGCACGACCTGGCACCTGCTCACAGTGCCAAAACCACTGGTAAATGGTTCATTACTGAATGACTCAGCATTTTGAACGAATGAATCCATGACTCGTTCATTAAGATGGTCGCCTGGCGACACCTCATGGCGATTTAGGGTTATGTTTAAAAGTATCGTTCTTTACAACGGTCAGCATGAAAATAGAGAATATTAGGTTAAAATGATTAAATGTTAAATTAAACAGCTTGCCATACTCTATCTGTCGTTTCGTATTTCAAATTCCATTGCATGCGTTTTCCAAACAACCCTAAAATTCGCCCTTTTAGGCTTGGGCCCTAAAAAAACTTCAAAAGGGATGCAAAGGCACAAAAAGAATTAAAATTGTATTCATTGTCTTTTGAAGCCATATGATAGCATCATGTAAGAAGCAGGCTTAAATTTCTATATTTATGAGGACGCAAATTTTCAACAACTTTAGGCAATGTTTTGGGAATTGTCAGTAATCAATTGGTGAAATAGTATGATAGTGTGTAAATGATCTGTTTTAAGTCTGATGCACATTGACTGGAACAAGGGAACAACATGTATATTCAATTGTTTTTACTTTTAGCATTCTCATAAAAAGGGAGACAAGTTTGGTTTGTTGCAGAAAATCAGTATCACCAACAACCGATTGTTTAAAAACCGCCGATGATCAGGACTGACTGTATCCTGTCAATCAAAAGAGGAACTGCGACTCACACTGTGTCAAGAAGTTGTCTTTTGTGTTGAATTTAGTAAATGCAAAAATAATACACTGTATCATGTAATCAGTGTTTCAACCACGGAAAGATTGTGTAAACTTAAAGGGATACCAAGCAGGAATCCCATTTTTGTCAAACAGTGACCCCTAGAGTCGTTGTGGAGTACTTGTATTTAACGTTACTGTTGTAAATAACACTCATACAGAGCGTGATGTGTTACACAGCATACAATAGTACATTGACCTGTTGTCCCGCATCGGAGCGAGGATCACCCTCGTCCTCATCCACCTAATCTGTCATTTACTTTTGTTTTGATGATAAATAGAGCCAGCCAGCCTCCAAAATGTATTAACTTGTCCTGTGATTTTTTTTCTCTCTCACATCCAGACACGAACTTATGCACATGTTGCTTGTCTTTACATCATAATTATATTTCATATAATCTTGGCCAGAGCCTGGAACATGCCACAAGTTCCTGCAACCCAACTTGCAGAAGCCAATTGAATAAAAGGCCTTGTCCCTAGAAAGGCAGTTCACTGTTGGTTTCAACACTTTCTAAGGACAAACCCAGGCCTCAGTATGAGGAAACTGGATGTCCTTTCTTCTACCTGAGCACGAAAATAGTTTGCTTCTTATAGCGATTATTATTACTGAGCTTGGGATACAGGAGCTGAAACAGGCCAACAGGACAACTCTGTCTCTGCAAGACTTGTGGCTGAGGTAGGATCGTCATGCTTTGAAATGACTGCAAATGAAAGGGGAGAAACAACGACACAATGCAGCAAGAGATTACGGGCTGCTACTTGTCATACTCCAAGGCAAAAGGCTTTGGGCTGAAGGGTTTTTTGGGGTCCACCAATCAATACCCTCGTCAGACTACCAGACAATGAATGGTTCAACTCTGTAGTGTTTTTGGACTGGTGAAAACAATTCATAGCTCACTTGCCCAAAGAAGATCCCTGTCCACATTAGGCATGTGCCGGTATCAAATTTTCATGCTGCGGTCAATTGATTGAGCTTTTATCACGGTATACGGTATTATCACAATATTTTAATTGCTCAAGAAAAACAGATGCATTGTGGGTATCTAAAAAAACAACAACTTGCATCACAATTTGTAATTGTGATTTTCAATCACATATGGCAACTAAACAGAATTGTTTAAAGTTTAGTGACAACATGTTAAAATGTTTACATGGTACAATTTAAACATTTTACATTTGGCTACTTTTTGTATTATTAAATTAAATTCTTGGATTTGATTTCAGTCTTAATTCAATATTGACTCATTTGGATAAATATTAGGTAGGCTACAGTCTGCATGTTAATGTTTCTCAAGAAAAAATATATCTCGCATAATGCTGAAAACATACAGAGAGAAATATAATGTGGTCTTAGTGAACATATAATAAATCAACTAATGTGCTGGTCATTAAATGGCTTTCCTGAGGTAAATGTAATGTTTTGTAACACAACTATTCTCCTGCAGTGTTACTTGGCTTAACAGTTGCCCTTCAGATACAACGCGATTTGCTATTTTGCAAATAAAAAGTTAAACTATTTTAAACTTTCACCCCGGTGTGTTTTGGTCGACGCAACAACAAAACGTACCTGCGTGTATTCTGCGTCCTGTCTGAAAGGCGCTTGAGTCTCAAACTGAATGTGTTAGAGTTGGCAGTCCTGCCAGGATAAATCGTCGGCAGCGTTCCTCCTTCCGCCATGCTTCTACTCCATGTGAGGATTGTTTACATTAGACTAGTGCGCACTGCCGCATGCACACAGTGCTTATACATGTGGGGATTGTTTACATCAGAGTGCGCACGTGTTTTGCACGCAGTGCATCTAATGCGCGTTCTGAAAGTCTAAATTCGAATCTATTATTTTTCACAGTATTTTGAAGAGCCCGCGATAACAATATCGCGCATATTCATTCATTATGATTTATCGCACATGTGCTTCTGCTTGATGGACACAACCGTCATGTTTTTAACATTGAGTACCTTCGTCTTAATGTCAGGGTTAAAGACTTGTTTTTTGCCACTACAAGCATTGTAATATAATGTTGGTTTTCAGTCTCTGTCATTGTCATATTGTTGTCACCTGTGCCTTGTTCCCTTTTTGTGTATTTAAGTCACCCTTCTCCAACTTTGCATGGCGTTTCCTATGCCATGACCATTCAAACGTCTGTGGCACATTTCTATTATGGCAACGTCGCCTTCTACATGCTCGCAACATTGTAACAATGTAGAATTGTAAGACATGAGTGGGCTGTAGCAACATTGTTGTTTTGTGGTCATATTAGTCAGATGTCAGATAATTACACTGAACAAAATGATAAACGCAACACTTTTGTTTTTGCCCCCATTTTTCATGAGCTGAACTCAAAGATTTAAGACTTTTTTATGTACACAAAAGGCCTATTTCTCTCAAATATTGTTCACAAATCTGTCTAAATCTGTGTTAGTGAGCACTTCTCTTTGTCGAGATAATCCATCCACCTCACAAGTGTGGCATATTAAGATGCTGATTAAACAGCATGATTATTGCACAGGTGTGCCTTAGGCTGGCCACAATAAAAGGCCACTCCAAATATAGCTCAGAAATATAGCTAACGTTATCAAACCATAGTATTGTAATTTACACAAGATCATGGAGAAACTCCATGAATTATACACAGTTTGCGATGGAACAGCTTTTTGACAGTTCAAGTTTTTACACTAGTCCTACCTCTGTGTTTCTGACACTTATGAGAGACAACAATATGCATGTTGTGTGCTTCCCTTCTCATACAACACATTCTCTACCCAGCTGACAGGGCATTCTTCAAAAGCCTAAAGTTTCACTGACAAAGCCACAGAATGGACAAGCAGGCTTAAGGGCTGATTGATCGACCCACCAGATCCCATCCACATAGACCAAACTCTTTTTTCTCATATTTTGACATCAGAACGGAAAGCAGCACCTGAGACCTCCAAAACCCCCCATCCTCATCACACAAGCGCTCTCCGGGTCATAGCCCAAGTCCTCCTCCAAGCCTTTTTCCAGGTAATAATAAAGTCCCTTTAAGACAAGTCATTTCACTCTGTGACCATGTTTGAAACGCCTGTCGGCATGCAAGTGCAGCTCCTATCTTTTTGAATGGGGAAACATCAAGTTCTCTTTAACTGTTCACCAAGCTTACAATTAAATAAATATTTTAAATCACTAATGAAATTTGACAACTTTCTCATAATTTTTTTTTCTAAATGCTCAAATCATGACAGAAAAAGAAAATTTTCAGGCTGGATCAAGCTAATGCGCATGCGCAGTGGAAGCGTGCATTTGACTGACTCTTGCTTTTAATGAGAGCTGCGGTGACGTGATGACTTTCAATCTGCGATTGGCTCTGATTTAGAAGACGGGACTTATTCTTCAATAGAGCATCACAGTTCCGCCCACAGCCTGAGAGAGCGTTGGTGCCGGGAGTAAATTTCCCATTCATTTGTCCCATTGACGTTTTGTAAAATCCATGTCTAAAGAGTTTTAGAGCATGTCTGAGGAGAACCAGCTACGGCTGAACTCATAAGCATACAACAAATTTCGAGTGAAAAAACGAAAATCCTAAAAAAAAGTCAAGGGTGCAAGCCTGTGTACATATTTTCATTTCCGAGCAAAGGAACTACTCCTCCCATAAACCACTGCGCCTGACTAAAGTCGACTGAAGCCACCGTGAAAGAGCCTTTTGAGTGACTTCCAAATATGGCGACGGCCACGTGAATTTTATATAGTGAATGTGCAGGGAAACTCCTTTTCCTCCATTTACCTAAGCTTATGCACATGCTAAAACATTCAGCATCTGGCTCACTCATTGGCTGTGCTGCAGCAACTGCACATCCAATGGCAAGGGGCGCCTCTGAGGTGCGACCACTGAACTAGCCCAACGTCATTACACGATCTTCATGTCTTCACGGATCTTCGTGGGGTTTACCCAGTCAGTTACACGACTTCCACCAATCAGATGCATTACTGTGGGATTGTTCAGGATTGTGCATAATAAAGTACTTATCGAAGACATTGCAAATGAAGGCATTTATCTTAAAACAAGGTTAGTGCCCCATGAACTTTTGGTGTTTATATGACATCTTAAAGGTGGGGTTGACTGCTCTTTTTCTTTGCATGATTCTGTTTATGGGGTGCAATATAACATGTATCCGTGGTTTTTCTTTTTTTAAAAGTCTTCTTTTTCATAAATTTCACCTTTATTTTTCAGCCGCGCTCTCCTCGGTCCCCTGACGAGCGTTCACTTCCTGATTCTATAAAAACACTCCTTCAGAACCACATAGTGGGCTCAGATTGGTTAGTTTGGGCCGGTGTGTTGTGATTGGCTAAACTGTCGCTCACCTTGTCCGGAAGATTAACACCCATGACCTTTACGGCGAAACGGGCAGGCATGCCAAAGGTGGATAACATCAGACGGGGGATACACGTAAATAATGATGTCGAGACTGCAGTATCAGTTTCAGGCAGAATCAGACAAAGAAAGCCGCAATGAATTCGAGTCAAGCAGAACCTCAACACACACGGCTCTTAATAAAGGTTTCTGAATGATAATTTGCTTCATTTTTTAACTTTATACACATCTGTTTTACACAATAGCATCTGACTGGCAACGATAGCAACTGACTGGCTATTAATGTTAAACACAAACAGCGTTGGCAGGTTTACGTTCTTGATCAAATCGAAAATAAAGTCATAAAGCATATATACATGAAAAATACATTTACAACATTAGTATTCTAAAAAATTCAGGTCCATAATGTTTGTACGCATTTGCCGTAGACACAAAATAGCCAAACTTAGCCCATAAAGCCAGCGCTGGCATTTGAAAAAAACAAAAGAAAAAAAAACACAACGCGACGTCGGGAATTATACATGCAAATACATTTAAAATTATGAAGTCTTAGCCTACTTACAGATTGTGGCCCAACAACTGCTGCCTCTGGTTTTAAATTTGGATCTGCTTCATGTTTAGTAACAGTTTCTTATTGAATCCGGTGTTGAAATCGTGAAGATTCTGGAAGCTGTCTTCCATAAAATGCGCAGCACAGAGAGCTAGATTTGATCGTCACTTTCAGGAATATAATCAAACATAAATTGTATCCATTGTTGTCGAAGTATAGTGTCCGTGGGAAGCCCAGAACACAGAAGACCTGACAGCTGCGTGAACACAACTCACTCGACGCATGCCCTTTCCTGCATATTCCGGAGGGAGGGGTTGATGCAAATGTGTGGGTTAGTGACGTACCATAACCCAGCTGTAGTCCAAAACGAGTCGTTTTTGTAGGCAATTATACTTCCTGATTTTTAAAAGACGATATCTCTGCTTACACTGAACTTTCAGTGCTGCAACTTTGCAGATACTGTTCATGCACCAACAGCAACATTACACACTATTTAAAATGAAAAAAGTGAAATCGCAGTCAACCCGCCCTTTAAAAACAAAGGAGATGGTTGTAGATTTTAGGAGAAGGAAGAAGACACCGTTAATCCCAATCACCATCCATGGCAGTGAAGTGGAAACGGTCTCCAGTCACAGATATCTCGGTGTGCAGCTTGATAATAAGCTGGACAGGAAGAGCCACATGGAGAAAGTGTATAAAAGAGGTCAAAGCCGAATTTATTTTCTAAGAAGGCTGAGGTCATTTAATATCTGCCGTCCTCTACTATGCAACGTCTATCAGACAGTGGTGGCAAGTGCTCTGTTCTTTGCTTGTGGTGTGCTGGGGAGAGGGTGCTAGCATGGGAGATCTAATTGGAGTTCAACAAATTGATAAAGAAAGCTGGTTCGGTTGTGGGGACTGAATTTGATATGATCCAGCATGTGGCTGAGAAAAGAATACTCTTTAAATTAAAATCAATCATGGACAATTCCTCACATCAAATTCATGCTCTTGGAGTGATCAACAAGTGCACCTTCAGCCATAGATTGATTGCACCAAAGTGCAAGTCTGAACGTTTCAGGTACTGAATATCCTACATAGGTATTATTGTATTGCTATTGAGTATTAAAGCTGCCGTGACAATTTAATTTCCTGCAAAGGTTCAATAAAGTATCAATAAAGTATCTTGCAGATGAGCAAACACTCTTTAAAATACATCTTCCAGTTGTAAATAGGACATCAAATACCCTTGTGCTATCTGGAGTATCTTGGAGTAATAAGAATTCACTGGCATGTTTGGACAGATTTATAAACACTAATAAAGTAATAAAGTTGAACTGAAAAAACAAAAAACAAAAAAAACAATGCTGAACAGAAAACTAAATATTTCATATGAAATTATATCATCCTCCATGTTGTCATTGTCTGTGACCAACACAGTCATTTGTAATACTTCACTGCCATTCACAACTCCTCTCTGATAGTAAAGTATCTCACAGGAAATAGTCACCATGCTGGTTTTCACCTATTGCTTTTCAAATACAATGTACTCTTTTTTTAATTTTTTTCAGTAGGGAAATATTCATCATCGGACACAGTGATTGTGTGTTCTACATCAGTGTTTCCCAGACCCTGCTCCTTGAGGCACACCAGCAGTGCACATTTTGGATGTCTCCCTTTTCTGACCCATATTTATGGTCTTGGAAGTCTCTACTAACGAGTTGATAAGTTGATTCAGGTGTGATCGATTAGGAAGAGTTGGAATGTGTAGTGTAGGTGTGCCTCCAGGAACAGGGTTGGGAAACACTACATGATGCAGTTTTACATTATTGTGTTATGACGTCTTCTAAATTACTTCAAAACATCATTAAGCAGCTTTTAGCAACTAACTGACCTGCTTCTATCAACTTCTCATGAAAATTGGTTTGCAACGGTGGAGATGATTGTCAGTGAATAAATCTTAAAGGGTTAGTTCACCCAAAAAAGAAAATATCATTATTGACTCACCCTTATGTCGTTCCAAGCCCGTCTGACCTCCGTAAAACCGGAAGAGAATACAATGCTGAATAAAGTCGTAGGTTTTGTTATTTTTAAAGGCACTGGCTGGTGGGTGAAAATAAGGACATTTGACTATTTCTATTTTCTAGCGTTTTAGGCTCACTGGGGTAAGCATGCTGAGAGAAAAAAATACACTTATTAATTTTCTAATACACTATATAATTAATTAATAAGCTTATGACTAACATACATTAGCTACAACAGAAATGACTGGTGTTGATTTTTTACAGCAGCGAAAGTGAATGAGACACTCAAACAGCTCTAGTCACTTTTTAACTTTTATTTTTAAAAATGAGTAAGCACAATTCATATGTTCTGTGAATACCAAAATCTGTGTAAACAGTACATATAACAATTCCATCATATAGCTAGAACTTGATTGTTGAATGACATATCAAAAGTCCTCAGAGAAAGTTTTTTTTTTCATCAAGAAATAGTAAACAAAAAACTAAAGAAGTGTAAAAATATACATTTATCTGAAAAGTTAACCGGATATTAAAACACACACAAGTTTACTTGCACAAACTGATGATGTCACGATGGAACAGACCAGACCAAAGATTGCATGCATGTGCACAGGGCTCACAGTGAGGAAGCTACGGACGGACAGTGCTCTTCACTGTGATAGTACAGTACATAACAGATCCAGTGCAGATTCATTAAAGGACTCATGGCTGTTGAATAACTGCATGAGTTATTCGAAAACATTTCCACTGCTTCCTAATGACCTAATGGATGTCAATAACTGGGCTACAATCCCTCAAATAGACATGAAAGAGCTATACTGCAAAACATTGATTTGTACTGATAATGTATCAAAATGAGAGTGTGCTTAAAACAAGAACACATATCTGCCAATGGAATCAACACAATAATCTTGTTTTCCTTTTGGATTAAGTTGATTTTCTGACCCCACAGGTAGATATTTATTCTGGTTAAGCATAAACACTTAATTTTCCTAAATTTTACAGTTACAACACTTAATATTTTATGTCTTTTCCAGTAAATGTATATTCGATTTAAGAGAGTAGACATTTGTACTGGAAAACGACAAAAATACTGAGGAAGAAAATTATTTTTGTAGTGTATACTACTTTGTGAATTGTTTACTCTTAACGAAAGCACAAGCATCCAATTAGTGGCCTTTTATACTTTGGATGGTATCAATCTTTCCATAGCATATCTATTTATTACTATTCTACATTACAAGAACATTTGACTCTAATATACTCTACATTGTCATCATGTGCACACCATTACGTCTAGCCCACAAAATAATGGTGCAATCTGAACGTGAATGCAGACTAGATTATCAGTGAATATAGTGAGTTGTCTGGTTAACTTTTATGCTACCTGAAAATAACTATATGAACTGTTTAATATGTGCACTTTTGCGTTTCATGGCAAGCAGTACGGACCCCTTTCATGTTGTCCTTGCATGCAAACCAACAGACAAAAACACATCACACTGTTAAGACTAAATGTTCATGATCTTTAATGAGGGGTTCATGATGATATGACTCTCTGGATCACCAGACTCGGGAAGAAAAAATCATAGTGATAAACTGTTTGGTCTGTCACCTTCAATCAAACTCAGTTTAATTGGTGTGAAATGGCCAAGAATTCGAGCCGCGTAAGACAGCGTGGAGAATGTGCTGGCTACGTCACGCTCGCCCGCGAGTCAATGCTAGCTGAAGGACAGCGAATCACAGCGTATCTGACAACACTGAGCCTCATCTACAAACATACAGCCAATGTTTGGAGTGGTCATCAATACATATCCTATCCATTAGAACAGAACTACAGTAATCTGCACTGAGCCGATAGGCAATGTGTAAAAACGTTTCACAGCACATTATACCTCGGCTTCATTCTACACGTACAGAAATGACTAAAGTGACAAAGAGTTACGCAATACGACAGTTTCATCTAGATTTAGATACACTCTTGAAACAAATCATGAAGTTAAACTGTGATGTGTTACCTGTTTGTGCAAAAAAAGCAACACTACAAATGTGATAATAGTTTTCTCTCTTTAAAAATAAAGGCAAATTTATTTGTTTCTTCACATTTCTGTTTGTTGTGCCAGTGATGTCCGTGTCTTGGGTTTAGAAATGTGTCTCCTTCTCTGTGATGGTGGAGAATCTTGCCATCGGCCCTCATTTTGGCATCAGCATCATTGATAGCGCAATGACCCCTGGAGGCGCACGTCCCCTCATTTTTAGATCAGCGCTGGGTGTGGTCAGCTTCTTGATCCTCTGCAAAATAACACCCTAGTTATAATAAGCAGTCTGAGTACATTTAAGAACATTTAATCACAGTTGGGTTATTGTCCTTTACTTACAATGTACTCTAAAAAGGTATTGGCATCAGTTCTGTCATAAAAACTCTCAGAGTGTTTGGCATGGTAATGGTTATGACAATGTTGATATGTTTGGTCTTGGCGGAATAGATCGTGCTACGCTTTCTGCTGCAGAGCAAGAACGGGACTTGAAAACTTTCCAGCTTCAAACTTTTAAAACAAAAAACTTGAACTAATTAAAACTGAAAACCTTCAAACTTTCTGGCTAGGCTTTTTCAAGCCAACTTAAAGGTGCATTGCGCAAGTCTCTGAGTTTTTGCAGAACTACGCCCCTCTGGCGACAGGTGAAACTGTAACCAGAGGTATGCACGCTCATGGATCACACACACACACACGCACGTTTGCACAAGCTTTTCAAAACCAAAGGAGCATCAGCCGCACACATCTTTTGTTACAGTCATAATGAGGTAATAAAGTTATACATCTGCAAGTCATTTAAAATATATGAAAGGAAAGGCATTTATTTAAGTAAATTATACACTTAGTGTGTGTGTGTGTGTGTGTGTGTGTGTGTGTGTGTGTGTGTGTGTGTGTGTGTGTGTGTGTGTGTGTGTGTGTGTGTGTGTGTGTGTGTGTGTGTGTGTGTGTGTGTGTGTGTGTGTGTGTGTGTGTGTGTGTGTGTGTGTGAGTGGGGGGGAAAGCGGGGGTGGTAGAAAGACTTCGGTTTTTGTTTCCATCTATCTCCATGTTGAACTGTTTTATGTGCTTACTGTTTCCACTTATGTTCCACTTATCATTATGGAAACTCATTCATGAACAATATAAGTTATTACTTTGTTTTGATAAAATACCGGGACTGTGCAAAATTCCTAAGTTTTGGTTCTGAAAACGGTTCTGGTGCGATATGTGGGCGAAGTGTCTCACCTCAAGGCGCAGACAGCACGCGAGAGAGAGAGAGAGAGAGAAGAGCTCCATGATTAATCTTTAAAAGATTTCAATATCAATCACCCAACGCCATCTTAAGCCAAGTTCACACTACAGGATTTTAACCCCGATTTATGCCCGATTAGCAAATCGTTCAGCTTGCCGACTGTTCAGGGTGTTATCGCGTGCAAATCACAGGGGATTAGCGGACGATGAAAGCTCGCCAATTTTTTTATCAGAGTAGAAGATCGTCACGCAAACAGTTGTGCAGCACTGGTTTCTTTCTGACGACCATTCACGTGTTGTGTTCTCTTCTTCGCTGGGTATTGGCGCACGTGCTGTTTTCGCGTCATTTCTGGTTCGATTTTATTGCGTGGTTATTCGTGACAAAACATGGTTTGTAGACAAGATAGAATCCATATAGCAAAATAAACCATATAATAAACCATATAGCAAAAATCCTGAGAAAGAAAGGTTTTGTTTGATATATGACTTGCCTTTGTTCATCAAATTTGGCCAATGCCATCAATATTCGAATTCATAATCACACTTACTTTTGATTGGTATTTCGGTTGCGGGTGGAGAAATTTAAACAATTAAATTATGCAATATGTAAAATGAATTTAAAAAATGATGGTTTTGTGTGAAAAGTAGATGGTCTAAGCTTTGTAATGATATCACATATGCCTGTTTTGTTTCATCAGGACCTTTAGATATTAAAAGGCGATCATAATAACGATCTTAATAACGCAATTCACACCCGGTACCGGGTTTACGACCTTAACAGGTTAAAGACGTCCGTGACCGTCTAGTACAAGTTTACATTATAGACTGTAAAAAATATGGTCGTAGTGTCCGTGACGTCACTTGTAGTGTTTCTGAGGAGCATTTTCAAAGCCTAAAGTGGGTGGAGGCTGTCATCGCCATCTTGGCCACGCGTCACTCCCGGATAGACGAAAATGTGCAGCAAGGCGGATTACCTGAGGTGACGTGACACTAACAGATAGCTGACAAACAGCTAGTAGTGACATCAGCGGCAGTCTACCTGTCAATCAAGTGGCCACTTCCTTAATTATGCACAACTTCAAGGCTTTATATAATTTAAACGGATGAGTAAAAAAAAAAAACTCATGAAGGGCAAAATTAGCTATGTAAACCAAAACCACTTTTTGCACCAGGCTGTAAACATGTTTTTTTTTTCTGCTTTAAAGTTCACTTCTCACTTCTGCGAAAATCACTTCTCATTTGCATAAAGTTGAAATTTCTCATTTTTTGTCACTTGTCTCTTGTCGCTTGACACGCCTACATTCTGTCACCAACGGTCACTGTCGCTTGTGTTGCCGGTCACTGTCGCTGTGTCGACAGCGCTCCATCGAAATGAATGGCATCATGTTGCTTTGTCGCTGTGTGTGGCTGGCGGCGTGAACGGGGCTTGCGTCTCGTCGGCAGCCGCTCTCTAGTGGCCAGTCGATGAACTGCAGTTTAAGTCACTTCAGTGTTGATTCAAGAGAAGAGACCATAAGGTTGCCGCTTGGTGAACAAAGGTAGTGCAGTGGAATGGAAAACCGTGTGCTGTGTGACAAGCCCTTCACTTGAAACGCAAGTGTCAAAGCGCAAAGCGCAAGTAACTTTGTGGGCGGATCCCGGCGCAGTTGCTATTTTCCCGGCGGGATAAATGCCTCTTGCGCCTGGCGCAAATCTAAAAGGGGTTGGTCTGAAGTAGCTTCATTATTCATAGGTGTGCTTTGGGCGTAACGGAAATAAACCAATAATACCGTCATATCGCATTCCCTTTAAGAGCATTATGAACGAGGTGCACTTGTTCCATGGCACAATACTATTTTAACGGCGCATTTACCAGACACGCTTTACAATCGGTCCACAGCCGTGGAGATCGATGTCTCGTCAGGCCGTAAAAGAAAGAGAAGGGACATTGGGGATGAGACAAACCCACCCAAATTAGCTTCGGTTAAAGCGCTGCGTTCACACTTGGCATTAATATGCGGCCTGTATCCGGATGTTGTCCACATACACATTGAAAAGACAAGTGTAAACGCGCTTCTGATCGGAATGTTATCCGATCGGCGTGTCCAGGTTCGGAGGTAGTCGAGGACGCTTTGTGATCGGATCTCAGTGTAATGTAAACGCAATCCAGCCATCGTGTCTGCATTCACAGGTGGACGTAATCTAAATCCCACCCAGTCTCCCGCGTGGCTGTGAGAAAAATAATGGCCAGACGCAGTTTAGACAAGAAATAAAAACTTATTTGAATCTTACAATAAACGTGTATCTTTAAAACAGTTAATTTAGGCTTACACGATACTATGTGTGTCATTTTTCATTTTAATTGTGCAACATTATGTGAATCGAGGCGATCGCCTGTACATTCACAGTCAGTCATGAGATATTAAATAAGAGCTGCATGCTGCTTTGCCAGAGGAATAATCGCAATCTGATTTTTTAAATGTTGAATGTTTTTATTGAATGTCTTTGCATGTTAACCAATCTCCCATTTCTGTCAATATAGTCATTGCACGCTATAACCGTAAAACCAGATGATCGATGATATGACTTGTTTTATGATCAACCCAGTTATTTTTGTATGATCAACTCTGCAAGTATAACTTTGTTAACATTTTTTTTTTTATCTAATTACTGGAGATTGCAAAGCGAATTAGTGAAAGCAACTGGGACATTGTTTTATTTGCATCGTTTTTACTCTTAATCTGGTGTTCGTGCAACATATCTAATTTAAATATTATGCAGGAAACAGAAATCCGATCTGTTATCCAGATACAGAGGCTACTTAATGTGACCAAATGTAAACTCACCATGTCCTGATTGGCTAATGATCCGATCTGCTTGATCAGATCACGGTGATCGCATGTTAATGCCAAGTGTAAACGCAGCAGATGCATATAATAATTTGGGTAAATGTGTAAGCTTTATGCCTATTTTTCCCATCGTCATGGACACAACAATGATTTCCCTCATGTTTATATATTTTTCCTTATAATAATGTATCATTTGCAAAAAGTAAAATGCATCTGTGTAGCTGAGAGAATCATCTACAGTGTATGCACATTGTTCACACTCTGTATTATGGCCAAGCATGCACGCTTAAAATAGCATCTGAATGTACGCGCAACGCAATTGTTTTCTGGAAGTGTAAAATAGCACCAGGGAATGTTTGCGCCGACACACGCCTCCTTTTTGCGCTGACCCGCCCAGGGAGTGCAAGTTCATTTCCTAGTTTACCGACGTGCGTCTGTGGAGGAAAAAGCCCGCTTTGCGCGAGTGCAAAATAGGAATGATAAATGCGTCAGTGTATAAAATCATTTGCGCCGGGTGCAAGATAGAGCCCTTTATGTTTTGCTTGTTTCCTGTTTTAAAGCTGTTGAAAATATTTCTGCAGTGTTGTACACCAACTTCATCATACAGCTCTGTGTGTTTTTTTAAGCAGACACAATCAATTCGATATGGCACAATGGGGTCATGTCAGGGCATTGCCCGTGTCAACCACCCACACTGTGCCATCAAGTCTGAGCTTCAATCACGATATCTCTACACCACAGTGCCAGAACAACTTTCATCTTCGGCAAGTCACAGCACCTCGAGATGTGAGTTTGTTTCTTAAGTACACGCTGAAAAATACTTTCAACCTCCTATCTAAAATCACTGGCAGAAAAATGAGAGGTTGTTTATCAGCAATGTTGAATATATGCTAAACTGAAGAAACCATACTCATAACTGACAGAAAAGCTTGACTTGAACATAATAATAAATAAAGAAAAACTAATTTCATTTAAACCTGGAAATAAACAGGTTGCATTTTGAAAAATTAATAACAAAGACCAGATAAAATGACAAAATAAATCTGATAACAGAGTAATGTTTGATATTAGCTTTTGACGTCAACGACCCAAGTTCACTTTCCGTTAAATTTTAAATCTCAGTTTTTTTAGTCAAAGTTTAGCATTTTTATTTATTTATTTATTTACTTTTTCTGAAAAGTGGTAATAAAATACTTGTCAGGTAGCCTGACTTCGTCATACTCATATTCTAGTCAGAATGTGAGTCTGATACTGCTCAATAGGGCTTTGATTATGAGGCGTGTCAGTAACCGAACCAGGAAAAAAAAACTCTGCACTCAATTGGATAGTCGGTAAACCTACAACCAAACAGAGCAACGCAGTAAGTGAACTAATTTGCATACAGTTGTCAACTACAGAACTTACTTATTTTAGAAGTTAAATAACAAGTGTTGCTGCTTTTACTTACTCCTCTATGAGTGCGACCAAAGGAGAAACCACAACGACCACAGGCTTTTCATTACGTCCCATTTTCTTAGTGATCATCGGAGCCAGCTGTTAAGTTACACTTTTGCCGAATCATGTAGGAAGACAGCAAAAATATCTTTCCGATCAACAAATGCATCGATTGCAGTTCGATTTATTTTACAACAGATGCGACAGCGGAATATACATCTCAATTCTCCAGCTGGCAGTCATCTCTTGAGGGAAACCAGTTAATAAGCGTTTTTGATAACGTGATGAATACGTCCTTGCAGATCATCTGTCCATCATCGTATAAAGCCCGCACTGGCAATTTGATTGGCCCGAACTTTTCTTGTCTGATCATAATTACTCCTCAATGGATAAAGGCCCCGTCCACACTACTGCGTTTTCGTTTAAAAACGGAGAATTAAAACGAATACGATCTCCGTCCACACCAGTGTTTTATCTGCGTATTAGAAATAATCTCCGTCCACATTAAAACGACTGAAAACGCGGATCACGTGACCATTCACCAACACTGGGTATGCGCGCGCCGGTGTAAACAGTGGAAGGATACGTCATGTACTGATAACACCCAATCATAGAGCCGAGCGTCAGCGTTTCTAAACTCCTCCATTTTGTCTCGTCCACACTAAAACGCCCTCTGGAGATTTCAAACCAAAAACGGAGCTGCAGCGTTTTTAAACTTCTCCGTTTTAGGTCTTCCGTTTTTCCCGTTTTAATCTGGACGGGAGGTACAAACGTAGCAAAAGGTCTCCGCTTTCAAACGAAAACGCAGTAGTGTGGCACGGGGCCAAAGTCCAGAATCGAACTTTCCGAACCAAAAAATGTTGTGGGCGGAGTTCGGGCTGGCATCCAGGCTACTTGTCAGGGGTTTAATAGTGGAAATAAAGTGTTTATCGAATGGATCCGGGTCGGTGTACGGCTTTAGGGACAGAGACAAGCAATGTCCCAATAAAATAAATATCCAGTTATAATTTTAATATATACAATAATATACAGTGAATATGTTGTTATCACTGCAGTGCATACTATTTTATAATATACTACAATACACTGAGGTGCAACTAGTATGCATGCACATTGTAAATAGCATCTAACAACTATTTACACTGAGTGCAAACAACATTTTACTAGTGCAAAGAAATTACTTTTTGTTGCTTTACTTACACTTAGTGTAAATTGCATCTATCGCTATTTGGACTTTGCACTTTGTGTAAATAGCCGCTGCTGAAACGTTATGTAAAATGAAGAAAAACATGTTCAGATCGTGCTCTATTTCTTGGTGTCATTAAAGGAAAAGACTAATCGATATCCAGACATTTTCACATTCATGTTAATTTTTCAATACAACTTAATGTGTTATTCTGATACCATGTTGTGCAAACTTAACAAACTATAACATATAACACACACAAACACAATTCACAAAAAAGCTAGAATTAAAAAAAAAGGCTTTTACCTCACGGAAAGTTCCTTTCGTTTTCCAGATCTGGACTATGATTCCCACAGGAATGCAAACCATAGAGGACATGGCCATCATCCAGCCGATCCCATAACCCCAGTCTGGATACGTGTACACATTATTATACATCAGAGGTTTGTACTTGATCAAGAAGAACAGAAAGATGCCCTAAAAAAATCATATAAGCAAGAACTTAGCATTTATCCCTCACAGACAGTAAATATCTCGACTCTTGGTACATGGACTCACAGCACAGATGCCGGGTGTGAAGTACTTCCAGCACCATTTGATGAAGAAGATGGGCTTGTATCCAATCATGTCCTCAATGTTCGCATAAAACCTGTCGGCACCTGAGGAGAAAGATCAATGATTCTACACGTACACATGCTACACATATAAAACGTTTATTTAAAGGACACTGAAATGGCTGTTTCTCTCTGCTTGAAAACATATTACAATGATTCATTACATTCACTGTCTGACTCCTGCCAGCAGGTGGCATCACAGTTACAGAAATCTGATAATACTGTAAACAATGACATTAATAATTCAGACAGAAAAGCATCTGCTGGCACATCTTGCATGTCTAATAATGACAGATTCTGATGGATTACAGTGGGTCTTGCAATGACGTGTGACAAAATGTGACATTGTTTGAGAGAAATGTAATGGATTTATTATCTCCATAGACCTTGTTTCCATGGGAGATTATTCATAAAGGTCACTGCAAAAAAAATTTATTCATCTTAATTAATTTAATTGATCAAAATGAAGTGCTAATGGCCAATTATGTCAGTTGGGTCAGAAAAAAAAGTTATTTAAAAGACAATTTT
Organism: Hybognathus amarus; assembly: GCA_030378365.1. Classification (NCBI taxonomy): domain Eukaryota; kingdom Metazoa; phylum Chordata; class Actinopteri; order Cypriniformes; family Leuciscidae; genus Hybognathus; species Hybognathus amarus. The sequence continues at coordinate 303,702 of JAQIUQ010006320.1, forward strand.
TCTGATCCCATGACAGATATTTTTTTCTTACAGCATTTTTTTCTCAATCTCCTCCTCAAAGAAAGTGCATCTTGATTCAAAAATGTTTAGATATTTGTACTGGAAAACAAGTAAAAAATACTGAGGACGATTATTGTTTTTGCAGTTTAACTACCAGGACATTAAATACCAGATAACATTAGCCGCTTTCCGACCGGAAGGACTTTTGCATTTCCTAGAACCTGAACGTTCCTATAACCCTTTTTTTCGTGTTCCGAACCGGACTAAATTGGGGATTTTTTAATTCCTCAGACCGTAGTTCCTATAACTCTTTCAGTACCTAGTCTAGAGCGAGGACTTTTTTAGTTCCCTTTCCCTAGGTCTACGTTGATTGGTTCAACTTCTAAGTCTTGCCCACTGTCAACACTGAACTTGTAGCGCCTCCTGCCATACGCTGTGTGTTTTTGCAAAACATTACAACGAGGATTAAGACAAACATAACGCATTCAACCAGCTAATTGCTAATGCTAGCTAAACTTACCCGTCGTTTTGTTTGCCTCCTGCGCTCTGCTCTTTTATCTTCTTCCATCATATTACTTAATATCATATTACGCTGAAACCTTCGTCTTCATTCAACCGCCGTTCGTTCATGCTGGTTTGTTGTTGTTGTATGTGGCCGCGCTACGTCTAGTGATGACGCTATAAAGACCGTCGCCGTGCTCTGCGTTACCTCTCCTACCAGTTCCTATGGCCACTTGGCCAGTGCGAACGCAAGCAGCAAAACCGAGTTTGGGGGAGAGTAGTTCTTAGAACTGTTTAGATGTGGACAGTTCCTATAACTAAGTTCCTGTAACTACTTGGTCGGAAAGCGGCTATTGAGAAAAACTGCAGTAGTAATAGATCTTTGTAGTGTACTACTTTGTGAATTTGTACTATTAACAAAAGCGCTAGCATCTGATTAGTGGCTGTAACACTTACCAGGAAAATAAATACCAGATAACTTGGGTAGTTAATGAGTAAAAACTGCATTAGAGAGATATAACTCATCAGCGGATGGCGACTATACAGTAGATGCTTAGTACAGAAGATGTTAATATTAACTGATGAATACTGTTATAGTCAGGAACACAGCAATGTCTTACCATAGATCCAGCCAATGCAGATGGACTCAAAGATGGCCACGAACAGCAGACACATGCCACTGGCTGCATACGCATCGAAGAGCTGGAACACGTACATGCCACCCTGACAAACATGAAACACAACAGAGACTACTGGGGGTGTAGCATGATATGTGCAGCACACAACCAAATTCTGTGATGTTGTAACAAAAACGCTGGACGGTAATGCCAAATGTGCATAAATTATACAAGTGTGGATAAAAAAAAACGTACGGCTCAATTGAGGCGTATGAACATTGATGCGCTTAAACTGCGATGGAAACACATTTACCAAATAAATCCCTTGATGCTTCAGCAGGGGCTGTGATTGGATAAATTGATTAGAGCCCGAACCGATAAAGGATTTTGAAGCATGATACCGATACAAATATTTGTCGGTTTTAAAATCTGATATTCCGATATATCGGTCGAGATTTTTTTATTATTATTATTTCAGAAAGGTGCAACAAAACATTAACAGATTTCCTCACCATTAGTTATTTGTAGTTCTTTATGAGTTAAATAACTAAAATAATATGATAATGCATTTTAAAAAGAAACTTGTTTCTTTTATTGTCACTATCACTAGCAAATTCCACTTCACTCTCGGCTTATTTAACAGCAGCAAAACTGGACATGGTGGTCACAAATTTTGTCATGCTTATTTGAGTTAAGAAAACTGATGCGGATGCTCTTTCTTTTTAAAATCACTTTCTTTTTGTATTTTGTCTGATGATAAAATTATTCCCTATGCCGTCCTCTTTACTGTTGCTTAGTGATTTTTGCGCACTTTAGCTACGGCAGTTAACTGTTTATTTCCGGCTGCCATCGCTGTTCTATCAGCAGCTGTTGCTTAAAGTCCCTATTCAAGCAATGTATGTCTTGTGACCAACTGAACGAGTGTTGCCAACAGGTACGGTGTAGAGTGCTCTCTGGTTGACAAACTATACAACTAACACTCATGACTTGGTTCAAGTGTGTTTCATGCGTTTTTATGTTATTTTTGAAATATTCATTTATCGGCCATTGTAACTGCCGATACCGATAGTTTGGAAAATGCCTAATATCGGTCGATAATATTGGGCCAGCCGATATATATCGTTCTGGCTCTAAACTGGATTAAACAGCGGACCAATGGCATTGCAGTATCTCAAATGTTGATTTGGTGGAGTCAAACCCTACATCCTAAAGTCCATACTATCCATCCTAAATAGTAGCTATGTGAAATTAGAGTAAAGGCTATTGCATATCAAGTCCGAAATTCGCATCTGTAAATTTTCGCACATAAAAAAAATTCGACCTCACGTTTATGTCAATCATGCTTGCACACCGCCTCCGAAACTTTCGTCCGTCATAAAATTAATCGGATCGGGTTTGATTTTCTGCATTTTTCGCATCTTGTCTGCCCAGCGCTTCAACCGGGCCGCGTGCAGGGGTTGTGTGTTTGTTGTGTGTGCGTGTCCATACCTTAGACATACTGCCAGATCTTCGTTCAGAATCGATTGGTTCACGGAAATTGGTGGTCTTATTTTTAATATGTGGCTCCAGAATCGCTAGCAAAGCATCAAACTGTCCCACTGACATTCTGAAGTAAATTTTGAATCGCTAGGGATAAATTCGCAACTCCTTGATAAGGAGGTGAAACTCTCCTTCCTCTCGCGCAATTTCAGGATTGGATGGACGTAATATTTTCTCTTTCTTCTCTTTTCAATAAGAGAGAGGGCAACAAATCATCCTCACTGCTTAACAAATCCATTTGGTGTTTTTGCGTTTTTTCCCACAAAGTTTTAATAAATACGCATCGGACTCGGTGTGCAAGGTTTCTATGCGTGACGAATTTTTAGGCTGGCGAACAAGAAAAAACGCATCCGAAATTTCGTACTCAGTGTGCAATGGCCTTAAGTGTGTCCCTAAGCATAGTGTGTTGAATAAAGTATGCCAGAAGTCCCCGCATTCGTCTACTATTACCGGCCAATTATATTAGAGCAGTGGCATCACATCACAAACCAACAACAAAAAACATCCATTAAAAACAACAAAAAAACAATCATATTCCACATAGCGTACACATCTACATATTATAATATTCCAATCCACCGTGCTTTATAGTAAAATTCACACAAGAAGGAAAAAACAAACAAAAAGAGAATACTTCAGAAAAAGTAAAAAATTGTGGACTTTTATCAAGATCGGTTTGGCCATTAACTTTTAAATGCATTACTCTTTTGTTACACACTCAAAAGTTACTACTTTTTCTTCACAAAAGAGTACATACTTCTAGGGCGAAGCATAAGGCGATTTGAGACGCAGAAAAAGTGTGTGATCTGAATGATTGGGTTTAATTTCCACCAGAAGCGTCTCTACACACACACACACACACACACACACACACAGTCGAGTGTGTTCCTGAACACCAGCATCAGAACGCAAGAGAACATGGCAGCGTTTACTGTGTTTTGTCTGATGTTTGACACACACTTGTTTATGATAGAGGGAAAAGAGCCCGACTACTTTTTTGTATGCGAAATTGTATGCGATAGTCCAATACTGGCCATATTCGCAAACACATCTAGTGACAATATCACAAAACCATGCTTATACGCTCACATGCTCACTGTATTTTGAGCATTGAGAGCTCTACTGCCATATAGAAATGTCTTTCAAAGGATCTTCACATCCCTCTCATCCTAGTAACAGAGAATGTGACACCGGAGAGGCTTCGTTCCACAGTCAGATGGCTTTATTCTTGAAACACCGAGTGAAAGTGTTCACCTGACTGCACATTACTGGTGGAGAGTGTCCTCCTGTCTATTTTTACACTCACTCCAGCCATAAACACCAGCAGAAACATGCCAGGTGCCAACCGCAATATGCGACGACTCAGCCTCTGTCATTAGAGGGAAAATCCACTACAAATCTCGCTTTTTTACACATGAAAAATGGTTTACCAGCATCAGGGGTATAGGTTAACAATTAACTGAATGAACCCAAGCATGTCAAACCGACATGATCGTGTAAACAGCAAATCTGCTTGTCCTTGACGAACAAGACACCTGGATTTGTCATTATCATGTAAAATGCTTATTTTACAAGATTAATTATTGTGTCAAAGCGTGCTTACAACAAATCTATGTTCATCCATCAGTGATGGAAGATTCCCAGCAAGCAATTGTGCGTTTAAAAGACGTCTAATAGCCGTCCAACCACAGCCTGATGTCTGGCTAAAACAAGGGAAAATTTGGGCTGTCAGTGAAAATGTAATTGACATCTAAACCATCGCCCAAGAATAGACTAGTCAACAATTAGACAACAAAGAAATGAAATGAGTGAAGAAATAAAACTAAACAGCTTGTAATCACTGTTGGCTTTACTCACATGATGGAATAGCACACATCTCACAATTTATTCGGGCAAAAACGACATGTAATCAAATTCTAGGTTATTTTGGCTGGAAATTTGTTACTCACGGCCAGACTATATCGGGTCTATAGTTAACCTAGATGGAGAAATGACGGATATTGCTTGCTGAGTTGTGTCGTACTAAATATCAGCACAAATCAAAGGAAGTACAGATACTGTACCACTGGAAACAACATAAAGTTACGATTTACCTCTGTCAACATTATTAGACCCAGGAAGAAGGAGACCACAGACATTCCCAGGATGAGAAGTTCTCTCCGATATCCCACGCGGAAGGTTTTGGGATACATGTCGATAATCGCGGTCACAAGACTCTCCACACACACAAACTAGACAGAGAGGAATTATGATCATTAACTAAAACTAGAACATTTCTCCTCACTACCGTCACTTTTTTGTTTTTTTACAATAGCCAATACTTGTTTCTGCTTCCAATTATTACATTTTACATTTAAATTAGTACATTTTTACCTAACTGTGATTTGTATACGTACAGTACATTTCTGAAATGCAGTTTCCTCTGATAACAGATCACTCTAATTTTTAATGTGGACATTTTCTGTAAAGCTGCATTGAAATGATGTGTATTATGAAAAGTGCTATACAAATAAATGTGAATTGAATTGAAAAATGTAATTGTTTTGATATTTTGTATAGGCCTATAATACAGTGACATTCATGAAGTGGGGCGACAGAGTCCAAAATTCTGGGCTATCTGTAAACAACAACCACAGCAGTGAATTATTAAAAGTTACAAAAGTGTGTATTTGTGACCTGACTGTCGAGTCCGAGGAAGATGAGCATCATGAAGAAGAGGCAGGCCCACAGTGGAGACCAGGGCATCATGGTCACAGCCTTCGGGTACGCTATAAACGCCAGACCAGGACCTGCAATACACATCACCAGACACATAAGTCACACTCTCTGAGTTTAATTATCCTGGAGAGATGGAAAGTTAGTACAAAGTTAGTCCTATTGAGGGGTAAAAACAGTGGCCTTAACCTTCACCTTCTGTTTGGGTTCTAAGAGAGCATGTGTCAAATTTAAAGCGGTCATATTATGCTTTTGTCTTTGCTGTTTGATCATAAACAAGCTCCAGTTCTTCTCTAAATCAGTGTCAGTGTTTCTGAACTCCGGAAACGCCTCCATTGTAGTCTTGAGTTTTTTCCAGGAATGAACACGTCACAATATTCCTCATTATAATAATTAATATGCAGAATAAATGTGCGGGCCTGGTTGAGTTAGTTAGTAGTCTGCTGAAACTGGCGGATATGGTAAGGGCGGGGGACATTTCCCAACACACTCGAAGCGCACGACCAATCACAACACACTGCTCCAGTCGGCCAATCAGAGCACAGTGTGCTTTTCAAGAGGAGGGGCTTCATAGAGACAGGAAGTAAATCCCAAAAGCACCGTTAACCAACTATAGTAGCAAGTTCTGTCGTTATCATGATAGTTCAACGAGTCTGGTGTTTCCCGAAACCATCGTTCCAACCAAGCGTCCGCACAAGCCCTCAAAAGTGAAGCCAAAACGTCTTGATCGCCCCCCTGTGACTGGTCCTAGTATAGCTCATAACCCCCGCCTCCCCATGTTATTCAATGGGACGCGAGACCAACTAAACAATTAAATTACACTTCACATATCCTTTTTCCAAAGATAGTTTCTGTCATTTACTGTAGTTTCTATCACGTTGATGTAATTTCAAGTGTTTGTTTTTACAATAAGTTTGTTTTTAGTTAGTTATGTGATGATAAAAACGGTGCTCTGACGTCATGATTGAGAGCTGTGATTGACAGGTTCTCTGTGCGAGGTAGTCACTGAAGCACCAGCGGACTTTTTTCATAATGTTGACTATGTGGCTAGTAGTTGTATTTACCTTATTTTAACGAGGTTCTGCAATCAGCAGACATCATTGGAGAAGAACGAAGCAGACAGAGGCCACTATAGCAGCGCCAATGAGGGCACGGCCTTGATTTCGCGGCTTTACTTCCTGCTCACGACTGCGCATGACTGGTCCCAAAACACGCAAGTGCGCAGACTCAGGTCCCAAGATGTCAGCGTCATATCGAGACACTGGCGGCTTCAGTTCTCTCTGATGGAAATGAGCGAAGGGGCGTCGTCCGTCTTTTTTTACAGTCTATGGTTCCAACGAACATTCAAACAGCGTGGCAGAGTTGTGTGTTTGAGCGACAGATCTTGAGTTGTGGTTAAAAGCAGAGTTTAGAGTTTGCATGACATGTGGACTCAATAAATCCTGATCTTGAGCAAAATAAGCAAGCTGACATTCAGTGCAATCTATATCTTATATTTAGAATACATACACGTCATTTATGTCTTTTAGTTTGTCACGAGATTTAAAGGGGTGATGAACTGAGAAATCAAATTTTCCTTGAGCTTTTGACATCTAAGAGGTCATCATATTATATTTAGAATATCCTGTAAGTTTCAGAACTGAAAACATCCTTTTTAGTCCAATAAAAGCTTTTATTACTTTTTGGCAGGATTTGACAGGAATTGTGCAACACACAGACTCTGGGTCGAATATGTATGGGTGGAATCATTCCGGTTGCAACATTGGACGTTTTCAAAACAATTGCCAAGTGCATCGACGGGTGAGTTGAAACTCATTATAATATGTAAAACTGTTATCCACTCACAGCAGTGGGCGTTTACTTTCAAGTGTTCAGTGTGAGACACCCATAAAAACCGAGCGTTTTTCATGTAGGCTCAAAACTAGGGCAGAAAATAGCCTTTGACTTGATTATTTTGATGTTTTTGAATGCAAAAACCAAGCAAACGTTGACCTCAGACAACAGTATAATAAAATTTAAAAAGCCAGTTCATGACCCCTTTAAGTCATCATTTTTGAAGAATGTGCATGTGTGAACGAGCTTTAGTGTGTAAGAACGAGCCTATCATTGAATCTGTAAATAAAGCAAAATAACAGACAAAAATTAGAAATATTGTGATTTATATCAAAACATCTTGCATTAATTCGATCTCAGACAGTTTCATTAAAAGTAGTTGTTACTCCAACACTTGCGTGACGTCATTAACCAACGTGGTTGAACAACCAATTTGCGACAATATGGTTTCGGGAAACAGTCGTGACTAACGAGATGATTTCTTCAACGATGCATCGTACTATAGTAGTGAAGCAGCGAGTTACAGCATTATACGGGAAACACATGCCAGAGCGTTACTGACAGACTGGGAAGAGAGGAGCTGCAACAATGGAGAATATGAGGAAACAATCAACATTTAAGCAGAAAAGCCTGTTCAAGTCCAAAAACAACTTTGTAAAAGGGGAACAATAGCTCCTCTTTAGTTATCTCAATGACGGTCCTGGTGAAATAGCAATGCCATGTGGCTTGGCTCTGGTTTACAGTACAGCGACACTGTCCAAAAGCAGCAGGCCAAGAGCAGAGATCACTGTGCCATAACAACAGAGTAATATGCTATAATATGAACTCACAGCTACTGTTCATTATATAATGCCATGAGTGGAGCTCTAAAAGCTCAACAAACAAGGATTACGGATTTTTTTTTTTTAATGATAGCGGCTGAACACTTGTTTTTCTATATTGTACAGGAACCGGTTTGAGTTTTGAATAAATAGCAAATAACATCTTTTTCTTAATAATAATGTCAGATAATTTCTAAACCCCTTCAAAGTGTGTTTCAGTCACTTCCATAGTCAGTCTTGCTCTATTGTAGTAAATAAGTAATGCTGAATTGTTGAATAAGTCATACAATAAAAAGCTTTTCTGAGAAGTGCTTTAAATTGCATGAGTCCGAACACACAAGCCTTAGACATGCAACTGTACAGTAGGTCACTGTACATCACACATACACTCAAACTAACTACACGTATTCATTTTCTACATAAATGAGATAAGGCTAAATAGAAAAAAGTCCAACCGAGAATTTCTGCTCACCTGACTCTGCCACTGCCTCTATTGGCACATTCTGTTCATACGCCATGAAGCCCAAGACGGAAAAGATGGCAAATCCTGCCACAAAACTCGTGCCACTGTTCAGACAGCACAGCATGAGGCAATCCCTGCAAACACACACACAGCAGATGCATAAGTGTGCAACCCTCTTTAGACTCTCAGCATTGAACCACAGTGGCCTGACTCATGGAAAAAAAATATTAAAAAATAAAAACAAATTTAATCTCATAAGCATTCAGCCCCATTAATATAACACATATCTGGTGCAGTTATTATAACCTAGACCATATTTGTAGGGAAAACAAAACAAAACAAAAAAAATACTGCGGAAGAACATGGTTTTATTGTTGTTTTTTTGCAGTGGATGTCAGTTTTTTTCTAAAACTTGAAGAAAACAGACAAGGCAAAAAGACAAGGCAATGGATGGATGGATGGATGGATGGATGGCAATGCTGTCCATCATTACGAGGATGGATGGATGGATGGATGGATGGATGGATGGATGGATGGATGGAAGACAATTTCCAAATGTCCGAATGACTGAATGAAGTGCGAATTGCAACTAGAATGTCAATTAAGGAGAGACAGAACAGACAGTTGGTTGTGTGCTTTACTAGTCACAGCATTATGGGAAAGATTATGAGAAGGGATCCCAGCCGAGGAATGAGAGTTTTATCTAAACAAACCATCGGCCATTTTCTAAAAGAAAAAAAAACATTCATATGCTTTTAAATCACAAATGCTCATCTTGTGTTGCAAGGTTGAAAGGTCAAGCGTGACGTAGGCAGGAATACCGACCTAGTGTTTACTAAGTGAACGTACAAAGACGTCAAACGCCATTTACAAATAAAATTTATAAATAAAAGTTTTGTCGGTTCATTTTGAAGTTGGAGGAGAAAATTCGATTTTTCACGCTACCCTACATTTCTGAACCGGAACAGGTGTGACCTTTCAACGTGATTACATAATGTGTGAAGTTGTGGACATGCAAGATGAGCATTTATGGTTATGGTTTTAGAAAATGGCCAATGAGTCTAGATTAGACTGTAGAAGCTGCACTAAAACTGACTGTTGGACCTTCAACCCATTGGAGCCCATTGAAAAGAAAAATCCTGGAATGTTTTCCTCAAAAAGCTTATTTCTTTTCGACTGAAGAAAGAAACACATGAACATCTTGGATGATGTGGGGGAGAGTAAATTATCATGAAATTTGAATTCTGAGGTGAACAACTTATGTGTCATATCTCAGCAACCGGGATGTGTGGGATGGTTTCTATGATCTGATGAGAGCCAAGTTGATCAAGTCCAGATCTCAGTGCAATTATGAGAGGACAAGTAAAAGATCTCCATTAAACCTTGAGCAGTTTTGCAGAGAGAATATAGGATGACAGTAACCAGAGCAAGGCTGAGCGATACACGATTGAACACAGAGGACAGTCTAAACAGAGAGCATGTTTAGAGGAAACACATGACTTGACGGACTCTCACCTGTAGCAGTTGTTGTTGTAGCTGTTGTAGCTGCCGAGTGCCGTTAAACAACCCAGACATATAGCATACGAGAAGAAGATCTGAGTACCTGCATCCACCCACACCTGTGTAAATTACAGATTAATTACACGACCATAACTGCTCTTATTCATCATTATACTGGCACTGAAACAAGATCCTAAGACACATGCTCTAGTGTCATGTATTCTGAATGAGAAGATGTGTTCAGTTACAGACTTTGAGTTCATTAAGTAAGGGATAATGTACATCCAGCCCTATGGCTAAGCCCAAACGCGATGAGCCAATCACAGTGCGCAGCTAACCCAATACACTCGGACATTTTAGTCAGTTTTCATTCGTTTTTTCTTGTCATTTTAAGTTAAAAATGGTTCGAAACGAATGTGCATGGGGTACATGCAACTCAGACACTATGGTTCCCGAGAGGCTGGGCAACGGTATTTTTTTGGGCAGTGTGTATTTTTTTACCCTTTCCCAAGCCACATCTCAACCGAGATAAGTGTCCGCTCTGGATTAAGTTATGCAGTAGACCACAACACCAACTAAACGTGGATAAATTAAACAAGGATGTCTACATCTGTACTAAGTTAAGTCAACAACGTAATGTTGCCTTTAAAATCTCTAATTAGAAAAAGTTAACATTAGCTTCTAGCTGTGTTGTACATTCTCAACAATAAAATTATTAATATAACCCTCAAATGCATAGTTAAGGCCCTTTAGGTTTGAGATGATATATAATCTTTCTGTCTCCAAAAATCACCAATTGCCTCTAAATGTCTACTGTGACAGCTGCTATTGCGCCTGTCCTGAATGTTGACTGTTTGTCCGAGTGAGTGGAGGGGGCTTGGCTTAGCCATCGGTCAATTGTTGTCTCAGAATAAACCTCCCCGACAGGTTGTTGCATTAGTCTGAAGGGGTTTATTAGAAAAAACGTCTGGATGTACATTATCCCATTTATTACATGGCTACTTGCCACATAAGAAAATAGACACAAAATATTTCATTAGGTCTTCAAACACAAAGCTTTGTGGAGAGAACAGTTTCAGTGGGGAGTTCAAACCAGACTGACATACGGTTCACAGTCAAGATGTATTTCACAACATTTCACCAGATAAATAATTATGGAGATAAGAGATATTGATTTCAGATTAAATTGTTTTAAAATTGTAGCTGTTTGTATTTTATAATCCAACAGTGTACAAAACAATAGTCACGAAATGGCAGCAGAGCGTTTGTATGAAACAAGAGAAAGCGAGTCCACGATACTGGATGGCATAATTAAATAACTACAAAGTGACCCACAGTGACCCACGACTTCTGTGACCCGGATGAGCCTGTGTTTCTGTTTTCAGAGGTTGTTATCTGGGAACAATGACCCGATTAACCAATCAGAATCAAGTATTTCACAGAGCCATGTAATAATGATCAATAATCAGTCACAACCCATCAATTTATTTTTTGCACGAAATCAAAATTGACAATTCTTGTTTATTTTTTATGCAATATTGTAACCTGGATGCCAGAGGAACTTAGCACCGCCCACAACATTTGAAGATGGGAAGTTCGGTCTGGACTTGATCTGTTGAGAAGCAAGTATTCCCGAACCAAAGCTGTTCGGACCAATCAAATTATCAGTATAATTGCTTTACACGATGATGGACAGATGATCAAGCATCACGTAATCACCCATGTCACCAAAGAGCGCTTGGGTTGAATTCAGAACTAAGGTGTGTAGATTCAGCCATCGCATCCGTTATAGAAGATGTATTCACAGGGATGTAACAATTCAATCGCAACCGGTTGAAATCAATAAAAAATGTGTCGGTTCAAGTCATTCAATTCGGTTGAAAGCGTTTTCAGTTTTTTTCAGTTCATTCCTTTGGAAGTTGAGCTTGGCTCAAACAAGATCAAGTGCCATGAATGAAGTGAAAACACTCGCTAGTTTCACACCAGTGTTGTCGCTGCTATTTTGCCTGTAAAGCGAGGTTCACAACACAGTAGGCTATACAGTAAACCCGCCCTGGTTTAACATTTCAACCGACTTGAACCGTGACACATTTTTATCGATTTTGAGACCGGTTGCGAATGAATCGTTACATCCCTAGTAAAGAGGAACAGAGAACCACGATCAAGGCATTTGCCGATCGGAAAGATGTTTTTGCCGCCCTTCCTACGGGATTCTAGCCTGGTTAAAACCAGACCATTCTCAGTTGTGACTGAGTTATGGTCAGGCAAAGCGTCATAGACAAATCATTTCCAGAGGGGCGTCACCAACGGACGTCGCGGGTAGACTTAAAACCAATCAGAGCGATGAAGGAGATGATGTATGCAGAGTGGCGGCCAGTGGAGAAACATCTCAGAGTGTTGTTCTTTGCTAGGTTTTTAACAAAAAGGAAACGTTCAAATCACTTAAGACAGACGCGATAGCTGATCCGAACGAGTGATGTTCGACGGCGGCATCCATCTTTGTAATATAGGCTACAAAATCTGCTTCAAAATCCCAGCGCTGTCGTCATCGTGTAAAGCCCGCCCCAACGTTTCTCATTGGTGCCAAGATTTCGACGGACTGGAAATGGGCTTGAATGAGCTCTTTGCCAGACTAACTTTCATGGCAAATCGAAATTTGTTGGAAGTTGTTTGGGTTTTCCCAGGCTAACGGGATTCGTCTATCCAATTGAATGCAAAGGCATTTTTTTCCTGTGGCAACGAATCGGCCAAGCAGAATCTCTACAGAATCGTATTTTTTTTACCGTAGATCTCGATCTCCTGCAACTGACTCTGATGCACAATTCTCTCACCTGTTAAAATGTTCTTGTAGCGCTCGAATGCTCTGAATAGAGTTCTTCTGCCCCATAGAGGGAGAGAAGTGCAAAACTGTGGCCATAGGGGATCCATGTGAGTCGGTGGAAAATGAGCCAGCACCTCTTTAAAACGCTCTCACAAAACCATTGAGCCACTAATCTCCTTTACTGGGAAAACAATTGACAACTGGCAGTATTTGCTTCCTCCAGCGAGTAACCGGGGAAACCCTTCTGACCTCACAAACACAGAGCAACTTCCCTCCAAGAACATCCAGTCATTTACGTCTCTTCTGTTTAGCATTGGGCCGGTGCAAATGCTCTGGTTTGGCATTACTTGGACACAGCCGTACATTCTTTAAAAGCTGCTCATTGATGTTGTGGCTAATTTGGAGGTTTGTTTTGTCTTGTTTTAGCCAGGAAGTGCATCCTAAAGAAACATTTTGATTATAAACTCGTCTCTTTGTTCCAAATCTTCAAAAATAAATAAATAAATAAAATAGGGTAGGTGCACAGGAAGGTGCTATACCACCCCATAGTTGGGTTATTTTGAACCCAACATTACTCTAAAAAATGCTGGGTTGTTTCACCCTAACTTTGGGTAAAATATGGACAAACCCAGCCGTTGGGTTACATTTTTTTAATGACATTTTTAACCTAACATTTGGGTTGGTCCGTATTTTACCCAAAATTGGATTAAAACAACCCAGTTTTTTTATTTTTTCAATTGCAAGTAAGTACAATTCTAATCCGAGACAGCCATCAAATGAGGGGGAAAACAATACTAAAGGTATTTAATAAAATTATTTTAAAAACTAGTTAGGTTATTAACTGTAAAAAGAAGGATAATTGTCTCCCTTTTTTGTCAAAGGCTTTGCGTCCAACACTATGGTACTTTGGCGAAAATTCATCTCTCACTTAGAATCAAGCCAATTCACACAGATGCCAACATGGACAGGTTTTTTTTTTTTTGCATATAGAGTCTATGCAATATAATATGACAATATTAGTCAATTTCAATGATGATATTTGTCATCCACAGCACCATAGAAATCACAAAACACCAAAAAGATGATTTCTGTTCTCTAAACATGCAGTTAAATTGAAACTCTCTGGCACCGAAATCTGAATTGCGTGGTGGTATTGTGAAGGAAGATGGAGAATAAAACAAGGAAGCATAGAGAATGTGAACAGACCTCTTATTGTGTGGCATGAAAGCTAATTAAACACTGGTGTCGATGGAGCCCCATCGCCAAACAGCAGCCCTTTATCACCCTCTCTCTTTCACTGCATTGCTTTATGTCTCTCGCTCTCTCAGGCTATCGAAGCTACTTCACATACATTCCTTCAGTCCTGCTTTCTGTTCACCGGGATGATGAAACGGTGGAGCATGAGTACACATGTCTGATGTTTAGCCATCCTGTAATCCCACCAAATGTCCTGAGAGATCCCTGCTTCCGGAAAAACTTGCCACTGATTCCTTCATGTTCATCTATTCAGTTAGACTTGGAAAACAAACTCTTTGTCATTCTAAATCTCTGTTAGACTAGGAAAAAGTATTTTCTTTGCACAGTGTACATAATTGTTAGATGTTATTTTAAGAACTTTAGCCAGGGATTAAATTAAATTTGGATTCTGGAAAGGGCCCAATACCTTGTGGTGATATTTTTTAAACTGTACTTTAACCTAAAGAGAATATCCTGAGCCATGGCTTAAGCTAACCATCAACTTGGACAAAAACATCTCAATTCATCTTAAGCCAAAATACAAGGCAGATTTTTACACTAATTTCAGAGGAACAGCAAATAGAGTATGGAAGAATTTGCAGGAGATAGTTGGCTAAATCTGGACCTCGAAAATCAGCTTTGTCAGTCTCAGATATCTGCTCACGAGATCAAATATATTTTTATTTTTAATGAATTTATTACTGAATTTAGAATGATAAATCTTCACCTGAGAAGTTCCTTTTTCTTGTTTTTGGTAAATTATTTATTGCATCTCATAATATAGTAAAATGAATGCCATTTAAAAGATTTATATTTTTAAGATTTATATTTCCAGCTGAACTAAATCTATCCATCTTTGGTTTTACTGTCACGAGGTAAAAAAAGTTTTCAAGGGTTGAATTTCTCTTTCATAAATGCATTTGATAAAGCAGAAATTTGCCCCCTCCATAACCTGCTAATATCTGAAAGAGATTTAGCACAAAGTCTGCATGTTTCTCACAAGATTTCGTGAGAGTTTGATGGCTGGACCGCAAAGGCGATCTACGAAAGAAATACATTTCTATTGTAAATTTCAACCGATTTAGAAGGACTCGTAATTTACAGATCAGAGTTCCTTGAGATTTTTCCAGCGCATTTTTTTTAATGTTCATATAAAAAAAAAAAACACAATAACAACAATAATAATTAAATGCAATGTTGATGGCCATTATTTGAAAATGACATCCAATGGTGCAATGCAAAGAAACTGCCGTCAGTGTCTTCAGTTGCTGCCTGGTGTGAGCAGCGTCAAAATGAACGAGTCTGCCATTATCAAATTTGCCTTTCAGAACCAAAAACTGTTGGTGACCATACACCTGCATTATATGACTGACAGACAAGAATGGTTTGACCTAAAAATACCCAAATTGAAACTACTGCAGAAACAAAGATACCTACATCATGGATGCCATTGAGGTAAGCTAAAACATACCAAAAATTAATTTTAAAGTGAACTATCCCTTTAAGACGTTAAGACGACTGATCTAAACAATTACCAATCTAGCTTAGTCTGTAGGCCTAACTGTTGATTATTAACTGGTGTGATATTGATTCGGGACAAAATCTCGAACTCGGACTTGCTTCCTCAAAGACTTCGAGTCTTGACTTCGGACTCAAGTGTATTTGAAAACCATCGGACTCGGTCTTGACTTGGAATCGACTGTATTGGAAAACCAAAGGACCTGGTCTTGACTTCGGACTCAACCCCTCAAAGACTCGGTCTTGACTTCGGAATCGACTGTATTTGATAAACCAACGGCCTCGGTCTCGAATTCGAACTCGAATCCTTTAAATACTCGTTCTTGACTCGGACTCGACTGTATTTGCGAACCAACGGACTCGGTCTTGACTCGGACCCGACCCCTTCAAAGACTCATTCCTGACTCGGACTCGACTGTTTTTGAAAACCAACGGACTCAGCCTCGACTCGGACTCAACCATTCAAAGACTCGGTCTTGACTCGGACTCGACTATATTTAAAAACCAACAGACTCTGTCTTGACTCGGACTCGAACCCTTCAAAGACTCGGTCTTGACTGGGACTCGAACTGTATTTGAAAACCAACGGACTCGGTCTTGATTTGGATTTGACCCTTTAAAGCCTCGAGTTTTGACTCAGAGTCGACTGTATTTGAAAACCAATGGACTCAGTCTCGACTCAAACTCGACCCTTCAAAGACTTGGTCTTGACTCTGACTCGACTGTATTTGAAAACCAACGGACTCGGCCTCGAACTTGAACTCGACCCTTCAAAGACTCGATCTTGACTCTGACTCGACTGTATTTGAAAACCAACGGACTAGGACTCGACCCTTCAAAGACTCGATATTGACTCGGACTCGACTGTATTTGAAAACCATCGGACTCGGTCTCGACTCGGACTTGACCCTTCAAAGACTCGAGTCTTAGACTCGGAATCGACTGTATTTGAAAACCAACGGACTCGGCCTTGACTCGGACTCGACCCTTCAAAGACTCAGTCTTGACTCGGACTCGGCTGTATTTGAATACCAACGGACTCGAGTCTCGAATTCGGACTCGACTGTATTAGAAAAACAACAGACTTGGTCTTGACTCTGACTCGACCCTTAAAGACTTCGATCTTGACTCGGACTCGACTGTATTAGAAAAACAACGGACTCGAGTCTTGACTCGGACTCAACCCTTAAAGACTCGAGTCTTGACTCGAACTCGACTGTATTTGAAAACCATCGGACTCGGACTTAGACCCTTCAAAAACTCAGTCTTGACTCGGACTCGACTGTATTTGAAAACCAACGGACTTCGGTCTCGAATTCGGACTCGAACTGTATTAGAAAAACAACAGACTTGGTCTTGACTTCGAACTTGAACCCTTTAAAGACTCGATCTTGACTTCGGACTCGAACTGTATTAGAAAAACAACAGACTCGGTCATGACTCGGACTTAACCCTTTAAAGACTCGAATCTTGACTCAGACTCTGCATAGGCGGTCTCATCCCCATCACTAATAAGTATTTTAACTTACAGTAGTAAAACTACCATACTGATATCTTTATACTTTCCAAAAGCATTTATTTTGGGCGTAAACTGTGACAACAGGTTTACAAACGCTTCTCTTTACAAATCCAATGAAATGCTGAATTCATCCACAAAAATGTTGGAAGTGATCTGAAAGTGAACATAAAAGCGTAACTGGTGCATGTGGCATTCCCAAATCCATGCACATGCAAAGATGGAGTTTGCGTCAGGAATCTGAGAACCGAGCCGCTTCTGAGATGCTGAAAACACAGTCAGATCATGATCTGCAAGAAAGAGACACAGTGCCATGCTTTGCTATTGAACACCCAGCGCAACAGACTACACTTATTCAATTAAATCGCAGCATTTTACGATTTTACAAGTGTGTGATTTAAATTTAAGTGATTTAAATTTGATTTAAATTTGATTTAAATCGTGATTTAAATTTTAGTTCGATTGGTAGAAGCATAATGAACAATGAGAAGTACAATAACTGAAATTATTTAACTGATAGAAACACTGAAATCATCTATCTAGTCAATCATCTGGTCGTTCAACCACGTTGGTTTATTACGTCATGCAGGTTTTGGAGTAATAATACTTTTAATGAATCTGTTTGAGATCCAGTAAATGCAAGATATTTTGCTATTAATTACAGACATGGCATCTAACAAATTTTTATTTTTATCAGTTATTTTGCTTTATCTCCAGATTCAATCATACGCTCGTTCTTATGTAGTAGAGCACATTTGCACTCATCAAAAATCACACTTTAAATAAATAAGCCCATTTCACACAGAGATTCCGGAAAATACACAGATAATGTGACCCGGCAGTTGTCCCGGGATTGTTTTGAATTTCGGTTCATTCACACTGCCAGTGATTTGCCGGGATCTGTGAGTGCGTTCACACACAACCCTTAAAGATCCCGGAAAGACACATGACGTCAGGGTGAGACATGTAACGTACGCTTCAAAACACGCGCACACCGTTCCACAAAGCTGGTGAACAATCTCAGCTTTAACGCGGATAGTGAGGAGCTCCTGGTCTCTGCTTCGTTCCAGTTTGCAGACATTAGTTCGTCCTTTCTTTGTTAATGACGAACACAAACTTTCTTCTGCACAAGCATCAACACTATGACACACCCCTTACGGCATTGGTCCTGGCTTTTGTTCACACAGCGCGCGTTCCGGGACTGATTCCGGCAATGTTACTAGGTCCACAAGCCGGCATCGATACCGGTATCAATCCCGGGTCGTGTTTGTGTTCACACAGAATTCCCCGGCAATTTCCCAGGGGTTAACGCGCTGTGTGAAAGGGACTTTAGATTGCACTGAATGTCAGCTTGCTTATTTGGCTCAGGATTTATTAAGTCCACATGTCACGCGAACAAGAAACTCTGCTTCTAACCACAGCTCAGATCTGTGAAGGTGTCTGAACATTTTAATGTCACTATAAACTATAAAGACTATTTAACTATAAAGAAAGACAGCTGTGTATTAAATCCATTTAAAGTGCAGTTACAGTGAATAAAATGTTTCATACCTGAGGATCTGACAGACGAGACATATCAGGGTACAGGTAGAATTTAATTCCATTTGCAGCTCCTGGCAGTGTGATTCCTCGAATAAGAAGGATCAACAGCATGAAATAAGGAAAGGTTGCAGTGACATACACCACCTGCAGAGGGAAAACATGAGCATGAAGAAAGGTCATCAAGCTGAACCACATGTTATCTTTGGAGACCCTGAATCTATTCTAAATCTATTCTAGTCATCATTAATTCTTTCATGTATTTCCAAATTTGTATTACATAGTAGTTGTTGTTTTTTTTGCATGAAACAAACAAACATAAAAAGAATACATTTTGAAGAATTATCATGCAGCTCTTTCCATTTAGTTTATAGTGACCACGTGTGACATTCAAAAGAAAAAAGAAAAAAACACAAAGCAAATGACAATATCTACAGAGCCCGCAATGGAAAAATTGTGAGATGTGAGGAAAAAATATATTTCAATGCTTTTACGATTCTCTCGCAATTATATAGTTGGGTAATTATATTCTATATCATTTGCGGGCATCAAGGAGCCTCAATTAATATGCTGGGTATTGAAATCACTTTCAATGCATGCTTGCTTTTTACTTTCGCTTTCCAATTCACAATCATGCGTACTCTGTTAAATCAAGTCACATTTATTGTTATAGTGCTTTATACAATACAGACTGTTTTAAAGCAGTGTTAAAGTGATCATCTGGAAAATAATGATGCAAACATGGTTCAATTGTAGCTCTGTAAAGCAGCGCTAAAAAAATAAGTTTAATTGTTCGGCTAAAGTCAGTTCTCCTCTGGCCAAACTTGGTGTGGTTTAGTTCCAGGCTATTAAAAGTTAAAAAATCAGATTGTGGATTGGTTTCATTCAAAATATTTCACCCAGTTCCTTCTGCTTGAAAAATTTCGGATTTATCATGCCGGTATGGAGATGAAGCTGGCCACCGGGATCTGTGCAGGGATTGGTCTGGTTCGTGTTAGTCTACATGTAAAGTGACATGTAAAAGCAACCAATCACAATTTGTTTTGTTCAAGGTCATGTACATTTTAAGGGTGTGAAAATGTAAAGTTGATGTCGCTACAATAACAGACCGACGTGTAAAACTTTCAGACGGATTTTAAAGAGTCTAAAGCACTAATTTTCACAGTATACATCACAGCTTTCATCTTCCATAAGGCGTTTTGGCATCACAGCAGCTTTGTTTCAATGTTGTGTACAGGTCAACATCTGGCCCAGATACCCGCTGACTAAGCTTGGGACTAAGGGTAGCATGTACAGGGTAAAAAGCAACGGTCCTAGTACTGAGCCTTGTGGTACTCCATACTGTACTTGTGATCAATATGACACCTCTTATTTTACTGGCACAAATTGATAACAGTAAGGTAAGTATGATTTGAACCATGCCAATGCTCTGTGTATAGGGAGAGAGCGGCACTGACCACACATTTTACAAGATAAGATTTTTCTAATGACGGGATATTCGTCAGGATCTATTGCATACCATAATCTGAATGTGAATAGATTCATTGTAAAAGTCGGTCACATTTTGGAAAATGGCTTAAATGGCATGGAAAAGAGATGTGTGAAGATTGTTTAAAATGTCTCCTTTTTAGTTCCAAAATGGAAGCATACACCAAAAAAAAAAAAAAAAATATATATATATATATATATATATATATATATATATTTAACTATTCCTTTAAAATTAAGTTAATGGTTCGAATTGCCTGTGATCGGAAGACTAAACACATTTGTTTACCCTATTTTGTGATGGGCTATCATGTGCAAATCAGATGTCTTACTAGTCTACCTTTCAAAGTAAGGGATTCGAGGGAATGAATGATTGAGTGAATGAAGCAGTGCACTTAACATGAAGGGGTTACAGAATTCTCTGAGGGTCTGCCAGAAGGGGCAGGTACTCTCCCAAAGCCTTAATTGAGCGCTGATTGAAAGACTAACTCTAAGGGGAGGAAGGGATGCAGGTTTGAGCCAGAGGTTTTGATGGAGAAAGCACTCCACAGTGCATCAAAAAAGACAAAAATAGAATAGCCAGGCCACCATCATGTGGTGACTTGTCAACATTATGTTCAGAGTCTCTGAATTATTACCAAGTCTCAACCAATCAGTGTAAGAGCTTTGTCTCCCAAGACACACAGAGGCTGGAATCCTCAGTGCAATCAGACCAACAGTGTTAATAAGATCACAACGTGATTCTTCTCTACTATACTTTCAAGTTTGAGAAGCTAAAATGCTTTTGCAAAATGACATTCACAACCCACAGAAATGAGTTCAACATTTTGAAGCTCTTTCAATCCCGTGAACAAAACCACCCTTGGGGGCGGCACTAGGTTCTTGTTCCTCTGGCACCCGGTCGAGACCATACGAGGACAAGACAGGGTTTGGACACAAAAGCTTCTACCCTGTTTCCCTCCAGAAGGAGCCCAACTGGGTTGTGTTGGCAGTGTGGGAAAATGTGTGGCACAGAAACGTACAATTGCCGATGGCTTCAATCTGACCTGGGTAATTTACTGTACCAAGCGACAGCAAACGCATCTTCACATTAATGAACAAATACGTTGCCCTTTGTGACAGGAATTCTTTGTCTTTTAAAATGCTTCCTCAACAAAACAACGTTTTCTGTTTGCGCCTAAATGTATAGAACTGCAATCTGATAATTCGCTGTACGTTTTCGTAACTTTTCTTAACCAAGTAATCCGATGGAATAAACAAACCAACTGTGTTAAGCAGAGATCTGTAAGAGTATGACAAAGGAGATCCTTTAATCCCAATGCACCTCACAGTATGAGCAAGGCAAAGCTCGTCCAGCTCCCTTTTCAATTAGCCTTGTAAAATGATTACATATCCACATCCAAAAACCATGGCCACTGCAATGAGCGAATACCCCACTAGGCTTTCAGATGCATGCGTGTGGTTTTACTCAATGAATGGACCAATGTTTAAACTCGGCATGAAACTTCACGCACGCTGACTTTCTCCCAACTCTCCCTGGTCAAACATTTAAGCCCCACATTCACAGGTCAGCCCCATGACATAAATCTACCGCTGGCTTATGGGAGAAGCGCAAACAGCCACAAAAGACCTGCAATGAACAGCTTAGCAAATGTCCTGAATGCTGCAATCTGTATAGCGGTCAAAGGAAAGGAAGAAAGCAGTTTGCTATCCGCCAGACATAATTCCTCACAGAAGAGAAGAGGCGAGTGGAGGAACTCTGCATGCTCCTCATGAACGCTCCACTTTCCCCCTGTGAATACAGAAATCAATCTTGGACAGGCTGCTAAAGCCTTGCCATGAAGGAGCATTCTTTCCCCTTGCTTCATGGCCAAACAAAAGCCACTTCAGGAGATATAGGCCTTGCTGCCGAGCTTTTCTCCTGGACCTGTACAATGTGAACCCATTTATTTTTCCCCACACATCCCTCTTCCTTTCTTTTCACGTTCTTTCTGGCTCATTGAGTCCGTTAGACTTTCTTAAAGGCTGCTGGAAGAATGAGAATCCAGAGGAAGGCTAGTGACTGAGTTGCAGAGATTGGCAGAGGGACACAGGCCCTCATAATGCAATGGATTGTGGGTACAAGGCGAAGGTAGGGGAAGGCCAGAGCTGCATTTTGTGGTCCAGACACAGGAATAATGCAAACTGTTTGTTTTCCAAAGGCACTTTTTCACAGTAGTTTGGTTTGAGTTTACCAATAAACCATTTGGTTATTGTGAGGATGAACCTTTGTGCAACTACATTTCCGCTCGGCTTCTGGAAGGTTGCCGGTTTTTCTGTTCAGTGGCCTTTTTGATGCTCGTCTGTCTGATATGCGAGTCTGCAGGTTTGACAGCTGACATTCTCTCAATATAGGTCTCAACGTGTCATTGTGCCCTCAAAGATGTATCACTTTATGTGCAGATACTGTTTGCATTTGAGCCTTTTAAAATCACTGGATCCACATTGTTGCGAGTTGCGACTGATGACATCTCAAGCTGCATGTCTCACTCACCCAATTGATTCTGTGCTGAATTAACTGCATACCATTGGGGTGCTAAGTTCTCCTATTCATCCAAGTCTCTCATTGAGACATCTCCAACTCAGCCTCTCACTCTTTAGTTAACATCTACACACATTCAACACCATTTGTGGTCACTGGACCTTTTGTTTTTACCTTTCCAGTTGACTTTGGACCTTTCCAAATGCAGAAATAGCATATGATCCAAGCTAGAAGTAGACAGAAAGCGAGCTCCCAGCGAAGGCCGCCAACTTCTTCAATTCCAGAGGATATCTTGAGAACACGGCGTCTAGAAAGGAAACATTCCGAATGAATTACTTTTCAAGCAGGAAATAGTGCAATGTATGAACACAACTCAAAAGGACAATTACATACTGAAAGGTTCATATGAGCAGGTTTCTAAGGTTGCTCCAGGGCTTGGCATTAACTTTTTTGCTCACTGGCCAATATGGTCACTGGCCACAACTGTGTCATCAGTACCATGGGGAAAAACTGCCATACATCTATTTTTATATGATCTCATAATTTATCAGCAGGTATGTTAGGCTACTATCACTTTACACAAACATCAATACAATGTTTAAATCAATACTCGCCATGACCAGCGTTTTCACATCATTGTGTGTATTTGACTGTTTATGTCTAACACCAAAACTAAATTTTACACTTTCTGATGCGCAATGACCCCAAAACATTGGTACAGGTACAATGATATTTTCACAATTTCAAGAGCCTCTGACTTCCAGGAGAGCCAACTATTTGTGCAAACTTTAAGGTGGCCTGAAGTTTTGTTTAACCCTGATTGGTTGAATTGCAAGTTTGCATGGAAAAGCCACAATTCTTTCTTGCACTGCCATTTATCATCTTTGACATGTTCTTGGGTGACATCCAATGCCTAGGCCATGCTCCCTTTAACAAACCTTCACCATTCAACCTCAGAACTGACAGCTTCTGTGCCTCTCGGCACTCAAGTCCAGCATGCTCAAAGTGTGAGGCTGAGGCAAACATGCTAGAACTGTTAGAGTCTGCTTCCTCTGTGTTTGGCCTTGAATATGAAAATAACAAGCCAACTATGACAAGATTTGTGTACGTACCATTCCTAGCTGTGCAAGTGCCCTTTTGATGCTTGTTGACAACAGCAATGTAAAAAGAATGACAAATTATCAGTGAAAAAGAATATGGATTTCCATGGATAATAGGCAGTAGCTCTACAAATAAACTGTGCCAACAGTTCCTGGAAAGCCAGCAGGTCACTGTGCATATTAATTATTTTGTGAATTGCTGATGACCCCACAGATTTTTATAAGAATTTGCTCCAAACAGCTGCTGATGTTTCTAGGAATATGTTTAGTATTATGTATGCAACACTGCTAAACAGTCAGAATCATACTCACTCCCAAAACTCAATGACTGGCGATGTGGAATATGGGTTGGTGAAGTTGGCAATGCTTTCATTGTTAAAATCCACACAGTTTTCTAGAAGGCAATTGTTAAAACAATTTTGTCAGTTTTTCATTCATGCATTACAATGTTTTAATTAATTCTTATAAATGCTTGCTTGTATCCTCAAATATACCAACCAGTATTCCAGTAGTGACCACATGACGCCCAGGGCAGCTCTGATGTAAAGCAGTTGAACAGGTAGAAAATGGCCCAAGCCAATATTACCACATAATAAACATTCAGGTGGGCTTCGATGACTTGGGTCGCATAACCAATGCCTATAAGAGGACATATAATCATTGCTTAAAGACAGGAAACCATGCAGTTTTACATCCTCTTTTTATAATCCAGTGTTGATGTATGTTCAACCAATGTGAACTAGGCCTTACCTTCAAAGAGTGGGCAGACTTTTCTCCAACATGTGATGCCCCCTTCACTTGTGAACTGACCTAGTGCTGTTTCCAGGAAGAAGACTGGGATCCCACAGCAGACGAAGAAGATGACATAAGGTACAAAGAAAGCACCTAAAAAATGGACACATACAGTTACACCTCTCACATCTCTCTAAAAATAATGTTGTACTGCTTTTTCACTGTTGGCTCAGCTATATCAGCCACAGTAGCTGTTATAGCTGCCCTTTTAAAACACACTGTAGCTAAATCCAAAGAGTGCAATGGCATTACCACATTACCTATATTCTTTTCATGTTTATTATAATTCATTCAACACCACAAAAGTTAAACCAATGTGCTATCTAGCAAAACTTTAAAAGCAGTTGTGGGTGGACTTTAAAAAGACCTTAGAGTTTTAAGGTTTACACTTGGGAAAGAAGAAATATTTGTTGCATAAAGAAGCATGTTCATATCTGCCATGAAGGGCAAAGAAGAAGAAAAAAACTCCATCAGCCTTTGACAGGAGTTGGCGAAGTGTGTCATTGAATGAGCATGAATGAATAATCTCTTACCACCGCCGTTCTTGTAACACAGATATGGGAACCTCCAAACGTTGCCAAGACCGATAATCTCTCCAGCCACTGACAGCACAAACTCAATCTTATTATTCCACTGTCCTCTCTCGTTCACCACCTTCTTATCATTGCTGCGCACCGCGCTCGGGCTCGGCGCTTTCGGGGTCCATCGTTTCATCTGCTTTTCCATTTATTATGGGGATCGTCTTTTCGGCTGTCATGACGTTCTCCAGCCTGAAACATATGGATAACGTACCAGCTGACGCGTTAGGGCCCGTTCTTGCGTTCATATGGAACGGAAAACAAGGAACGCAATGATTTATCTGGAAAAAAGCATGCGTTCTAGGCAACACCACAGAAGTTAAACCTAACTATCTAATCTCGTATCATCGTTAATGTTAAGTGTTTTGTCTCGCCGTGTCAAGTTTAAAGAAGTTAAAGTTTAAACGCGCGTCTGGACTCTGCGTTCTGTTCAGTATCTGTTCTAATGCACTGCATCGTGTTGTTTATGAGTGTAACTTCGCGTTCTGCGTGAATAGCTCCTAAACTGATTCTAATTGACTCGTTAAATGTCTTTAAAGTGTAATTGTAGAGCGTTCCGGGTTGTCGCGTCAAGTTTTGATTAGTGCAAGCGTTCTAGTTTGACGCGTCGCGTCTTTATTGAGTGTAACGGGTGCGTTCTGATCTGTGTGTTTCGTGTCAATGGACTGAATAGCAAGAACGCTATACAGCACAGTCACCAAAAGTAATTTAGCGAATTTAGGTCAACAAAATGTAGTATTATCTCAGAGCAAAGCAAAGCATCACAGTGAACGAGCTAAAACACACTTACCGGTTTAGGTGGGACAGTGAGCCTCCTCAGATCACCCAAAAACCACCCGCTTTGAGGGATGCTTCAGTCTGAACCCGTTTGATGGAAAACAAAAAAAAAGAAGAATAAAAGTGAAATCCCTGATGGATGTCACAGTGTTGTGACTGTGGCAGTGAGCTGTGCACCACTGCTGTGATCCGAGCTCAGATGATCTGATCTCCACCGCCTCTCACTGGAAAAGAGCCATGAGTCTACAGTACAGATCACACCTCCTCAAAACATACTCACAGCCAAACTCCTTAGTCCTTACCAAACTATTATAATATTAATCAGGGGTTATATAGTGCTGTCTGTTGGACTGTCTATGATATAATGTATGAGAAGCCTGAACTTGTTCACTGAAATCTACTTTACCTACAGGTATAGAATGAAGGATCCTAATCTGAACCTGAACTGTGTGTTTGTCAACTATAGGCCTATAGATTGTTCATCATTTGGTTGTAATATGAGAATTTGTAATATTACATTCTGTATGTTAAATTTTTGAACTCAAGATAATATTATTTATTGCTTGCGAATGAATTGTTATTAATATTTGATTGTCTTTATTTTTGTCTTAGGTTATAAATTAGAAGGATTTTATAGAAGGATAGGCCTACACAAGGGCGCACCAAAAGTCGCATTTGACTTTATTCTCTTTTAATCCACTGAGACAGCACAAAAATTCCAGCTCATCTCTAAGTCCCATTGAAGTCAATCATTTTATACCTCAAACTCAAAGCTCATCGTTGACCACCAAAATGATGTCTTGTCCTTGAAAAAAAATCTTAATGCCTTAATATCTTGAATGTAACTCTGACACCCTTATTTCCTCATTTAGCATACATGAGGTTCATATGAATATGCAAATAAGAGATCAGACATCCACTCAGAGATCCACTGGCTGACGAATCACACATTGATCATTGATTGGTTACCAAGGTAGTTTGTGGCACATCAGAAGACACAGCGATTTCAAACTGTTTTTGAGACTTTGGTCTTTGGTTCACTGCAGTTTTAAGCAGAAAATACTCAGCAATGCTGTCAAATTATGAATTTACTCATGGTTTGTCTTAAGGTATATGAAAATTAGCAAATACACAAACAACATTAAAAACTTTATTTTCACAACAGGGGGACTTTAACAAACACTTTTCAAGATGGAAATTTGGCTGATCCTTGACACAATCATGAACAGCAATGCAAAGTTGATCCTGTGCTAATGAGCATTTTCATTTAAGGTAATTAAAACAGTTTTTCAAATTGTAGGCTATACTACAGTATATTTGAGGTTAAAGGCGCCTTTGCTGTTGAAGTGAAGACATGATAATTTTTGTTGACATGACATTAGATTCAGATGGCGAATATCATGTAGAAATTGGACGTCACCACATTTATAATGAAACCGTTATATTTTAAAATATGATATTAAGTATATAACAAAATATATTTATTTGTCACTACTGTAAATCTTTATTAAATACATTATGGGAGTAGTGAAAAGTAATTTTATTTAGCATGTGCATGTAGCCTGTTGTACTAATGTGATCAATATGGAGCAATCAGTTTGTTGCATTTTTAATTGGACCTCTGTCATTCTGAATATTATTAGCTCAGTGGGTTCATTTTCATTTATTATCATACAAAAATTGTGGCACTGGTGAATTGCATTGAAACAATTAAGTTAAATTGATACATTGAAACGGTGTGTTCTGTGACAAGGCTTCTGTGTTTCTCATTCACTACTGCTTTGACTTATTCTGGAGAAAAGCTACTCGCCTAGAGCGTCACCCGCTGAAGGCTTTCTCCTGCAGCTTAATGGGTCTCATGGATATCTGAGCTCGCTCTCTCAACAGGAAGAGTTGCGTGTATGGCGGGAGCTCTTTAGTTCCCCTAGTGTTCAGAGCAGCATGGAAAAGACTGACCCACTCACTAAACACCCCTCAATTAAGGGTCAGTTGTCATTTTAACTTGAATGAAGCAGGACGCTGCATAGAGAGAGGCCACCAAAGATGCTGGCAGCCGCTGTCTTGAGCCCCTATAAGCTGATATTTGCATTTTTGTAATAATTTTGTTTAGTACTTTTTTGTCTCATGAACATCTGGATTGAATATTGTAGTTGTTATTATTAAAAAACCATTACTGACATTACTTTCAAAAAATCCATGTGTAAATGTGGCCCCTTGATTTTTCAAATCATAATTTATGTGCTCCTATATCTTATGAACCAAGGCCAATACTAGACACTTCAGACCAGTTCACAAATGAATATACACTCACCTAAAGAGTATTAAGAAAACCATACTAATACTGTGTTTGACCCTTTGGCCTTCAGAACTGCCTTAATTTACGTGGCATTGATTACAACAAGGTGCTGAAAGCATTACTTCAGAATGTTGGCCCATACTGATAGGATCAGCATCTTGCAGTTGATGGAGATTTGTGGGATGCACATCCAGGGCACGAAGCTCCCGTTCCACCACATCCAAAGATGCTCTATTGGGTTGAGATCTGGTGACTGTGGGGTCATTTTAGTACAGTGAACTCATTGTCATGTTCAAGAAACCAATTTGAAATGAGTCGAGCTTTGTGACATGGTGCATTGTTCTGCTGGAAGTAGTCATCAGAGGATGGGTACATGGTGGCCATAAAGGGATGGAAATGGTCAGAGACAATGCTCAGGTAGGCCGTGGCATTTAAACGATGCCCAATTGGCACTAAGGGGCGTAAAGTGTGCCAAGAAAACAACCCTCACACCACTACACCACCAGCCTGCACAGTGGTAACAAGGCATGATGGATCCATGTTCTCCATTCTGTTCACGCGCAAATTCTGACTCCATCTGAACGTCTACAACAGAAACCAGAGACTCATCAGACCAGGCAACATTTTTCCAGTCTTCAACTGTCCAATTTTGGTGAGCTCTTGCAAATTGTAGCCTCTTTTTTCCTATTTGTAGTGGAGATGAGTGGTACCCGGTGTGGGGTCTTCTGCTGTTGTAGCCCATCCGCCTCGAGGTTGTGTTGTGGCTTCAGCAAATGCTTTGCTGCATACCTTGGTTGTAATAAGTGGTTATTTCAGTCAAAGTTGCTCTTCTATCAGCTTGAATCAGTTGGCCCATTCTCCTCTGACCTCTAGGCATTTTCACCTACACGACTGCCACATACTGGATGTTTTCCCTTTTCACACCATTCTTTGTAAACCCTAGAAATGGTTGTGCCTGAAAATCCCAGTAACTGAGCAGATTGTGAAATACTCAGACTGGCCCATCTGGCACCAACAACCATGCCACGCTCAAAATTGCTTAAATAACCTTTCTTCCCATTCTGACATTCAGTTTCAGGAGATTGTCTTGACCAGGACCACACCATGCCTAAATGCATTGAAGCAACTACCATGTGATTGGTTTATTAGATAATTGCATTAATGAGAAATTGAAAAGGTGTTCCTAATAATCCTTTAGGTGAGTGTATATAACATAAAAATTTGTGTTTTGATTTATTTTTTGTATCGCATGCTGTAAGCACAGGATAATGTAATGAACCACAAATGTGTAATATTCTGTACAGTGGGTTAATGCAATCCTTATGGATGTTTCACATGTAAAAAGGGTCATGAAACGTGACATGCAGTCATTAATCTAGAATTTCTAACATTTGTTCATATTTGTCATACACAGATTTTTATGTTTTATGAGCTCATAGTAAATGAGTCTTCATGGAATATTTGGACATCATGTGTCAGCGCATGACTATTTAGGTGAACTGTAAAAAAAAAAAAAGAGGCTCAAATGTGATTAAAATGGCATCATACGTAAAAGTGACCAACGGTGGCATCTCAAATACACCCATGAACAATCATAAATCTAGATTTTGGGGACAAAACAAACATGTTTAAAGTGTAAACTGTAACATAGTGATGCTCTCAATATTATATACATACATTAAAATATGGGCAATTTGAATATGCATTTTTTATCCAATTGAAAGCAATTTTATCATCCAAGCACAAAATAGGTGAAAATGACCCACTTTACCGACTGCACTGTACTACTGAAGAAAGAATGACATGGACATCTTGGATGACTTAGTGGTGAGTAAATTTTCAGCAGTTTTTTTAAGTGAACTACTCCTCTAATTGTCAAAACACAATATCTAATAGAACAACTGATTTAATATTTTATATTAATGACAATTAGTATAGTAATGATAAAAGTAATTTATACACCCATTAAAACTCAATAAGCAAAACATTTTATTTTGTAAACCTAACACATGGCTGATGCATTATTGTCTGTCACATGCTATACATTCAAAAAATTTTCCAATTCAAAAGTAAATGCACATTGTTCTTCCCCATCTAACAACTGGAAATTACTTTAAATTTAAACTATAATGTTAAATTTGTTTGCCTTTACTGTTTTAAAAAGCTGCTGACCTGAACATATTGAGTTAATTACATGATTGAAATGAACAGTTTATGTGCTAAAATGTGTGGTTTGTATTTTTACAGCAACACCCTGTTCATTCATTCACAATATAAGACAGATGAATGTGAAAACGGTTAATGACTGCATTCAATCCTAGATAAAGCTCAAGGAAGTGTCACATCTCGTCCTCCTCCAGGAGGTGCTGTCTACATGTAAGTGTCCTTGACCTGATGCAAGAAGACCCTGTTTCCACATAGGAATGGATTTTCCTCTCAGATGCAAGAGAGATGAAAAAATCAACTTATTAAAATATTGTGTTCGAAACTATACACTATGAGGTGAAGGGAATGACTTTGGGCCTTATTGGCTGTGGTTTTGGGTAATTGAGTCATTGGCAAATGACAATCCAATTTTTTTTTTTTTTTTATCTTTACAGTGCACAAAGCCAGGCTTTTGCACCAGGGGGATAATCTGTGGAAACAATAAACATTGTAAAATATGTTTTGTGGATGTGAGCTGACATTTGTAGCTGAAAGCAAAGTCAAATTAGTGGCTGTGTGGAACTTTGCGAATCATAATCAATTGTGTGTAAATCCACAGAGTTTGATCATCTGGACACACTCACAGTGTAGCTGTATCATTCAATATCCTTTTCTACTTTAATTGTACATACACACTACGACTATATAATCAAGGGTTGATTTTGTTACTATTAAGCAGAAACCCAGATCGCATACATTTCCGGTTCTCATCTGGGCCAACTATGGCACATATGGCTCAGTTCTGGCATATGGGCCGTGGACCAGATACGGCCCATATGACATTTGCCGATGCCAGAACTGAGCCATATGTGCCATAACTGAGCCCTATGTGCCATAGTTGGCCCAAATATACATGCTATTGACACTCAGATTGTCTCATCACAGTCATTTCTGTGGTATTTGGGCCAGAAAAATGTGCGAGATGTGGGCCGCAACTGGGCCAGATGTAATTTACCATCTAAGAATCACGTGAAGCATGCTAGTAATAAAATCCCGATCTGTACGACTGATCAATATGCTTTTTCCTTTACGCAGGACTTGCACAAATGATTAGGGTTTTGTGACTTACAATAATTTGCAATCTTTTCTAAAAGTCCCCAGGCCCCTGTCTGTCCACTGAGAGAAATGAGAAAATCATCAGCCATAAAGTTTTGTCCCACAATCAGATGTAATTAGGGACAATTACAATTTGGACGTATCTTCCTTTCATTGTGTAACCGAGCCCATGAAAAGGATGGACAGGAAACACACATATATCACTGCGACGTGATGCACAAAAGGCGGCCCCTTGCTAGGCATTCAGAAGAGCCCGTTTGAAGGCTTTGGAAAGCACAAAGCTGAAAACAAGGTTGAGCAACACAAACAGTGCGAGTCTCTATGGCAATGTTGGTTCCAGGGAGGAGAATAACCAGCCCTTGTGTTCTCTCTTTCTCCCAGGCTGTTAACGGGTGGAGGAGTGAGCAGAAAAGGAAGTTAAACGTCAGAGAAATGTGTGTGTGTTTTTAGCGGAGAAAGCTTGAGATAAAGATGTCTTCTGCAACAACTTAGAACCTTTATCAACAAAATGTACTTAGTTCTCATAAGGAAATGTCGCTTTTATTCTGCCACACCAAAACTCTAATGTTGTTTTGATTCTTCCATCTCTTCCCAAACCCATGATGTTCACACATGCCATTCATGCATGAAAGCAAATGTAACACACAAAGTGTCAAACTTCATTTATGATAATGACAACGGAGAGGCATATTTACGAATAATGAGAGTGAATATTTATGAATAAATGTACATGTATTGAGCTATCTACTTTCTGAAAGATTAAAGGCACACTGTGTAACTTTTGTCTAAAAGAGTTGATGCATATGATTTATTTTAAATGATTCCTCAAGCCAATATACAGTGCTTGACACTATCAATGCTCTGAGTGGGGCTGCCCTCTTGAAATACCACCTACATAAGTTTGGAGAAGAGAATTCCTGGAGAATGGAAAAGAAAACGGGAAACTGACCGCAGTGAGAAAGCCAGACAAGAGTTTAGCTTGGTTAGGCTTTCACTTAAAATAGGATAAGAATGAGCATCAAACAGTATTAATCGGCACACGCAACTCTTAAAGGGGCCACACCTTATTTCCACTCGTTATTAACGATGGTACAAGAACAGTTATTTACTGTTCGACAAAAACGGAATTCCTACACAGAGTGCCTTTAAATTTGGATGTGAAATATACAGTGCAAAAGAAAAAAATAAAATAAAATAGAAAAACAAGATTATTTTTCTGACCACAAAGGCAAATAGTTGTTTTTTTGTTTTAAGCACACTTAAAAGGTGTACTATGCATTTAAAAAATAAGTAAGGAATAATTGTAGACAGGCCGTTGAATTATTAGAAAAATAACGCACACCCGAGGTAGTAATGCAGTCACTACGCAGAAGCGGCACACCTAGGGTGTGCATTATTTTTAATTCAAGCCACTGATAGCAGACTAATGTAATGATGGGGGACACAATCATATAATTCACTGAAATATTCGAAGACCGACTGTTTCCATCGACTGTAGCAGGTCTTACTAAACACCAACTGTGAACACAGACTGAACGCGCGTTTGGGCATGATCAGTCAGAAGTAACAAATTACATTTATAACTGGCCTTAGTAGGCCTAAACTAATCTGTCCCGGCATTATACAGTTATTAATGCAGTTAAGAGAGAGAGAGAGAGAGAGAGAGAGAGAGAGAGAGAGAGAGAGAGAGACGTTGAAATAATGAGACAGAAAAGCATGTGCATCAATATTATTATTTATTTGCTAACTTCGTTTTAATTAATTCGTTCATTATTGTTTTCTATAATTGACAGTAGATAACCCAATAAATGAAAAACAAAAGGCCCTTTTAACAAGTAAGCCTATCAATAATCATTTATTTGTTATATTATTTAGAATAATTACGAAAATTTGTGCAGGACTATTAATTTATTTATATAGCCTATTCAGTTTAATTTTCTATTTAGCCTATCATACTTTATTTATTAAAATTAAACTGTATGTGTCAGTTGATTGTGAAGTTAGACATCGAATATTTCAGATCAAGCGCATGGGGCTGCATGTCTTGTCTTGTTATGAATTGTATCTTATTTTCCGTTAACTACGCGCAGTGATATGGAACTGTAATGTGGTTCAAACTTGCCTGAAACTACTTTAGCTGTGCATTTCGCTGAAAATGATTGCACACCTTTAGAACGTTCTCAACCAATCAGAATCAAGCATTCAACAGCCCTGTAGTATAAATAATAATAAAATTGTAATAATGAGTCAATATACCTTGCTCTAGAATGTGTTTTTGTCTTACCCTCATTCACTATGGTAAGAGTTTTGGTGGTAATGAGACAGAGCTCGTAATAAAACAAGAATCAACATCAGCTTGGCTTTGGGATTAGAAATGTGTGATGATGATGATGTTTTATTACTCTACAGGATAATAAAGTGTTTTATCGAACAGATAAACTCATATGCATCTCTCTAACAGAGTTCACACTCTATTGAGAAGATCATTTCATTATGCCTGGTGTGCTGGAGTTTATTCTCGTGTCTATTATTGTGTAAAACTACAGTAACTGTTCAGCTTCAGATTGAAATCTTTCATCTAAACTGGTTATATATCTAACAGTGAATGTTTTATGAGCAGCAGGCGAATCATATTTATCCGCTCAGAGCCAAAGCACAACCACAATATTCATCCGCTCAGAGCCAAAGCACAACCACAATATTCATCCGCTCAGAGCTGAAGCACAACCACAATATTCATCCGCTCAGAGCCAAAGCACAACCACAATATTCATCCGCTCAGAGCCAAAGCACAACCGCAATATTCATCCGCTCAGAGCCAAAGCACAACCACAATATTCATCCGCTCAGAACCGAAGCACAACCACAATATTCATCCGCTCAGAGCCAAAGCACAACCACAATATTCATCCGCTCAGAGCCGAAGTACAACCACAATATTCATCCGCTCAGAGCCAAAGCACAACCACAATATTCATCCGCTCAGAAGCCGAAGCACAACCACAATATTCATCCGCTCAGAGCCGAAGCACAACCACAACAATGTGGAAAATACATACAGTTTAGTTTTTTACCACTAGAGGGCCAAAAGTTACAAGTTTGATCTTATTTTCAGTAAACAAGACTTGCGTAATATCTTATACAATGTATCTTGTAAATTTAAATGTGTCAGGATTTGAGAATGTTTAGATATTTGGGGAACATTTTATAATAACTGTACAATTTTAATAATTTGCTAAGCATTAGTAAACAGTTAATTCATCATTTATTAAGCATTAATAGACATTAAAAGTGACAAAAAGAGGACTAAAACAAAGATCAACATATTTCGAGATGCAGAGAGCTCCACGTCCGCGACTAACTTTGACTTGACAGAGACGTGAGTGTTGCATGTACTTTATTAGACAGATGAGCAGATGTACATAAAACTAATCAATGTTAGTTCATGATGAAATGTTAGAATATGATCTGTATGTTATTCTAATGTTAATCTAGCTTAGTCTATAGCTTTAGTGTGATAGTGTAACTGTTAGAGCAAGTGAAGCAGTGCTGTGTTACCTCAAGTTTAATTCCTCTAATAAACTGACCTGTGCGAGTACTAATTCAGCGCTTGCGTGTAATTCGGTAGAATTGATAAATGTCTTTATTATTTTATATCCGCGGGACTCGTGTTGCGTGTGGCACTGGTATATGTCAAGCAATCGCGCGCCCTGCTTTACACCACAGTCATGATAAAAACATCAATGTATTCACACATCCATAAAAGATCCATCAGCTTGAAAACAAGATCCATAAGTCAGCTTAATGCGGAATATATGTCATTTATATATACCTTTATTATTGTAAGAGGATAGTGACCCTGTGGCGAAATATCCTGCATATTGTACCTTTAACTTTTTCTCA
This sequence comes from Hybognathus amarus, assembly GCA_030378365.1. NCBI lineage: Eukaryota > Metazoa > Chordata > Actinopteri > Cypriniformes > Leuciscidae > Hybognathus > Hybognathus amarus. The sequence continues at coordinate 339,037 of JAQIUQ010006320.1, forward strand.
CCTGGGCTGGGCTTTATTGCTTTTTTAACAACAACAACAAAGTAATATTGTGGCAAGTGTAAAGACCCTTTAACACAAAAATTAAATGAATAAGCCTCAGGCTAAAGGAAAAGTGAGCTCACGCCTATCCAGCAGAGGGCACCGCTCAAGCAAACCTTCAGCTGTAATGATATTCTAGTTTTGCAGTGAGGAGAGATTGTTTAGGTCTGAAACAGTATTTGTTTACAATGACCTCTTATATGTCAAAGATATCGATTCCTAATAATGTCATGACCACTTTAAAGAGTTGTCCCAATCACAGGAACAAAGGATGGGACAGACCAGTACATTGATGAACATTGCATTTTGATTATGATTGCACTTTGATTATGAAGCATGTCTTAACCGAACCAGGAAAAACAACAACTCTGCACTCAATTGGATAGTCGGTAAACCTACAACCAATCAGAGCAACGCAGTAAGTCAGTTACTTTGCATACAGTTGTCAACTACAGAAAGTAGCCTGAACTTTACTTATTTTAGAAGTTAAATAACAAGTGTTGCTTCTTTTACTTACTCCTCCATGAATGTGACCAAAGGAGAAACCACAACAACCACAGGCTTTTCATTACCTCCCATCTTCTTAGTGACCGTCAGAGCCAGCTGATAAGTTACACTTTTGCTGAATCATGTGGGAAGGACGGCAAAAAAATCTTTCCAATCGACAAATGCCTTGATTGCAGTTTTCTGTTTGTCTATTAAAATGAATGCGCTGTCGATATATTTTAAAAACAGACGTGACAGCAGAATCTATACATTCTCAATTCTCCAGCTGGAGTCATCTCTGAGGGAAACCAGTTAGCGCTCTTTGATAACGTGATGATTACGTCCATGCAGATCTTCTGTCGGTAATCGTATAAAGCCCGCCCTGGCAATCTGACTGGCCCGATCATTTTTTGCCTGATCATAATTACTCCTCAATGGATTCGAGTCCAGACAGAACTTCCCGAACCAAAAAATGTTGTGGGCGGAGTTCGGGCTGGCATCCAGGCTAGCTCTCGCTATACATTTTCCCACTTATAACATAGCTACCTACCAAATAAATCAACAGTTTGACACAACTATAATATTGATTTAAATGGGGGGTTGATTGCGTTTTTTCTTTGCATGATTGTGTTTATGGGGTGCAATATAACATGTATCCGTGGTTTTTCTTTTTTAAAAAGTCTTATTTTTCATAAACTTCACCTTTATTGTCAGCCGCGCTCTCCTCTGTCCCCTGAACGAGCGGTTGACTTCCTGAGTCTATGAAAACACTCCCTCAGAATGACGTAGCGGGGTCGAGATTGGTTAGTTTGGGCCGGTGTGTTGTGATTGGTTAAACTGTCGCTCACGTTGTCTGGAAGGTTAACGCCCATTACCTTTACCGGCGATACGGGCATGCCAAAGGTGGATAACATAGACGGTGGATACACGTAATAATGATGTCGAGACTGCAGTATCAGTGAGGCAGAATCAGACCGAGAAAGCCGTGATGGATCGAGTCAAGCAGAACCTCACCACACACGGCTCTTAATAAAGGTTTCTGAATGATAATTTGCTACGTTTTTTAACCATATACACGTTTGTTTTACACAATAGCATCTGACTGGCAACAATAGCAACTGACTGGCTAACTAATGTTAAACACAAACTGCGTTGTCAAGTTTACTTTCTTGATACAAATCGAAAAAAAGTCATAAAGCATATATACATGAAAAATACATTTACAACATTAGTAGCAGTACTTATACAAAATTCAGGTCCATAATGTTTGTACGCGTTTGTCTTAGACACAAAATAGCCTAACTAGTAGCTCATAAAGCCTACAAAGCCAGCGCTGGCATTTGAAAAAGAAATAATACACAACGCTATGTCGGGAATTATACATGCAAATACATTTAAAATGATGAAGTCTTAGCCTACTTACAGGTTGTGGCCCAACAACTGCTGCCTCTTGTTTTAAAGTCGGAACTGCTTCATGTTTTAGTAACAGTTTCTTGTTGAATCCGGTGTTGAACTCGCTAGATTACGATTGTTATTTTCAGGAACATAATCAAACATAAATTGTATCCATCGTGAGGAAGAATAGCGTCCATGGGAACACAGAAGACCTGACAGCTGCGTGAACAACACACTTCGACGAGTCGACGTGCCTCAGAAATATGCGCATGCCATTTCCTGCATATTCCGGAGGGAGAGGTTGATGCAAATGTGTGGGTTAGTGATGTACCATAACCCAGCTGTAGTCCCAATCGAGTCGTTTTTGTAGGCAATTATACTTCCTGATTTTTAAAAGGACGATATCTCTGCTTACACTGAACTTTCAGCGCTGCAACTTTGCAGATACTGTTCATGCACCAACAGCAACATTACACACTATTTAAAATGAAAAAAGGGAAATCGCAGTCAACCTCCCTTTAAACGGAAACAGTGGTGTTTGAGCCTGTTCTGATGACACAAGAGTTGCAACTACGGCAGCTGAGAAGGCCATTCTCTGTGTTCTTTTTCAAGAATATTCGGAGCCTGATTAAATCAGTATACATACGTGTTTAATTCTGCAAAATATGTTTCAGTCTCTGCCCTTGCCATCCAGAATAACGTTTGCCGTGCGTAAACTGATCCGCGGCTATACAACAAACACATACTCACTATTTTTATTTCAAATTCAGAAGTTGTGCAGCAACATTTATTAAAATAAATGTTTTGTAAGCATTGCGATTCTATTTTTACAAACTTGAATGGACATATGCACGTTTAAACACAATTTAAACAACGTAGGCATATTCATGCAAGCAAATAATGGTTGCGAATACCGAGCTGAAGGAAACGTGTGTAAACGACTTATTTACTCAGACCCATTGTGTGTCTCTTTAATACCGCGTGGTTTATCGACATGTTGCTGCTGACTGGACGAACATTGGCATTCATGATTTTCTCAGCTTTTTCTAAATATCATTCAAGTGTTGATAAATAAGATATACATACATAGCTACAATTTGTATTTATTTTTTAGAGCATATGTTCTTTCTTTCGATATATGCATGTTAAGATATTTATCCATGCTGGGGGCCATGAAAATTTTGTGAAAATTATTTAAAAAAAAAAGAAAGAAAATAAAACGCTAATGGGAAAAATGTTAATGATATTATTAGATGACAAAACTATTTCAGATTTAGGTAAATCCTTTGTAACCCTCAAGAACAGTCTTTTGAACTAGCTTGTAAAATAAAATGTAGAAATTCAAAAACTTGCAAGAAAAAAACCTTCCTCATTTTTTTTATCATGATCGTCCACAGTGTGCCACTGACTCTTTGGCTTGTAACTCTACAGCCACACAAAAAAAGAGAGAAACTACAATGAAAACTGTATGCAAAATTGCAACAGGATTCTTGAAACTGTGGCTTTGTGTTTCACTCTCTCAGTTGTGGTTGGTGTAGGGTGTGAGGGAGAGTAAGTGAGCGAGGGAGGGAGTTGTTGGGGCGTTTCTTCTTTCCCATGTCATTCCTACAAAGGGCTTCCCTAACAGGAACCATAGGTATGCTGATCTCATTAGAACAATCACTAAAGCCCTGCATTTTCCAGCCCAGCCTTTAAAGACCCCAGGGCAGTGTAATTTCAAAATCAATCCCTTCCAAAAAAGCACCAGTGTTGGCACTTTCTAAAGGACTGTCAATTACTTCTCCCTCCATTCTGCAAAAGGAAAGCAGCATGATTCAACCAGGCCCAGATAAAGGCCCATTCTTTGGGGAAATCAGCCTGCGCATGGACTTGAATTCATTCTGCATTAATCTGCGACCGCCTGTGGGAGCTCACTGAGATATTCATCAGTAGTGCCCGGCACATCACTGCATGCAAATGAAGCGTTCCTGATGTGGAGATAGTTCAGTGTTCTCCCTCTTCCTAGAGTACTCCATCTCTCTCTCTCTCTCTCGGTTGCACAAACTTCGTACGTTTTTACAGCTTTGGCATTCTGAGAGTTTTACTATCACCACCTTCACTTTTACAAAAACTATGCAGTTTGTGGGTCACCTCAAGATCCACAATTAAAGCCATTTAACTAAGAGATCAGTAGCAAGGCATGATGGGAAAGCTAATAGTCTTTCCGAGGCTAAACTTATGTAACGGTGGGCTTTCATGCCTTTAACATTTTGCCAACCACATTGTCCTGATGGAAAGAATGATAGAAAGCTTGTAGAATGATGTGTTCAAGAACATATAACAAACATCAGTTTTACTGCAGTCGGTTCAAAGCATAAAATGATTACATACATCAAATGTAGCTTGATCTTGTGACATATAAGAGTTCACAGTGCTATTAAAACATTTCATAAATTTTTTAACTCAAAATTCCTAAGCAACCAAAACGACTCTTTTTACTTTTACAACACAGTAAATGAAAACCTCAGTGCATGACCGCCTCTACATGAACACATCAATGCATTAACATCATTGCATCCTTGGCCTACACTGGCACACACATTTTCCAAATCACCAAGACACATTTCTCAAAACGCTTCACACCTAACCAATGTTCCTAACAAACACTTGATCAATCAAAACCAGCACCAATAGCTGTCATGCCAACAATCTAATTGCAGAAGTTTGAGGTTTATTTACAGTTTTTTCCAATTGCTAACACGCTAAAATGACACGCACAGCACAATTATTTAAACGGACACACAGAGAGCAAAACTTCTTCTCAAGTTTCCAAAAGTCTAAACACATTTTCTGCTTTACACACATTTTGCATTTCAAAATGACACTTTTTAAATGCACTGAACACAGTTCTCTGCATAAGACACAACAATCTGACATTGAGTCACATGTTTGCCATTTCAAAACACTACCATTCAAAATGACACTACATGAGCTAATTGGCCAATTACATGTGCCAGCTGGCCAAACACCTCAATGGTTAATTGTTAACACTTCAATCAGGATGTAAGCACTATATAAAAACTATAAAACTGATTTTTCTTGCCACTTTTTTTTTTTTACTGTAATATATTTTCTGGAAGTTTCTTTTTCATTTTACTGTTTTTTTTTCAGTCCCATGTAAATATTACTGCTGTGCATATGTTGCAAAAATCTGGTAATATGAATGAAGTGTGTGCCATTTCATGCAAAAGTTTGGTTTTGATAATACTATGTGTAGTTTCGGTTGCAGTGCTTCATTTTGCAGGATAAGGTATTTTGCAGTTTGGGTGTGTGGTTTTGTGAATTGTGTTAAGTATTTTGATAAAACCAGACTAGTTTGCAAAATTGTGTGTTAGCAATTGGAAAAAAACTGTAAAAAACAAAAGAAATTAGATACTCAGGAATATATAACTTCAGACAGAGCAACCAACTACATATGTCATGACAAGAACAAAAAATTCACAGAATGAAACACAGGGCTTAAATACACTGACAAACCAATCAACGAAGTGAACAACAGGTGTGCAAGTAATCAAACAATTTAAAATCAGAAAACCCACCCAGACATAGGCCACGTCTACACGATGGGAAAACGCAGATATTTCTCTCACGTTTTGCCCTCTCATTTACATGAAAACGCCGTTTGTATCACTGAAAACGGTTATTTCTAAAGACTCCGGGCAAAATGGAGATTTTTGAAAATGCTGGATATTTGTTGTTGTGTAAACTGGGAGAAATGGCGTTTTCGGTTCTCTATTGTCGATTCCAGGATTCTGATTGGCTTGCATGGCTTTATCCTTAACCCCTACACTGCCGCCTTAGGTTTGGCATAGTTATGATGGCGCTCGACGGCGTATTTATGCGGGTGTGTAAACGATGTTATTTTTCGAAAACGAAGAAGGGGAGAATATTCGTTTTGCTAAATACCCGGCTTTGTGTAAACGTGGCCATACAAATAATACAGATCTCCAGTAACATCTCCCCCACCCATCCACTATATGCCACAAGCTCCATATTTACTGTACTTTACAGTGTGAAATTATTAAATCGTTTCCCCTTTTTATAGATAAAATTAAATCGAAAGACTTACATGTGAATAGACGTTTAGCTATATCTAATTGCATTGATAGTATCTAATTTTTTAGATCGACAAAATATTGTAATATGTTATTAATGTAAAAATATAGTAATGTGCTGTCTCATTCAGTTTTGTATTATGTTTTTTAATATTTTGAAAAGGATATGTAGCTTGTAGGTTCACTGAGTTTTGCTGGGGGGTTTTTTGTGTCCAAGTGAGACAAGAATTTAGCCTATGTAGTTTGAAAGATCGTCATTAAATGTGTTTTGTGCCAAAGTGATTATAAATAATCCAGTTTATCCTAAATAGACTGATGTTGTGATCACTGTGCATGATCGGTACATACGATTTATAGAGATTTGCGTCTTTAGAAGAAATTTTTTGCCGTGAAACCCAAAAACGTCTTTCACACGAATCCAACATTACGAAAGATTTGCTGAACTTTAGGAAGTCCTTTTCAACAAAGATCAGATTCAGTATTGAATATCTAACTGATGTTAAAGGGTACCCTAAAACGTCAGATGTTGATGTATGGTCAAAAGTGTCAGTTAGATCTTGGGATGAGAATGTGTTGGTTTATTAAATCTACCTCAAAGGGATATTCCACTTAGGCCTCATCCACATGAAGCCAGAGCTTCCCCTATCCGATATTTTTTTTCCTCGTTCTAAAAAAAGTCTGTAAAACACGGCGGTGTCTCGAAAAATATCTGCGTCCACACGAAACCACTGAAACCGACTGAAAACGATGTAGTAGACATCCCAGACCAGTATGCGGCGCTGTAATTCTGCTATAGATATCCACTAAAAATGCGAGAAGAAGACTTAGAGCATGCGCATAAAACCTTGCACGCTGTAGGCAGTAAAATAAAAGGCTATGAAATATTACGCACAGTTGCTTATTTTCTTTTTTACCAAGAACTTTATTGCACAACCAAAAATTGCCTGGTACAAAATAGGGAGTCAAGATATTCGATTAGTTAGCGGACTCAGAAAGCTTGCCACAAAGACCGGCAAAAGTAACGAATGTGTCAAATATAGACATTTTAATTGGTTATTAATAAACTAATGTTTTCTGTGTCATTCTTGACTGAAAAGAGGAAGTTGATGATGCTGCTGACTCGCCACTTCGCAGTATTGTGAACACGCCTATGGAGTAACGTAGGCTAATGCACTTCATACGGATTAGGCTATAAGAGAGAGTAGCCTATCTGTTTCTGTTCGTTTTTAATTGTTGTTTGTCGATGTTGTTTAAACGTAGCCATTTCAAGATTTCTATATATTTCTGAGTTTTCGGTTCATTTATGAGACGAGCTCCAGTTCACGAGCAATGCAAGTTATTTCGCGCCGGGCGTCCACGTCCTGAGTTATGGCTATTGTCTGCTATATATTTGCTTCTTATTTATTAAATCCAGGTAACTGGTTGATGAAACATTTATTAAAATAAAGATAAAATTGTTAAAAAAAATGAAATTCACTTCAAAGAAGGGCTTTATACAAAACAAAACTTAATGTGGTCAAAATAAGGTCTCCCGATATAGGCTATTGCGCATATGCACGCGGTTCACTTTTCATAATCAACATAGATTCAATAAAAGAATAACATATTTAAACATAAATATTAAACTGAATACATTCTTTAATGGATATAACACGTAGCCTACGCCTAACCTACAGAGAAATGTAATGTCAGAGTGGAACATAGGGGTGCGTTTTTTGAATAGCCAAAATAATCAAATAATTCCCATTGATCGTCAAATATTATTTTTGCTTTAAATCCCCATCCCTATAAAATACGAAATGTCTTTACCAGACAACAGACAAGCAGCATACGAAAGAGAGTATAGGCCAAAAAAAAACATTAAAATAAATAATAAATAAAGGAATACAAGAGGCTCAGATGTTTCTGCCAAGTTGGCAGTTTTTGGCAGTTGTTGTTGTCTGACAAGTCGACACGTGGGGTGATGACAGCATCGTTTCACAAAATACATGGATTGGCCGTACACACGAAAACGCAAGGGTGTCGTTTTCAGATTTATCCACCTTGGGACCCGGTTTTCAAAAATAGCGGTTTCACTCTCCCAAAACGCCGGATCAGTGTGGACGAAACGCCAATACAATAAAAAATGTATACGGATCCAGCGAAACGCGTCTTTCGTGTGGATGGGGCCTTAGGCTCATTTTACCACTCCCAGAGTTAAACAGTTGAGTTTTATCGTTTTCAAATCCATTCAGCCAATTTTCTGATATTTAGAAGAATATCAGTAACCAAGACAGTTTCTGGTTTCATTGACTTCCAAAATAGGAAAAACATATACTATGCAAGTCAATGAGACCAGAAACTGTCTGGTTACTGATATTCTTCTAAATATCAGAAAATCGGCTGAATGGATTTGAAAACGTAAACTCCAACTGTTTAACTCTGGGGAGTGGTAAAATGAGCCTATTTCCAAAAAAAGTGGAGTATCCTTTAAGTGCAAATGAGTTGTAAACAGTTATTCAGTTTCAGTTATATCTGACCATAAACAGCAGTTGAATATAATAGTTGTAGGCTATGTTGTTAATTGAACCTCTAATATTATAGTAATGTGCCAAATGAGAGGGTTTACAGCATTAGTTGGGAGAGATTTTTTCTTAAGGAAATATTTGGTTGAATAATTAGCTATTGGTATCAACAGAGAAATGTTGTATTGGTGCATCTCTATTTAGAAAGGATATTGTGTTATGAAGGATGCTTTTACATCCCAGCAAGGACATACAGACCATAAATATGACATTTAAATGACCAAAATGTATGACCATGTAATTCCTGAGCGTGAAAATGATATTATCAGGTAATCAAACAGCTAAAAAAAAAATGGACAAGCAAACAAATTAAATCTACCTTAAAGGGATATTCCACTTCAGGCCTCGTCCACAAGAAGCCAGAGCTTTCCCTATCCGAATATTTTTTTCCTCGTTCTAAAAAGAAGTCTGTAAACATGGCGGCATCTCGAAAAATATCTGCGTCCACACACAAAGCTACTGAAACACGACTGAAAACATCCCAGATGTTTTTCTGCTGTAATTCTGCTATAGATATCCACTAAAAATGAAGAAGAAGACTTAGAGCATGCGCATGAAACCTTGCGCGCTATAGGCAATAAAATAAAAGGCTATGAAAGATTATGCACAGTTGCTTATTTTCTTTTTTAGCAAGAAGTCTTTATTGAACAACCAGAAATTGCCTGGTTACAGAATCAGGAGTAGCAAGGAGGTGTTGCGATTAGTCATCGCGACTGGGAAAGCTTTGCCACAAGAGCGGCAAAAGTCACGAATGTGTCGAATGTGAGACATTTTAATTCGTTATTAACAAAACAAAATCTTTTAATCGTCACTTTAAAGCTCCACGTTGGGCTGAGAAGATTCATTTTTATGATTATGTAAATGTTTCTCAAGGAGTCTGGATTGCAGAGTATACGCAGTTAGTCTGGAGACCAATTTCACCATATTACATACACAACAAAGCGACAAAATCACATAAATGAAGAATGGAAAAAGTCGGTTCTGATCACAAGATTTTTCAATTCATTGATAAAATTCGAGTCCCAGGCAATCGTTGGAATGTTTTAGAATATATTTTTAAATCTACAGATGGGAACAAACAATTTTCAAGAAAAACAGCAAAAAACTTCCAAGCTTCTGGTCAGCCTTAGTCAGATAATCCTGTGTTTTCATTCAGTTCAGAAAGAGTCAGAACATCATCAATGTCTTTATAGCATCATGCATTTGTCATTTACAGTTCCATTCCATTACAGACATTTAAATTCAAACCATCAGATTGTCTCAGTGCCATTTCTGCATTTTAATACATAAATGCTGTAAAAAGTCCCTGTTAGTGTCATTGTTGTTTAATACTCAACACTGCTCTCTTGTGTTCTCTGTGTGAACACCAACAGACACATGATGTCAGAAAAATGTTAGTATAGAAAAACAAAATTCACCCCTTTATCATGGGAACATGTTTTAAACTATAGTATTTAATAGTGTTCTTTCTAATAATTTTGAGTAATAATAACATTGTAGATTATCTAGAGGTTGCCAGGAATGGTAGCATGTGCTAAAAGTGCACACTGAGAAAGTTGTCAGATTGACAAAATGTCAGGTTGGAAGAGAGTTCGTTTAAGGAATCAGACAGACTGCAGACCATTAATGGACTTTATGTCACACTGTCGACTATACATCTTACGTTAAGACTAGTCATGATTGATAGTATTGACTGGATTGATAGTGTTGACTGATCGGTGTCTATATATCCTAATTTCAGCATGAAATATAACTAGAGGGACACACATGAACAAGCATTAATGTATATTTATTATAAACAATATTATTATTACAATATTATTATTAAACATTAATGTTACTGCAATTTTAATGTAGCCAATAATTCATCAGAGGTGAAAAGGTAAAGCATTACATTTACTCGTGTGTTACGTAATTAGAGTCGTTTTGTGTTGGCCTACTTCTACTTTTTTAAGTAGTTTTTAAAATATGTCCTTCTACTTTTACCTAAGTACTTTTGTTTGAAGTATTTACTTCGCTGCATTTGAAAATCATATCATTTACTGAGTAGGCCTACAAAATAATAACACAAGAAAAAAACATCACACTCCAGAACTACCATTGGATGAAGGTCAAGAAAAAAACGTGAAAGAAGGTGACACCAGATCCAGCTGAAGATGAAAGCCCTCGAATTCTTACCGAAGCTAATTATGGCCAATACAGAAATACTGTAAGAAAAAAAAAGCGTGGTTGTCCTCGTATATGGATATCCAATTTGCAAAAAAATTTGGACGTAAATGGCTGCAAAAGGAGGATACATGACACCATCCTTCTTGCAGATAAAGGTAGGCTTAAAAGAGGTTCATCTTGTATTGTGTAAGCTAGCTCACTACGGGAAAGATTAAGTCTTTCTGAGATATTGAAGCCAAAAAATTATCCTTAAAGGGACACTTCACCCATTTGTATTAAAGGGGTGATGAACTGAGAAATCAAATCCCTTGACCTGCATCTAAGAGGTCATTATAAGAATATCCTGTAAGTTTCAGAACTGAAAACGTCCTTGTTTAGTCCAATAAAAGCTTTTATTGACACCAGCCTCGAACAAACGACTCGTTTTTTAAAAGTGGGGAGCTATGACGTCAGAGAGGATAAAACACCCCCTGCAGAAGAAGATCAACGCCTACTTCAACACGGCCAGTTCAAGTCCCCGCCCACCGATGCTCGTATTGCACACATAGAAAAATAACATAGGCCTACCTCGTGATGACAAACCGTAGATCGAGCTACCGAGCAATATAAACTATTGTGCAGTGCCTGGTTGTGGAAGAACACAGTCACTGCAAATGCTTCCTCTGGATTCCAATAGGGACTGCATGGATAAACTTTATATTTAATGATGTTCCACTCCAGCTGATGAGGGTTAAACCATCTGTTCGCTTCATTTCCCTGAGGACTGTTTTGTAAACAAGTCTGGAATTTGCGGACCGATTAAGTAAAGAACGGTGCTGTGCCGTCTATATCAGATCTGACAGGAATTGTGCAATACACGAACTCTGGGTCAAACATGTATGGGCAAATCACTTTGGTTGCCATTTTACAACCTTGGACGTTTTCAAAACAATTTTCCCCATGTACACCAACGAGGTGAGTTGAAACACTCATCATAATATGCAAAACTGTTATCCACTCACAGCAGTGGGCGTTAACTTCCAAGTCTTCAATGCGAGACGCCCATAAAAACTGTGCGTTTCTGAGCTGGTCTCAAAGCTAGGGTAGAAAATAGCTTATTAGTTATTCATTTTGATGTTTTTGAATGCAATAAACCAAGCAAACGTCATAAGTTCACCTCAGAAAACAATATAATAAAATGTAAAAAAAGTGCATGACCCCTTTAAACTTCTTGTATCTTGAGAAACCCAGTCATATTTTTAAATGGTCATGGTTTATTCCCTTATTTTCCCTGAGATGGGAGAAATAAGGATTTAAGTTTACTTCCTGCTTATTATGAGGTAAAAATCGTCTCACAGAGGTGTCTTTCATTATCACTCACGCCACTGGCCTCGCGCCGTCCTCTACGTCCCTCAGCCTCTATCGTCCTACTCGCCACAGCCAACTAACTAGAAATTTTGAGTGAAATGAATTTCAAATTCTGGTGACAGCTAACGGTAAGCCTTGTAGACGGAAGAGTGATTTCTCTGTTTGCGCAGTTCCGGATTAGTGGGTATGGCTTGCAGAGCTGTGCAATGTGGTGTATTGTGGGAGTTGTTGTCTAACATACAAATGCGCCCTTCGGTTATTTTCTGTTCTCGGTCAAGAGGGCACCAAATTCAAAAATTCTTTTACATTTCGAACTACATATGTGATCCACTTTCAATAAAGTTTAATGTTGAAATGGGTGAAAACCTTCTTTAATTCTGGATCCATTGTCAACGCAGTGCAGCAGATACCAGACCTAGGCCACGTTTACACAAAGCTCGGGTTTTTAGCAAAACGCAATATTTTCCCCTCTCCGTTTTCAAAAATAACATTGTTTACACACCCGCATAAATACGCCGCGAGCGCCATGCATAACTTATGCCAAACCTAAGGCGGCAGTGTAGGGGTTAAGGATAAAGCCATCCAAGCCAATCAGAATCCCAGAATCGACAAGAGAGAACCTGAAAACGCCGTTTCTCCCAGTTCACAAGACAACAACATATCCGGCGATTTCAAAAATCTCCACTTTGCCTGGAGTTTTAGAAATTATTGTTTTCAGTGATAAAAACAGCATTTTTGTGTAAATGAGAGGGAAAACACAGAGAAATATCTGCGTTTTCCATCGTGTAAACGGGGCCCTAGAGTGGGCTATCACAGGCTGCTCTGCGGCAACTGTAGCAGCCTATCAGTGAACCTGGCGTGATGTCAGGGCCAACGAGAGGTGCCCGCACCCTCATGGCGTCAGAGCCCACCAGAATGGGCGTGGCATGGTGTATATAAGCCAGGTTCAGAGGCTGCTTCCCTGATTTTTCATCTCTTCAGCGAGCTTTCCACATCGCGGAACTCACAAGAAGCCCCATCGCCATCTACAAGGGGCACCTTGCGAAGCTTAGGACAGCGCCTGAAGAAGCCGGCCGTCTTCACCACCTTCAGCCATCCCGGTCAAGCTATGCCATCCAGCGACGTATCCATTTTAAAAAAACATGGTCTGTGGAATGTTTAAGGCGTAGAATACTGCTACGGAAATACATACAGACGTCCCAGTCTCCCGGAAGTTCGGGCAGAAGACATGAAACCAGGCCCGAATTCGCACTCCGGGCCCGGTTTATGGCAACCGTGCCTAGTGTGCGTACACCATTAGTTAAATCTCCCGGAATCTAGAGCGAAATAGACATACTGCGCGCATAACATACATAGCGCGTGGCAGAGAGGAGAGAGCGAGAGACCTTGCGAGTGTGCCTCGCGAACGCGAAGCCACCCCCACTTATGAAATCACTCGACAGAAATGTATTACTATTGTAGGCATAGAACGTAATACTGTGAAACGTAATACTGTGACCCATACTGTGAAAAATATCATACTCATTACAAACCTACACGAGAGTCCTCCACCTCGATGTTAATAAAGTAACTCAACTACTTTTACTCTAAGTACATTTTAGATGAGCTACTTTTTACTTTTACTTGAGTAATTTTATAAACTGGTAATTTTACTTAAGTAGTTTACTTTATTAAAGTAGTAGTACTTTTAGTTGAGAATATTTTATTACTCTTTCCACCTCTGATAATCATCATACTGTCTAATCAACATCTTGATATAAAAATATCAGCAATAATTGTGCAGTTTAAATTTCAATCACATTTGCCAAAGAACAGCCGCATTAGGCTACGAATAATCACGATTAATCACGTCCAAAATTAAAGTTTGTGTAACATGAAATATGTGTGTGTGTACTGTGTATGAAAAACATATCGGACTACACGTTGCTTCCTGACCAATCACCACTGCTCTGGCATCAATCAACGACATGCGTGACGTCACAGAGAAGGCGGTTCTTTAGCAACTGACATAAACAAACAATGGTAATGCTGAGTTCCAGCACTCACTGAATCACTAAAGCGTCTCTGATATCGTTCGAGAGCGTTATCTTTGTTCACTGACGTGGTTCGTCACTAAGGAAACATTATACGAGATAAAAGCGAATGATTCTCTGCGGCCTCGACGCCCATCGGTAGAGCTGCATGAGTTATGACAAAAAATCCTAAATGTTGATTATTCCCTTGAAATTGTAATTGCGAATAGGTTAGAATATGACTAATACTGATAAATAAACAGTATGCCTATGAGGTTAAGCTATTATATAGCAGTTTAGCAATTAGACAGAACGTAGACTCACTACTGGCCAGCATCACACACATGAACCAGCGCTGGCCAATAGGGAGCATACGTTCTGACCGTACAATATCCAGAAGCGCTGCGCTGTTACACTTCGTGGACCTCACTCGGGGCCCACACAGAAGAACACGAATAGTTGAAAAAAAAATCGTTATTTTTTGTTTGTTTGTTGCACACAAAAAGTATTCTCGTCACTTGATAAACTTAAGGTTTAGCCACTTTAGTCACTTGCCATATCTTTAACAATTTAATCTGGATTTTCTCAGATTAAAACAAAAAATATCTTAATTTGTGTTCCGAAGATGAACGAAAGTCTTACAGGGTTGGAACAACATTTTCAATACAATTAAATTGTGGCAACAGATTACAAGCAATATTATTAATTAAATTTAACAAATTAGAATTGAGTAATAATTAATCAAATTATTCCTTAAAAGTTAACCATTTAAAATGAGTAATGTTTACACCAAAAAAATGTAACAAAAATATCTCACTAACAGACAGACGTCAAAGATTAACTAAGAACTCTATATTTTATATTGCCAACATTGAAGACACCTGATGTTAACAAGCAGAATCACGTAAGGAGAAACACGTAATTTTAAACAAACACCGATCACCATAATGGTGACTTACATTTACATTTTTTTTTTGGTTGTTGTTCTACTCATTTTAAATGGTTAACTTTTATGGAATAAATTTGATTATTATTACTTAATTCTAATTTGTTAAATTTAATTAATAAGATTGTTTGTAATCTGTTGCCACAATTGCTTTGATTAGATAAAAGCGTATTCATTTTTGCAGTGTAATTACTGACATAATTTTTATTTTTGGTTGAACTAAACCTTTAATAAAATGTTGATATGAGCCACCAGTAGGGTTGGGTATCATTTGAATTTGAGTGATTCTGATTCCAATTCCGATTCCTTGTTTCAATTCCGGTTCCTAACGATTCTCAATTCCGATTCTTTTAAGAGGCAGGGTCAAAAAAGTTTAGCTAACCTTGATAACCAACGGTCTTTCTGAAGGAAATACTCCTTCTGTCACAAATACTCCTTTTGTCACAAATTTTGCATTTTGCCGAGATTTCGTTATTTTAGAAAAGTGAAGCCACACTTTGGACCATCCGACGTAAGCTACTCATGTTCGACTCGCGCGTTATGCCAACACTTCCGGTAGACGCTTCTTCGTTGGTGTTGTTCAGCAGTTTCTTCTTCTGGTTCGGCGGACTGTGAATATCGAAACTAGGAATTCGAAATTTTACCTTTTGAACGATTCCGGGAAAAATGAAAGTTAGTCCCGGTTCCAATCGATACTCGATTCTCGATACCCAACCCTAGCCACCAGTCATTTAAAAACATACAAAATAGTGAACATTTAGAACACGATTAGAAATTCGATTAAATGTGCAGCCCTACCCATCGTCGTCCACAGACCATCACGTCTAAAGCATCATGCCAAAATCAGGCTGATATCGTGTAGTCTGAACCCAGCACTGTAAGTCATCTGGAAACAAATATATTCAATTAGTAGTCGGCACAAAATTCATTTTCATGTCAGGCCTACATGTGGGGTTTGGAGACCACATGCTATTATCAAGAATGAATTAAAGCAGACAGAAAGACTAAAGCACATCTACTCGTGCCACACTGATGAAACATCACACACACACTGCGCACTGCTTTATTCATGCTCCTCTGGGAATTTATTAAGTGCTTGTTTTTTTTTTTTTTTCTTCCATTTTATTTGTATCACTTGCGCTCCCGTCTGGAATCGTGGTATGGACAGGGAAGCAACAAGAGTCAGTTCATGTTCTCAGGCTAGAAAATCATTTACATCACAATATTTTTTTGTTTGTTTTACTGACTTTGAGACCACAAACATTCCAGCAACACACTCTAGGGTAGATGAGAAACAATCAGAAAGCTTGACTTTTTGCATAGTATTAAATGAACAAAGACATTGAGTTTTTTATTTACAATTATTGTATAGATTATAAAATTCATAAAAACAAGATGGATGAACACTTTTCATTTACCCATAAATTGCTAGTGCGCCAAAAGTACCTGTGGCGTCATATGCTCTTTGTTCCACAAAAATGCATGCTGCTAAGTACAGTACATAGAAGCTGATGTATTGCAAAGAAATATTATTATTCGTGATTATTAGTAATGCTGTCATCCTTCCGATTTTATTGGTTAAACTCTTTAAACTGCATCCGTTGTTTGGCCCGTCAACACAGGGCGCAAGAACTAAACTGAACTGAATTGAACTGAAGTGGCCAGTCATACCGTGAAAGATCTGCGTCTGGAGTCATCTGCAGTCCACACACATTTCAGACAAACTTTCAACGCGTCAGAGGCGATTCTTTTGGTCAGTGTACAACAGTTGTGAGAATGGCTATGAATGAGGCTTTTAAACACGTTAAAGGGATAGTTCACCCAAAAGATCGTTTTGATCATCAACTGAAAAGATCGTATCATGGCGAAATGTCTTCATTTCAATCTTCTGAATGGTTTGACTTCAAAAGACTGTAGTGCAGAAGTCGTGCAGACGAACCAAATGATGACAGAACTGTCATTTTTAGGTTAGCTATCCCGTTAACAGGATAAAGAAAAAAAAACTGTAAGGGAAAATTGTCAAAATAAAACAACAACAAAAAATGAGTTGCATATTACGTGTATGACATCATGCCTTTCCAATAATTGCAAAGAATATTAATGAATACATGGGTGACTTTATAAGTGTGCCTTCTGGCAGACGCTCATTCGTCCTTTAATTCTAGAGTACGATAAATAGTTAACGACTAGTGAATACTGTTGAGATGCTAGAGTATATTTACTGACTGCAGGAAGACAAGCTTGATTTGAACACAGAAGCACATCTAAATTTACACCACAGAAATTCATTCATATCCGGATAGTGCAGAAAAGGATCATAAATGTGTGTGTGTGTGTGTCTGTGTCATTTTTTTTTTGTTGCTGCGTTGGTTTGGGTTTTTCTCTTCTTTTAAGAAAGAGTCAAAAGCAACATTCCTTATTGGTTTTGTTTCGTTACATTACATATTTCAGTTGTTCAAAGTGTCGTCAGCTCAGGAGCTGGGCTCGCTTTCCTTCAACCAAAAGAAATCTACAAATTAAATGTCAAAAAAGAAGAATCAACACAATAGATCACAATATTTGAACACAATTTTGATTTTCATACAGAGATGCCAAATATAACTTAGTTTACACGTTTCCAACATAAAACCCATCGAAAGCTTTCGATGGTCACACGGAACTGAAACTATTTTCATGTTAAATAGTATATACTTCTAAAGAAGATATTTAAACCCAACCTGATATATATATATGTATATATATATATATATATATATATATATATCGCCCAAGTTTGAGGCTGACCACAAGTTCATTGCAAGCGTTGACTTTCACGAAACCTTCGAATCCAGCAGAACCGATTGGATTTTCTCAGGGGCCGATCAGAGCCGTCGATTCCGACACTCGACTTTAATACTACGATGCCACGTTAATGATATATCCCACTATATTTTGGTTTCTTTTGTTATCCTCTAAAAATATCTACATTTTTTGACAAAATAGCAGGCAAGTCCAGCGCACAATTGGTAATAAAACACCTAGAGTACTGAACAATGTGAGCTGTCCCAACTGACGTCTGCTGCGCGGTTTTGAACCCTACAAAGAAACCAGGACGTATCTACAAGTTTTGTAAACAAATTACATTCTCTTTAGGACATAAATAAGTTAAAGTAGTTATTTGAAGCAGAACAAGGCAACATGCCAACAAATAAAGATAAACTCTGTAAATATATATTTATAATATGTCTATAAATATATATGTACGCTTAATAAATTCTAATTTCCATGGGTTTCTCTTTTCCGACAGGTGCAAATCTACTGTGCAAGTTGAGCCCTGCGACCTGGATACACCTTAATCAATAACCAAATGAATCTATACAATTAGATACATGCCACACACAATACTCACAGATCAGTGAATCAGATAAGCTGTCGTAAAATAGCAGTCCACGCACGTCCCACCAAATCAAATCAAACCGTTTAAATAAAAATAAAGGTTTCCAATAAAAACCTGGGTAATGTACATTCATGCAGGAGCAACGATAATAGCTGAATTCTGATTTAAATTTACTCGTAATAGTCTGTCGTTTCCTCAGGAAAATGGGAGCGTGTGTGCGCTCGTGGTTTCTTGTATAGTTTCTCGAGTTATCTCCTTACCGATTAGTCCAAGTCAGTCGTACGTTCAAAAAAAAAAAAAAAAAAAAAGAACAAAGAAAGTGGCGCGACCACGCCTTCCGTCACCAGTTCGCATGCACTCCGGAGTGCTTCTAAACGTAGAGTTTAAGATTATTGTGGAGATCTCATGGCTGAAGTGATGTCTCCAGACTATGAAGCGGGCTCCCGGGACTTGGAGGAAGCAGCAGATTTACTCGTGTCGGTTGTCAGGTTTATGCCGCTATCGATGGCGTTGTTGTTCTTGTTGGGAGACGTGGGCGGGCTGGAGTTCTTCCTCGCCGCCTCGTCAATGTCGATGTCGTCTATAAGAGGAATGTGAGGTGTGGAGTCCTCTATTCTAAACTCTGGATGAGTCATGAAATTGTGGATGGAGGTTCTCGAGTCGGGTTTTCCAAGCCTTCGTAGAGCGAGCTACGAAATGCGTCTCACAACACGTATCTGCGTGAGGAAAGAGATCCGTGTTAAAGGGTTGTAAAGTGAGTTGGAACTCTACATCAGAAAGGAGGGACACCCGTGGAGAACATTTGGAAAACATTTGTGATTCACTTACTCTGCCGTGCACTGAGACGGTTTAAGGATTGCATTGAAAAGAACGCAACTCAAACTCAAGATAAAGAAAACATAGGCAATGCTTTTATGTCCCGTTCAGAACACAATACAGTATACAGTGTAAGGTCCAATGTGTTGTATACCTAGAGACAAGCATTGTTAATTCAACAAAAATAAAAAAGTTCAAAACAAAGGAAAACCAAAACATCATGCAAGTTGAAAACATCTCGTGGAAAGTTGGTAAGAAGAATAGATTAGATCCAGGATGAGTTTCAAGGTAAACACAAAGTCAAAGAAAACAAAAGAAAGAGTAGAAGTCTACAGAGACTCAATCGAGAATGACGGGACAGGAGATCCTATGCTTCGAGAGCATAGAGTCACGAACACGATGGAAGCAAACCAAAAGCTTGACAAGCCAACTCAACGACTACACACAACATGCAACTCGGGACAACACCATATGGAGATGAACACGGGCACACAGACTGTGGAATAAGAAAGACGAGAAACAAACAAAGGTCTGTTCTTTTAGAAACTCCATGCGTCTCTGTGTAAACACTCAAGTATAGGCCGAAAAGTTTTGTTGAGGTTCACAGAAAAGAAAAAAAAAGTTTTTACTGTGGAATTAGTACTTTAATAGTTGGGAGTAGCTAATATTCCACTTCAAGGGTTTACAATAACAAACAAACTTTCAGGGAAAAAAAAAACAGTACAATAATCTAAACTAACTATGAAAACGGTCTATGGTCCTGTTCCACAACCTAGTGAGCAACCTATCTAAACCACAAGATGTTCGAAGATAAAACGTTCTAGTCAAATTCTCAAGGTGACATTGCACGTCATAAAGCAACCCAGAAAACAGTCTCAGTGGACTGGGTTGAGATGAAAAAAAAATTGTCTGTTAGTTTTTCTGCAAAAATAAAATAAATCAAAAGTCTAATTCAAATAGACAAAATCTATCTGGACTACTTATTTAGAGTATTATCTTAGTAATATGCTAACGTCAGCCTAGCATTGTGATCTATTCTTCAATTCAAGTGAGGAATCAGCGTTCGCTGTAGAGTGTTTCATACCCTTCACTTAAGCGTAGTTCACACTACATGATTTTAAAATGTTCGGACTGAACTGTGCGGTTCACACTACATGACTTGAACACTCCTGATTTCACAGAGAGCAAGTTGTTGAGCTGTTCACACCACACGACACAACGTGATTGATCCGCAACAGGAGGTAACGCACTACACGAGTTGACAACAACTCTGTCATCCAACGATTCTATCTTGTCTACAAACCATGTTTTGTCACGATAAAACGAACCAGAAATGACGCAAAACAGCACACGCGCCAATACCCAGCGAAGAAGTTGTAGAACACAATACACGAAAATGGATGTTAGATGAAATAGTGCTGCAAACTGTTTGCGCGATGATTTGCTCTGAGAAAAAAAAAAACGCAAAAAAGAAACAATAAGATTTACCCGGGGTGACCTCAACCCATGCCTTGCTCTGATTGGCTGTAGCTCATGACATCACATGAGGTTGAGTCTAGCATGCTGAGATATTTTTTCTGGGCTCGGCAACTGCGTCTGTGAGGCGTCTGCGAGCATCTTTAAAGCGTTGTTGGTGCTTTCCAACTAACAGATTGGTGAGCGTTCATCGCCCGTTAATCCCCGCGTTTGCACGCGATGAAGACCCTGATCTGTCAGCGAGCTCAACGATTTGCAAATCAGGCTTAAAATCATGTAGTGTGAACTAGGCTTTATGTGGTTTTATTTGGCTTAGGATTCTGCTTTAAGGCAGGGGTTTCCATACCTGTTCGTGGATGGCCACGGACCCATAGTGTTTAGCTCTAACCCCAATTAAACACAGTTAATCAGGGTCTTCAGATGAAAGAACTTCAAGGAAGTGTGTTGAGAACTAGTTGGAGATTAACTTTCGGGGCATTGGCCCTCCAAGAGCAGGACTGGACATCCCTGCCTTAAGGGATGTTCACAAGAGGGGCTTTCACACCGGAGAAACGTTTAGTTCCTAAAGTCTTGCATAGCCAGGCCATCAGACTGACGGCAGACTACATAGCAGCTTTCATTGGCCAAGGACCATCCAGAGGCCATCTGACTGACAATGTAAGGGAACCAATCACAATTTGTTTGTTCCGCATCATGTTTAGGGGCATGAAACTGTAATGTCGATAAATTAGCTCCTACTTCAGAGTAGGGTCTAACCCAGGATATTGGGGACTACAAGTGTAAGTGTACGTTGATCGGACAAATGCATCCGAAACACTGGCAGCCCAACATGACATCATGACTTTTGCGTAAACATACACGCCACTTTCAAGTGAAGTGGCATGTTATCTATACGCATTTTGAGCTATCCGCATGTATGCGTGTGTGTGTACGCCATTAATGTCAACGAAGCAAAATGTAGATCATCTGAGGAGCGATATTTTTTCCTAGGATGGTAGGGGAATACTCCTAAATGACATTAACCCTAGTGACGGGTAGGTTTAGGGACGGGGTTGGGGCAGGTCATATATTTATATATACAGTAATTACGTTAAGTCAACAGCGTTCATAAACACGCTGAAAAGCGATTATGCGTGTTGATGGCACGCCAAAAATGGAAATACGAATTGGTGTGTCATACACGCAATTTCATGAGATCAGTCTGGGTAGACACCATTTTTAAAAAGCTGTGTAAACAAACAGTTTATAGCCTATATTTTTACGCCACGAACATGAAAAACAGCAAAAAATGGACAGACGCGAAGGTCCAGGCACTTTTACGCTAAGGAGGAAATCCAAAGTGACTTTAAAGGGAACAAGCAAAACACGACCATGATCTAGTTAGCGACATTAGGCATCAACCACATGGCAAATGCTATAATACTTGTTTGTATACCGTTTACTTTGTTTAACAGTTATAATGATGTATTAGATAGGGCTGTTAAACACATCGTAAATTAATGAAGACAGAATGGGAGCGCTGTGTGCTCAGGCTGGCTTTTTCAGCACCGTCAAAATAAAAGTCCCATACAACAACGAGAGTGGCAGGGTTCCTACTGGCGGTGCGAATGATACCAGGAAAATGGCCCTAAGGGAAAATATCTCGAGGTACCACCATGGTGGCTAGTTCCTATAACTACCTGGTGTGAAAGCCCCTAAGGACAGTGAAAAAAATTTAGGTCTCTAATTCTCTGTACTGTATTAGTAATAATAATTAATAATTATTATTATTATATGATGTATAATATGATGTATATAATTATATGATGCCCTGCATCAAT
This sequence comes from Hybognathus amarus, assembly GCA_030378365.1. Classification (NCBI taxonomy): domain Eukaryota; kingdom Metazoa; phylum Chordata; class Actinopteri; order Cypriniformes; family Leuciscidae; genus Hybognathus; species Hybognathus amarus. Next base: position 361,577 of record JAQIUQ010006320.1, read on the forward strand.
TAACTAATAGCAGTTACTGTGCTCTTGATGCCTTCCATCACCTCCCAATTGAAGATTTTATTCATCGTCCATGTGAACCTTCCAATAGAGGGGAGCTGCTTAAGCAAACGAATTGAGAGGGCTTCGCTAGGGTTTGGAACAGAGCCTCTATGATACCACCTACTACTGACATGCTAAGCATACCAGCCAGCATTTCATGGTGGGGCCAATGTAGGCACAATATGTGGGCCATACATGGATTTTTCCATTGGTTCCATGCTGGCCCTATTGGAATAAGCCCCAGGAATGGGCCACACATGGGTTTTTACATTGGTACGGTGCTGGTGCTATTGGAATTATTCCCAGTATGGGCCATCCATGGGTTTTTCTATGGGTTCCATGCTGGTCCTATTGGAATTAGTTTATATTGTGGCTTATTCAGATAGGGCCGACATGGAACCCATAAGACAAACCCATGTAGGGTGCATAACTGAAGCCCATTTCATGCCTACATTGGCCCCACCATGAAATTATTGCTGTCCATCATTACATCAAACAACCAACAACCTCAATTCTAACCTTTTCTCCTGTAGCGAAATAGCGCACTTTCAACCGAGCTAAGAGCAAACTTACAAAGCCAACACAAACTGGTCTGAATGACAGATGAAAACAAATGTCGGAAGGAATCACATAGATGAAGACTGGCCTAACGTTTAGTGAGATTCTGCAACTGTCAGCATCACACAGCAGACTACATGACCAACAGAGTAAAGCCATGAGACATAATGGGTCGCTGTGGCCTTGATCTACATCAAACAGACGACAAATAAGACAAGACTATGGGGAGGAAGCGCCACTTTCTTCACACATGTCTCCGTATCTGTGTGGAGAGAAAAAAATAAAAAAAGGAACAAAACAGCCTCCCGTGATCAATAGAGTAACTTCAACAATGCAACCTAGAGCATTTTGTAGAACATGTCAGGCTTATGCTGAGTGGGGAATGGTACCGTTGGCTATACTTGAATGTTTACCCAGCCTGGTGAGTTTGTTGGTGGAATATTAGTTCACATCAATTTTGCGACGGACAATGGAGGGACTCACAACCTGAAATTCACTTCGTAGGCTGCACCCTTAGTCCAGGGCTCTTAGCACTCTGGGGAAAACAAACACATGGTACATTGAAACATATGTTCTTCTGAGAAGTGGGTTAAAGATGATCTGATAAACTGTGACATGAAGAGCAAGAGGAAATCAGAAGCAAAGCAGATTTCAGGGATGCCCTTTGACTATTACGCTAATCGTCTATGTCTAAAAAGAAACTTTTAGAGAGCTCCTAGTGTCATGCCTAATCTCTTTTGGACCTTAAGGGTATCTGTTTGTAATTCCTGATCAGCAATGTCTGTCAGATCTTTCTGCTGTAACTGTTAGAGCCAGACTTGTGTACAGTATCCATATGTAAAAAAATATGGATTAACTAGTATAACATGTTTTCATGTATACTATACTCATTTTAACAAATTAAAGGGAAACATAACACTAAACTGTCTACTAAATGTCTACTATTATGAATTATACAGTTCATATTTTTTCTCCAAGGCCAAATAATCCTGCATTCATGCCAAAATGAAAATATTGGAAATTAGGAATGTTTTATTACAGCTCATAAAGTGGTATGTACTTTGCTCTTCATGCAATTTATTTTGTGATATATGCTGCATTCACGTGCTATGGTAATTATGGTAAATACCAAAATCCGACGTGGAAAATGCACATGAACACCCCCTCATGTGGTATTTTCCACTGGGCAACTGGTAGAATATTTTGATGCACGAGTTGCCGAGATGAGATGACCTTTGAACTTTTCAAAATGGCAAGAGCAACGCGAGAGTTGTGAATGGTAAAAATATGTACTATTCATGGTCTAGATAGAAAATATACAGCATATTATTTACCGTTTGAATTTTTATAAACAATTTTCTTGCTGTTGCAGATGACTTAAGCAATCTAAAATAGTTTTAGCTAAATAACAGGTCTGGATCTCCATCTTTTTACAAGATTACGACAACAAAAGCACTTGAATGCAACACACTGGTAAATACCAGTTCACAAGTGGAAAATATCCTATTTTCCATAGCACGTGAACGCAGCATTAGAGCATAAAGAGGTGAACTTATGTACTGATGAAAGATTTTTTGTCAATAACAAAGCTGTACATCAATTCATTTTGGTGTTGCCATAGGAACAAATCATTTCTGAGTCAGTGAATGTGTACAGCTCTGAGTATCCGCTTTTCTCATAATTATGGTAATCCTGACACAACATTAATGCAGCATAATATTTGCAACAGATTGTAGAAAAAGCTTCTTTCTAGAATCTGTGCTGCAGCGCCTGCTTCCATGACATTAACTGTTTAACGATCAGTCTAAAACAAGGGTGCCCAATCTTGTAACTAGAGATCTAGGCTGTGTCCGAAATCACTCTCTATACCCTTTAGGGCAATATTTGAGGGAACAGCCATTTGTAGTGGTTTCAGAAACCATAGAGGACATTCTCAACTGCACTCATTCAACCCCACAATGCACTGCAATAACGTATTAACAATCGATGTATGCTCATTGGCTAGAGAATACCCATAATGCACTGTGAAGTCTGAGTTCCGCATTTGACCAGAAGATGGCATAATTTCATACATGTGAGAATTAATTTTTAATTGATTATTAAATTGTTTAATGTAGGTTTATGCATAGTTGTCACAACTTAGTTCAAAATAAACATTTCCCTTATTACTGGAGCTGCCAGTTTGCAAAGTTATTAAAGCTAAACCCTAAGCACAAACTATGGAAAAGCAGAAGCCCTTCCGGCGCAACAAGTGTCCTAATTTACTCATTTTCATGCACTCCTTCAAGTGGACTGATATTAGTGGACTAATGTAGGTAATAGTGAACGAGGGTATAGGGGGCGACTTCAGGCACAGTCCTACTTTACTGCAAAAGCTACATCGTGTCCTGAACTACACGCAACGGGACACGCTGATAAAAAGGGGTCTTTTCTATGTTAATCAGAGTTTTTGTCCTAACCAGACGCGACGGCAACACGCAAAGTCTTTTACTTTGGAAACGGTTCCTATTTCTGCGACGTCGCGGCTGACACATCCGCCACACAAAGATCTCATTGGATGAAAGTTCTGCGGTTCGAAATAATGAGCTGCGTTTAGTGCAGATTAAACGGTCTAGAGTCACTGGATTTTTATACTCTTTTTTTTCAGAGTACTTAGATTTTAATTATGCATTGATATATATAGAAAGTTTAAACAAATTTGGTAAAAAAGTTTTTATAAAATTCTGACCTACACTACCATTAAGTGTCATTCACTTGTTGCATTTTTAATGAAACTATGACTGTTTGAGATGTCTTTGTTATGACAAATTGACATTACTAAGACAACATAAATTGTCATAAATATGTCATAAACATGACATAGCAGATTAATTATTAAACTTAAGAAACCTCTTAGCTTTTTGGGTTGACATTACATTATAAACTGTCATGTGGTTGGTTTTGACATTGGCTGTCATAAGGCTGTTATAACTGACATGAATATTTTTCTTGACCTCTTGAACTACAGTGGTACAAATTGAATTTGTCATTTAAAAGTTATAATGGCCTCATGACAGCCAATGTCAAAACCAATCGCATGACAGTTAAATGTAATGTTAACCCATAAAGCTAAGTGCTTTCTTAAATTTGATAATTTATCTGCTGTCATAATCTGTAATCTGGTTGTGTTGTTTTAGTAATGTCAAGTGCAGGTTATGATGTATTGGTTTATGTCAAGGTGTCATAACAAAGACATTTCAAACAACATCATTTTTGCATTAAAAATGTCATAATTGAGTGAATGACACTTAATGACAAACATGCACACCTCAAGTAAAGTGTTACCAAAGGGATTACTTTGCTTTTTTACTGACCTACACTAAAAATGCTGCGTTATTTCACCCAAAGAATGGGTCAAGTATGGATAAAACCAACTGTTGGGTTAAAAACGGTTGGGTTTGTCCATATTTGACCCAAATTAGGATTGGAAAAAAAACAGCATTTTGTTTTGTTTTTTTTTAGAGGGGGCCACGTGTTTTGTGACATCTTACCCAATGTTGCCACTGTTTCAAATATCTTGGCTTTTTACAATTTTATTCATAGACCTGTTTCTGACTTTGATTGCCAGTTCTGTGTTTGTCGTTGTGATTGGCCCACTTCAGGTCAAGGGCATCCCTGACAAACACCCAAAGAGAGTGTCACTCACGCCCAGAGGGAGCAGCAGCAGTGCTGGTAGGAGAGGAAAGAGCATTGCACAAGGACATGTGACTAGGACTAGAAACATTGGTTACATCCTGATTTTGACTGGTGGTGGAGGACTGGCGTCTCAAAGCCCCCTGAACCGAAGTCCCGCTCTTGAAGGTGTTCACTACCTCGATCTGCCAGGAAGGGAGAGAGATACACGGAGCACAGCGCATCAAAGACGTGACCAACGCTTCATCACATGGACATGGTTTAGAAGACAATGACAGGCCCTCATCACACATTAAACACTTGATCTTAAATTAGCACTGATTCTTTGATGGCTTTAGAAAAGTCCTCCTCGCTGCTGATGAGGATGATGAACGCCTTCACCTTCACAAGCCTCACCACAGGAACTGCATCATTACGCCTAGGAGAGCACTGTTATCATATCACATACATTTAACAGGCAATACAATTCACTGTAAATGATTTGCATGCCAATACTGAACTGAACTCCAGAATGCAGGTTGTCACATGCGGCGCAGTTTACAACAGTAGTGATATCCTCTAATCTTATTGGACAAACGGCTGATATGTAGAATAAGGATGTTTTTCTGTTCACAGGATTTTGACCTGAATTTTCAACCACGTTTGTTAATGATGTCACGCAGGTGGTGGAGTAATAACTACTTGAGTATCGAATTAATAGATTACGGAGATGGCGCTCACGGAGCCCCCCTAGTCCCACTTTGTCAAAAAAAATTAATTATAACTATCTTGTGGCCTCACGAGAGTAACCCGTGGCCTCAAGATACTAACTCGTGGCCTCAGGATACTAACTCGTGGCCACAAGATACTAACTCGTGGCCTCAAGATAGTAATTTGTGGCCTCAAGATAGTAACTCGTGGCCTCAAGATACTAACTCGCTGGCCTCAAGATACTAACTCGTGGCCTCAAGATACTGTATCAAGATTCAGTATCTTGAGGCCATGAGTTAGTATCTTGAGGCCACGGGTTATATCTTGAGGCCACGATTTACTATCTTGAGGCCATGAGTTACCATCTTGAGGCCACGAGTTAGTATCTTGAGGCCACGAGTTACTATCTTGAGGCCACGAGTTAGTATCTTGTGGCCACGAGTTACTATCTTGAGGCCACGAGTTAGTATCTTGTAGCCACGAGTTAGTATCTTGAGGCCACGAGTTACTATCTTGAGGCCACGAGTTACTATCTTGAGGCCACGAGTTACTATCTTGATAGTTATATTGCTTTATTTTCAGATTCGTTCATAGACTCGTTCTTACACACTAGAGCTCGTTCACACAAGCGCACTCTTCACACACGACACTTTAAAACTCTTGACGAACTAAAAGATGTAAATGACATTAGTATGTGTTCTAAATAAAAGATATAGATTGCACTGAATGTCAGCTTGCTTATTTTGCTCAAGATCAGGATTGATTGAGTCCACATGTCATGCAAACTGGAAACTTTGCTTCTAACTACAGCTTGAGATCTAGATCTGTCAAACACACAACTCTGCGACGCTGTTTGCGAATGTTCGTTGGTAACGATGGTTTCGAAGGAAACACAGATTGGTTGAACTGCTGATAACGACAGAACTTGCTACAATAGTTAGCTAACAATGCTTTTGGGAATCACATCCCTGATTGGTTACAAGGTAGTTTGTGATGTCAGAAACACAAGCGATTTCAAACCTTGTTTTTGAGACTGTCTTTGGTTCACTGCAGCTTTAAGCAGAAAATACTCAGCAATGCTGTCAAATTTACACATGGTTTGTCTTAAAGCATATTACAAACACCACATATATATCGAAACAACATTAAAAACTGGATTTGTATCACAGAGGGTCTTTAAAATAGTAGTTGGTCATTATCCAACAATAAATGTTTTCAAACAGTGCTCTGCTACAGTACATTGTCACATGACCTCATTCCATTACATGTAAGTGGTGTGTAGCTTTTGTCATTGATATCATAATTTATACTTTCGTTTAGAACTGTACTGAGATTTACACTGCTAATTAGATCTAAAACTCTGGCTTCGGTGACTTTTCGGTTGGAATATGACAGTGTTTTTAAAATATGAAAGTGTACCGACAGACGACAGCACATGATTTATGCAAAAGAACAAAAGTGTTGCGATCAGCGCTGATGTGTGTGCCAGTAATGCCAGTGTTTGGCAGAGCTGAGCTGCAGTACAACCTCCGCACGATCTAAATCTGACTATAAAACACACTGCCAGCCGTGCAGATGGTTGAATCTCAAGTACATAATTACAAACACAATTGTTGTACAAGCATAAGTACGGTTAGTTCCTACAGATGCCATTTCAGAGCAGAATTCATGCAGAATATTTCAGGCAGTCATAACTTTCCAGATTCTCAGTGGGTTTCTAACCTGTGTCTGGATTCTGTTGAGGCCTCTGAACCAGAGGATCTGTCCTCGTCGTAACTCTCTCTCTGTGTAATCGATCTCCTCCTGGTCCTCGTTCATCTCCTCCTCGGCCGTCATCTCATGCTTCTGAGTCAGACGACCAGCTCCTTTGAGGAACCTCAGCTTGCTGTTCGGGATAGTTGATATAACCTGAGCAAGAGAGAGGATGTGCATGACAGATTTTAGAACAGGACAGCACCAAGAAAAACAACAGACTCCAGATAGATAGATAGATGATAGATAGATAGATAGATGATAGATAGATAGATAGATAGATAGATAGATAGATAGATAGATAGATAGATAGATAGATAGATAGATAGATAGATAGATAGATAGATAGATAGATAGATAGATAGATAGATAGATAGATAGATAGATAGATTTCAAGCTAGAAATTTACATTCTTATCAGTTCTTGCTTTCCCTGGGAATCGAACCAAAGACCTTGACGTTCCAAGCCCCAACACTCTACTTTTGCACATGGTAATTGGTGGCATATAAATAGTTATTCCACATTATAAATCAATTCTATCATTGCAACAATCCAGCCTAGTTCACATGAGGCTCACTGCATATAGGTTTCAGTGAGATATGGGGGTTAAAGGATTCATTTGATTTCATGAGTCAGATAGGTTTGGGAAGAAAGGAAAAAGCTCAAAGATTGTGGAAACATCTGGGTAACCATACAGCTGTGGTGCTAAAAAGATTAGAAAGGATATTAAACAGTATTACCTGTCCCCAGACCAGCTCTCCCAGCCCAAGGAAAACACACCACATCCACTTCTCCAGGTCCAGAGGAGAACAACTGAACGGCTTCCCTCCAAACTGAATAATTACAATCTATCAAACAAATGTTAAAATGGAGCTGTGTAGAACTGCTAAAGTGGAGTGGTGAAGTACATTAATAACTGTAGGAGAGAGCAGGGCACAACATAACACTCGTTTTGGGTAAATTAACATTTACTAAGAGAACATTCAGAATTTTTGTAAATTAAAGCTGCAGTCCGTAGCTTTTTTGAGGTTAAAAATGATCCAAAATACATATTTCGAAAATACATAACCAGCCAGTATTCAAAACTCTCTGCTTGCCTTAGCTCAATTCAAAGCGGTAAGCTTGTAATAATGTTTTTATTTCCAGTGGTACTGTTGGATTTCTGAGGGAGATTCGATCATGTGTTTGTCATTACGTCACATCTGTACACACACATCTGTACACACAAAAGAAGAGTCTCTGCTAGTATAAGCTATATTGCATGTGAGGATGATGGAGATAGAGATTTATAGCCTTTTCTCACAGAACTTGATATAATTAAACTTATCAATTTGATGGCGGATCCAGAAAGGTTCAAACGACAATCACCAGTGACAACAGATTCACCCGCTGTAAAATGCGAAAGACTTCGTTCGGACTTCGGAGTGACTACAGAAAAAAAGAGACAGCAATCGGCCCATGCGAAAACAAGGATACACATCGGAAGGACATTTAGTCACGCAATGCTGATGTTTTTAACATTAACAGTTTGAGAACAAAGTTTAATTTGCACGGTTTTGCGTGATATGATAACTTCTAAGCGTTTTTTAGATTTAATCAGTGCGATTTACTGCAATGTCAGTTTCTTTCTTGTTCAGATATTTTCTGCTGAAAATTCTTCTGTTGGTCACACTTCCATAAAGAATAATCTGTGATTCTGAATGCCAGTATCCACACCGGCGCGGTGACTGACAGCTGCACACTCTCCTCAAACATTGTGTTCATCCACGCTGTGCCGTGTCCAGGTACAACTCACGTCGAAGTTAACAATTCCGTGAATAACTGCAATTGCAGTTTTCAAACAGAGATGGCGACAAACAGGAAAAACTACGGACTGCAGCTTATCTGGGAACTTGAACAAAACATGTTTTGTTAGCTGGAAAAAAATCAATGGGAATTTGTCTGAAAAACCAACGCATTCTTATCCTTTAGCGTCATATAGAACGCTATATGACAAAACGGCGCTATACTACGCACACGGTACCCTTTATCGTTTATATAACACGTGCTGTGATGGGTAGGTTTAGGTGTGGGGTAGGGTAGTCTCATATTACGCTAAAGGATTTATGACGCCTTGAGTTCGCGTGTTATATAAACGATAAAGGGTACCATGTGCGTAGTATAGCGCCATTTTGTCATAAAGCGTTTTATGTGATGCTAAAGGATGAGAACGGGCTGGAAAAACCTATTTGAAGAAAAAGATGTTGGTACCTGAATGGCGAAAGTTCCGATTACAATGGAGCAGAAGATGGGATTTCTGAAAATGCCTTCAAACACGTTTCTCTCTTCCGTGGATCTTGCGGGCATTGATCTCGTTGAAGAGCTGCATCATGACGAAGGTGTTGAATATGATGGTGTAGTGCTCAGAGGGAGGAGAATGAAGCGGCGCGTGTCTGCCACTGTCGATATCAAAGATCTGCTCACCTGGACACAACACAAGACACTATATATCGATATAATCCTATATGCACATTCTTTAGGAACGTATATGCAATGATTTGTAAGCGTTAATAAGGAAGTGTAACTTCCTGGCAGAACTAAAGGAATAGTTCACTTCAGCATGAAAATTCTGTCATCATTTACTCACCCTCAAAGTTGTTTCAAACCTGTATGAATTTCTTTCTTCTGCTGATCACAAAAGAAGATATTTTGAAGAATGTCAGGAACCAAACACTTGTTGGACCCCATTGACTTCCACAGTATTTTTTCCTACTTTTGAAGTCGATGGGGTCCATCAGCTCTTGTTGCAGACATTCTTCAAAATATCTTCTTTTGTGTTCAAACAGGTTTGAAACATTTTGAAGTGAACAAATTTTTTATCTCTTTCCCCGCCAACTTAAAAAAAAAAGAAAAAAGAAAAAAGAGAAAGTTGCCAGCCACAAGTAGCGTTTTTGATATTTTCACAAAAATGTCATGGCCCGCAGAATATTTTATTGGATTAATATCTGAACAAATGCTATATCAAAATAATACAGCCACTGCTTTTAAACAATCAAACAAACAAAGAAAAAATCCTTCAAGCTTCATGGATTTTTTAAATGGAAATTTTATGTGGGTAAGTTTCATAAAAAATCAATTTTAAACAAAAAGCTAAGAAAATCGTGTTTTTTAACAAAAACTAAAACCTGCGTAAGTAATGCTTTTATTAGACATCGACCGATATTGTTTTTCTTTATAACCGATTCCGATGCCAATTATTTCCAGATTTATGTGGCCGAGATCGCGTGGGTGATTGAATCGAGATGGCGATCTTTCACCGATTACTTCACATGATCTGCAGATGGAGAACGCAACTTACCTACAAACAGCAGCGTGAAGATGATGATGAGCTGGTACACACCGTGGCCCAGTATGTTCTTGGTCATGGTACTGGAGATCAGGGGTTTGTTCCGGCCGTAGGGTTTCCTCATCAACAGAGACTCAGTGGGCGGTTCGGTGGCCAAAGCCAGAGATGCGAACGTGTCCATGATCAAGTTTACCCACAACATCTGCACGGCTTTCAGAGGAGAATCCTGAGAAGAACAACAAACAATCTGCTTAAAACACAACGTTTAGAGCAATGAGCCATGCTGAACTGGGACAAATGTTATTTTCCAGACAAGGGTGTGTTTCCCGAGAGCATCTTTAGCCAACTATAGTTGCAAGTTTTATTCAACGAGTCTGTGTTTCCCGAAACCATCGTTACAACGAACTTTCACCAACAGCATCACAGAGTTGTGTGTTTGAGCGACAGATAAATTACAGCTGTGGTTAGAAGCAGAGTTTCCAGATTGCATGACATGTGGACTCAATAAATCCTGATCTTGAGCAAAATAAGCAAGCTGACATTCAGTGCAATTTTATTTAATGTCATTTACGTCTTTTAGTTTGTCAAGAGATTTAAAGTGTCGTGTGTGAAGAGTGCGCTTGTGTGAACGAGCTCTAGTGTGTAAGAACGAGTCTATGGAAATAAAGTGAAATAGATGTCAAAACATTTAGCATTAATTCAATCTCAAATAGATTCATTAAAAATAGTTATTACTCCAACACATGCGTGACATCATTAACCAACGTGGTTGATTTATGATAGTATGGTTTCAGGAAACAGTCGTGATTAGTTAGATGATTTCTTCAACGATGCATCGAACTATGATAGTTGTCAATGTGTGTCATAATATTGGTTAAAGACTCTGAAACTGAAATCTTCCTCACGATTGAGTGTCCTTGTTCATCTAACGCTCTGGACATTCATTTCTCATCAGGGTATCTTCACACAGTCTAGCCTCGTTCTCTTAGAAGTGCTGCATCATTTATTAGGTTCAGCGATCCTCTAGGAAATTAAACAATGCTATTTTAGATCATGGGGATGAAGTCTTTGGCCTTGGCCCAGTAATCTAATATGGTTTCTTTGCCAGTGCCTTATGTCTCTCCGTAGTCTAATTTGAGATTTCATAGTAGGTCAGATCTATGGTCTTGTCAAAGGCGTCTCATATGTGTTAGAGGTGGTTTCAAAGTATGAAGAAAATGCACAAAAGGATACACAAGTGAGTGTTGGATGGTTGCCAGTGTGTTACTTTGAGGTTGCATGTAAGACGCTTGATGGATTTTTCATATCCATAATACAAATAGTGCCGGATCAGTTATACGACCGTACAATAATTTGAGGTCAGTAAGATTTTTGATGTTTTTGAACATTAAAGTAAAAACAGTGACTCTGCTGACGTAAGACGCTGCTGACATGTGTCTGGTGTGTCCGTGTATTCGGGTTCAAACAAATATGGCTGGGCAAAAAAAATACAAGTTTTCCACTGTGTCGAAATCCTTAGACATGTTTGTGAAGATTGTTTCGATTTACAGCGTGCGTCTCCCTCAGAACATCAGCGTCACTGAATGCGGATTGACAACAGAACCAGAAGAAAAAACAAAACTAAAGTCATAGTTTTTGTTATTTTGGACCCAAATGTATTTTTGCTTCAAAACATTCTAACTAACCCACTTTATGTCACATGGACTAGTTTGATGATGTCTGTATTTCCTTTCTGGACAAGGAAAGTATACTGTACGTACATTTTCAATGGAGGGACAGAAAGCTAAAATATCTTAAACTGTGTTCCGAAGATGAACGGAGGTCTTACGGGCTTGGAACGACATGAGGGTGAGTCATTAATGATATCATTTAAATTTTTGGGTGAAGTAATAGTGCCCAGTTTGAGCAATAATACTAGTGATACTTGTTATGGCAAACACAGCCTTTGTCGTCTTTGCAAGAAAACTTTACAGGCCTCATGACAGCCAATGACTCATGACTCAGGTTATAATGGCCTCATGACAGCCAATGTAAAAACCAACAGCATTACAGTTTAAAGTAATGTCAACCCATAAGGCTAAGTGCTTTCTTAAAGGATTAGTCCACTTTTGAAAAAACTTTTGCTGATAATTTACTCACCCCATGTCATCCAAGATGTCCATGTCTTTCTTTCCTCAGTCGAAAAGAAATTAAGGTTTTTGATGAAAACATTCCAGGATTTTTCTCCATATAATGGACTTCCATAGGAACCAGACAGTCCAAGCTCCAAAAGATCGTTAATAAAAGTTTCAGATGCAGCTTCAAATGTCTTTAAACGACACCAGGCGATGAATAAGGGTCTTATCATGCGAAACGATGGGTTATTTCAAAACTTATTCCAAAAATGTAACTTTTCTAAGGACAAATGGTAGCCTAGCTCTATTCTGGAGGCGCGTTTGTAACGTCACGTAATACGTAATTACGTTCAAAAGGTCACGGGCGACGTAGCCGGAAGTACAGAATCAAAATCGTCTGACATCGTTATTTTACCTTTTAATTCCTTTTTTTTGTAAACGGCGTTTGAGTTAGTTTGCACGTTCAACCTATGTGTTCAACGTACTGACTCTGTACTTCCAGCTACGTCGCCCGTGACCTTTTGAACGTAATTTACGTATTACGTGACGTTACAAGCGCGCCTCCAGAATAGAGCTAGGCTACCATTTGTCCTTAGAAAAGTTACATTTTTGGAATAAGTTTTGAAATAACCCATCGTTTCGCATGATAAGACCCTTATTCATCCCCTGGTGTTCAGTTTAAAGACATTTGAAGCTGCATCTGAAACTGTTATTAACGATCTTTTGGAGCTTGGACTGTCTGGTTCCCATGGAAGTCCATTATATGGAGAAAAATCCTGGAATGTTTTCATCAAAAACCTTCATTTCTTTTCGACTGAGGAAAGAAAGACATGGACATCTTGGATGACATGGGGTGAGTAAATTATCAGCAAAAGTTTTTTCAAAAGTGGACTAATCCTTTAAGTTTGATCATTAATCTGCTATGTCATGTTTATGATATTTATGACAATTTATGTTGTCTTGGTAATGTCAAGGTGTCATAAAAAAGACATCTCAAACAATGTCATATTTGCATTAAAAATGTCCAAATTAAGCGAATGACACCTAAAGCTACACTGTGTAACTCTTTTAGTTTATTCTTAGCTAAAACACTTAGTTCTTTTAAAAATATATGTGCTCATTATTGTATTTACTTCATTCAAGTAATAAAGTATTCTTGTGAGTGTATAATATGCCATTGAAAATACATACGGGTAAGGGGTTCTAATGTCGGTCGCCATGTTGCCCCTCCATCTTGAAAGTACATTAGCCAAAGAGGGACATATCCGTTAATTCAAGCTTCGCCTTTTGCGTTTACATTTGAGTTAACACTCATGGACGAGGTTGAACTGGAAGCCATGTTAATCTTGGACTACATTGGCCACCGTAGGAGTTAAAACGAAATTGAGAGGAACAGAAACTAATATTCACTGGATGGTCATATACCTTTTCACCGCTAGATGGGTGTAAAAATCACACAGTGTAGCTTTAATGACAGTTGTCATAAACATGCATAAACCCTTCTTCATATTCATGACATGTGTCCTGTAATGCGTATAAAGGTCTCATGTCAGTCTTATGCACACCCCTTCAAGTAAAGTGTTTCTGACACTATTTTCTTCTAGATCTGCTGTACAGCTGAAACAAGCTTTGTTGTATTATTTGCCTGTTATCACTGTAAAGCTACTTTAAAACACTCTGTATAGTAAAAAGCGCTCTATAAATAAATGTGACTTGACTAGTCATCTACTAAAAGCACGCTCAGACCTGTGTGATACAGGCTCCGGTGAAGGCCACGATCACGGCCACCACGTTCACGGTGAGCTGGAACTGGAGGAACTTGGAGATGCTGTCGTAAACGTTACGTCCCCACATCACGGCCTTCACGATGCTGGAGAAGTTATTGTCGGTCAGGATGATGTCGGACGCCTCTTTGGCCACATCTGTGCCTGCGATTCCCTGCCGAGACACAAGCCCTCACATCATGACACAAATCATTCATTCATTAATGTTACCATGAGCAGGATATGCCAAACCATATATTCACAAAACCTGTCAAGAACATTTGCAGTCTTAAAAAGTTAGTCATCTATTTTCTTTTCTAAGTCATTTACCATACATAAAAAGGTAGATCTGTCTTATTTAAATAGGAGAGTTAATGCAACTGGCCCTAGTTATTTATTTTTTAGCCCAACTTATAATTTAAATTTATATTTAAATAATATATATTAAAATTTAATTTATTCCTCTGAAAGAAAGCTGAATTTTCAGCATCATTACTCCAGTCTTCAGTGTCACATGATCCTTCACAAATCACTCTAATATGATGATTTTATGCTCCAAAAACATGTATGATTATTATCAGTGTTGAAAACAGTTTTTTACATTTTTATTTCAGGATTCTTTGATGAATAGAAAGTTCAAAAGAACAGCTTTTATCTGAAATGGAAAGCTTTTGTTACATTAAACACTACCCTTTAAAAAGTTTGGGGTCAGTAAGAATTTTTATTTTATTTTTTGGGGAAATAAATAAGAAATCAATACTTCTATTCATCAAGGATGAGTTACATTGATCAAAAGTTACAGTCATTTACAATGTTAGAAAAGATTCTAATTAAATAAATGCTGTTCTTTGAACTTTCTATTCATCAAAGAATCCTGAAATAAAAATGTAAAAAACTGTTTTCAACATGGATAATAATCATACATGTTTTTGGAGCATAAAATCATCATATTAGAGTGATTTGTGAAGGATCATGTGACACTGAAGACTGGAGTAATGATGCTGAAAATTCAGCTTTTTATTTAGAGGAAAAAATTACATTTTAATATATATTAACATAAAAAAGTCATTTTGTCATAATTGTCAATTGTCATAATATTTCACAATATTACTGTGTTTTTTTGTGTATTTTTTATCAAAAAATTGCAGCCTTGGTGAGCAGAAGAGACTTCTTTTAAAAACATTAAAAATCGGTAACGAATTAATTGTAAAAATACTTAATCACTAGAAAAAAATTTGGAAAAATCCATAAAATATGAAACTAGAATGCAATAATTTGAGACATTCTCCTTTTATAGAACCTTTATGGTGTAAAGTGTTCTTTAAAACTGAGTCTAGAACTAAACGGAAGTGATTCTGAATAGATGAACAGCTACTAGAAGCGAGTCGATCCTGATGTGGAAAGTGTGTGATGACTGGTGTCTAGGTAAAGAGTAAAGATGTTAACACACACACTGTGTTAGTGTTTTGTAAAGACTAGCCTGAGGGCATGTTCTCTCTTAACACACGGCAAGAAGCAGCGGGTGTCCGTTTGATGAGCAGAAACACAGGAATATGCTCTTTAAACTTATGGAAATAGAAATGGTAGTGCTGACACAGACTGTTTTACCTTATCGTCACTTTCCTAAAATAATCTCAGAAAACACAAAAAACTGAACCAATAACTGAATATGTGATATTTATTTCATTCTTCTTGATGCCATCTTGAAAAGCTGGTAAATTTCCAGAATTAAGTCTCATTGTCTTTTGACTTGGGCAAAATAAAACGGCCCTCGTCACACTGTTGACATAGGCCATTACACTAGAATTGCATGATCTGTTAAACTGACAATGACTTTTACCAGAAGTAGCCTTATCATGAGGAGATGACTTATATTATAAATATTTTTTGTCAAAAAATGACTTCAGCAATTATTTTAGGAAGGTGATGTTATGCAAGTCAATTGAAAACAGGTGTAAAGCAATGGCTCCCACTAGGGGGCACTCTGGACTTGAAGTGATTGTGAAAATGAGGACAGGCTGTGTTTGAGCAGCTTGAGGAGAACGAGACTCAGTGTGTTTGACGAGTTCTCACCATGGCAAACCCGACGTCTGCCTTCTTCAGAGCCGGCCCGTCGTTTGTTCCATCGCCGGTGACAGCGACGACCTGCCGCTGCTCCACCAGAGTGCTGTCGATTATACCTGACACACAACACACACACAGATTACTCCAGAACATTTCTGCAACATCTGACACATTTGATCATACAAAGCATTGCTTATATGATTAGTGCGTTGTGCAATATCAAGCTAAATTAATTTTTACTAACATGAACTAACAATTACATTCGTTATTGTATTTATAAATCTTTGTTAATGTTAGTTGATAAAAATACAGCTGTTCATTGTTTGTTCATGTTAGTTCTAAGCTAATGTTAGTGTTCTAAACATAAGTAACTAATGTTAATACAACCTTTGATTTTTTAATAATGTATTAGTAAATGTTGATTAATATTAATCAATTATTTAATTAATTTAAATATTAATATTAATTCAATATTAATAAATGCTGAAGAAGTATTGGTCATTCTGAGTTCATGTTAAAGGGATAGTTCACTTTGAAATTAGTTTTTGGTATGTTTTAGTTTACCTCTAGGCCATCCAAGATGTAGGTGTCTTTCTTTCCACAGTAGTTTCAATTTTGATATTTATAGGTCAAATCATTTCATATAATGCAGTCATATAATGCAGGTCTATGGTCACCACCTCAAAGAGCATGCACAGAGAAGTCCAAATTAAACATGATTTAATGACTCGTAAATCTAAGTACACATTGATGGCCAAAGACATGAAACGAGCGGTTTGTGTGAGAAAACGAACAGTATTTATATAGTTTTTACCTCTTGTAACACAGCTCATTGTTTACACAGAGATTTCAGAAGTGTTACCTTTCACTGTGAAGATCTAAACAAATTATACATTATACATGAAATCGCAATGGATTTCATGTATAATGTATTGAATTTCGATATATCAACAGACAAAGTTGATTTTTTTTTCGCAAAGGCGTGAGAGATCACTTCCCGCGGCCTCAGGATCACTTAGACGTGGCTGTGGTTACAAGAGGTAAAAATTATATAAATACTGTTTGTTTTTCTCACACAAACCGCTCGTTTCATGTCTTAGGCCATCAATGTGTACTTACATTTACTAGTCATTAAATCATGTTTAATTTGGATTTCTCTGTGCATGCTCTTTGAGGTGGTGACCATAGACCTGCATTATATGACTGACAGACGAACGGTTTGACCTAAAAATATTAAAATTTAAACTACTGCGGAAACAAAGACACCTACATCTTAGGGTTAGCATCTAACCCTACCCTAAAAGTGAACTATCCCTTTAACTAAGGTAGTTAACAAATGTTAACTAATGAACCTGTTACCATAAGTGTTATGGTACCATAAAGTGTTACCTGTTAAAGTGTTACCATATAATGAACAGCCAATATCCTAAGTACTATGCTAATAAGCAACACTAGGTAATAGTGAGAATTGGACCCAAACTAAAGTGTTACCAAAATATAAAGTATTCATTAGATAATTATTTAATCTGACATAAAAATAATTCATATATTCATTTCTCTTCAATTTCTAAAAAAGATTCAACATCAGATGTTGCTACATGCTACTCCTTTACTCGAATACATGACATTAAACACTTATAATGAACAGCCACATGTCGTCCGCATTAAAGCTATGCGATGTGAAGATATCAGGGACAATCAAGCGATTACGCCTAGAAATGAAATCCACCAGTGATGTAATTACAACACTGCATTTACTCACAGTATGTTAATTATCCTGTAACTTCAGCCTTGACGTTCAGTCTTACGTAACCATCACAGATCTGAGTCCAGACCGCTTTACTAACACACTTGGGCTGTGAATGCCAATGTTCATGAAATCAAGTGGATTATTCATCTAAAATTGTCAGTTCTTGTTCATCAGAAGAACCATTTTGTAATGGTTGTAGATGACATAAGCATAATTGCATAAGCTTCATTAGAAAGTGGTTATAAAGTTTATGAATGCAACATAGAACAAATAAGTTGTTTTTGTGTGATATTCAAGTTTCTCGATATGCTTCCTCACAACTTTTAAAGAAAAATGCAAAGACAAAAACAGGGTCTTTATGTTCAGCTGGATCTCATTAATGCGTCTTAAAGCATGTATTGTATTTATCCTGAAATTTATATGCGAAAGTCTGTTTTTACATGCATATGATTTTTTTTTTTGGATGCATGGTAATATGCACTTTATGGTAATATTACGACACGCACCCTATACCACTAATCCTATCCAAGGGGGTTACAGTGCATATCATACAGTATTTCTTCTGTTAAACTCTCTCTTACAAATGAATTATGTTGAATATCTGATCAATTTAACTACACAATTAGATAATACCGGTTTGACCAAGCAATGCTTCATGTTGTTCAGTCTGTGTGTTAAAAGAGCATTAGCAATTACAGAAAACACACTGAAGAAAACATGCTCATAGTGTAAGTATAATTTTTTGGTCTCAAAGTTTCACTGGTAGTCACTTTATGAAGAATATTTGGGTATAATATGTCACAGTTTACTTTATTTTGCTTTCCTCACTTACATAAACGCACTATATGATCACACTAGTGACAAAACATCAAAAAATCTTTTTCTTTTTTCTTTTTTTGACTATCAATTGATAACTTTGAGTTCTTGTCATGTTTTATTACATTTACAAAAAAATAAACTGATAATGTGAGAAATGTTAGAAGGTGTCTGAATACTTTTTGGTTTGGCTGTATGCACGTAAAAACACATTTCTGTGTATAAATTGCATGATAAATACAATACGTGCTATAGACACGCATTAATGAGAGTGGGTTGGAATGGCCCTGGACTGTTTGGTGCTCAGTTGCTCATGATCACTCACCTTTGACCAGTGTGTGTTTGTCCGTCGGTGAGGATCTGGCAAGAACTCGCAGTTTTGGCCATACTTTATCAATGCGTTCCTGCTCAACCTGTGAGAGATAAAATACAGATCTGAGACAGACGTCCATCATGACACACCTGTCTAATGGGATACATACAATAACCAGCATTATATAACTTTTAAACATTAAGGTTAAAGGGATACTTCAGGATTTCGCATTAAGCTTTGTATTAGTAGAAAACCTGTAGTATTTTCAAATTACCATGCTTTCCACCCTCATATCCCCCTGAGACGAAGAGATTTATGTATTTTTTTGTCTGGAAAAAATCCTCCGATGATGCAAAAATCATAATTTTGCGTCATCGGAGGATTTTTTGGCCAGAGGCTAAAGACTACAGTCAGTAGTCACAAGAATGTAAACATAGTGTCAGCCATCTTTTTTCGTAGCTAAGCTATCAGGCTCTTGTTCTGTGGAGAAAACTGAGTAGTAGGGTTACCATCCTCTTATTCCCAGTCATGTCCGGCCGTCGATGTCCAGGATTCAGCTTTTGCTTTCTACAGTCGCCATTCATTGTTTACATGCACAGCTTTTGTTTCAATCTAACTGAATTCTTTCTGATTGGTGAATCTGAATGTAGTGTTTACATGAACGCTAAACAAGTGATCGGTTGATGTTAGGGATGTGCATGAATATTCGAATTTTGAAAATGAATATATAATTGTATTAAAATAAAATATATCTGAAGATTTTTTTTTTTTACTACGTACTTTGCTAAGAGCGTGATGCAGGTGAGTCAATGATAAATCCTGGCCTAGGTTTCGCAGTTATAATTAAATGAAGAAACTGGGATAAAGTACTATGAAATTGTGTTGACAGTTGTCTATCTTGGTCACATAATGTTGTTTTTCGTGTTTGCCCTTTTCACAAGAAGTTTGAAATTCTTGAAAAATGATTTTACTAATGAAATTCTTTGATCAAATTAATTAATTATTCTGAGTTATAATATCATCACCACGGAGGAAATCACATGAAATCCAAACAGTCAAATGATAGCCGTACCATGGCTCATCCAACTGCAGGTGACCTAGCTGGACTGATGACCAAAATGTTAGCTGAATAAGCAAAGTGATCAATCAGACATGTATTCCTTAAGAATCGTTGGGGAACCGTGTCAAGCCGGAACGTGGGTTGCTGGAAGTTCGCCGTTCTCTTTGTGCTCTGAAAACGTGTGAGCAAAGCGCCTTTTTTAGCTCGGAGCACTGAGTGCTGGGCGCCTAGTGTATGGATATTATTTCTAAGACATAGACGTCAAACAATAAACACGATTCATCATACACTGACTAATATATATATATATATATATACGTTATGTACGAAGTGTGGCAACAATATGCTTTATTAGGGCGTTTTTGACTCCTTAGCTATTTGAGCATGCTTTTTAATAATGCTTTAGTTATTTTATATTTTTTTTTTTGTTTTTACACATACTGTTTTAATGTTTTTCAACTAAAGAAGAAAACTTTAATATATTGTAGCTTTGTTGTATATTGCTGATTGTAGCTTGTTTCAAGTAATGTTTGAGCAAAGACGTAAACAGGAAAAGAAAATCTAAAAATGATCTTTTTTGATTTTAATCATTAATAAGATTAATATTAAAATGTGGATATGTATTTATGAGCCCGAAATATTTGAATGCAACATTTTGAAAATGCCATCCTGGTTGATATGGTTTAACATTGCTCAGGGGGAGATTCCCGACTCCTCTGTGAGGGTGCGTTTAGCAGTGTCACTCTCATCGTGGTGGCGCACCGGCCTCGCGCCGTTCTCCACGGCCCTAGCTGATCCTGTTGGCCACCATTGGAGCATAATGATGCGCGAGCTGTGGAGTGAAGCAAACTGCCAACATCGAGTGATCTCAGAAAAAAAAAAACCTGAGTTTTGAAGACAACTTCATGTTCAGAACAGTTAATAGCCTGACTGTTTACTGTGCTCTGTACTGTGGTAGGCCAGTGCTACTGCAAGCAGCAAAGCAGTGGTCTGGGAGTTGTTGTTCTTCATCCACATAAGCCAAAACTACACTTTCTGGCTTTCTCAGTTAGAAAGCTCCAATTCAAAAATAATTTCACATTTATTCTACATAAATAACCTATTTTTATATCATGCATTCATCTTTCCAGAGGTGAAGTATCCCTTTAAACATTTATCAAAGAAGTCACTGCATGTACATACAGTAAATGCTTTCACACAGCGTCTATCATTCATGTGTGGCTTGTTTTTGGAATGGCCATCTATCAAATGTGTTCAACATCAATGACAGCAGTGCATTCTTGCAAATGGACTAATGTAATCACAACATAATAAAAAAGCCCCATAAATTATCCGAGTTCTGGAACGCAACAGCATGGCCACAGATGGGTAATACTCAGATTCAATATACATTAAGCTCTCTCAACCGCATTTGTGCAGTGATGTTGATTAGCACAGTCATTTCAACTCGTTCTTTGGTGTTTTTTAGTGCAAAAAGCATGTCTATGGTAATGCACATACCATAAGGCCAGAGTTGCTAAGGCTTTAAAAGCAGAAAAGTGAAGCTCACAGGCAGTACCGTGATTCCCTATAAGGTGCTTGTGAGCAAGGATTTCACAAATGTGCATGAAAGACATGTTACTTATTACTCTATCTCTCACTGTTGCTATTTATGAAAATAGAAACAGAAAACAAAATAAAGCTATTCACTTATGAAACAGCTTCTTTTCAAGTTTTTGAGTTCAGATATCAACACTGATATTATGTTAGAGATCGGAATACAGTAAATCCACATTTGAAACAAAGACTGTTTTAATTACACCAATTTCACCATAGTTGGCAACAGTGACCGTAAAAACTGTATTTGTCATTGAATACATTCATTCAAGGATTCATTCAGGAACGCTGATTCATCCAATAATGAAGCGAGTCATTGAATAATTCATTTAAACCAACTTTGTTTTCAGTAATAATGTAATTCAGATTTATTCGAGTGAAATGTAAATTTCATGAGGCAACAAATATGTGTGGTGAGACTTAATTCACTCACTCGGGGTTTTCCTTCGTAATGTAGTTGTGTATGCAGGTGCGAAGTGGCTTTATCTAATGATATGCAAACAACTCACATGTGCTGCAACATAGTCTTTCTCTTCTAGAAAAACACTGGAAAAAGAAATGTCTCAGAATGTGAATGTCTCTGCCCTTATTGCCTCTTTCAGTGTTGCACCATTATAAGTAGCTTACTTTAAGTCTGTTTGTTTTTTAATAGGGACAGTCAGTCTTCCATCTTCTGTGGTTTGTGATATTCTTCCACGAAACAGCCATCCATAGAGCTAGGTTATGTTTGATATGAGTACCTCTCCTTTCTCGTTCCTGATCCTCCTGTTGAACTCTTCCCGTCGATACACAGAAAGTCTTCTCCGGGGCTGGATGATGCCACATTTAATAGCGATAGCTCGTGCCGTATTGATGTTGTCACCTGTCACCATGCACAGCAGTTATCTCCAGCACGCTGGCATTTCAGGATGGCGTCGGGCACTTGCGGGCACACGAGTGATCAGCGGGCATTAACTCACTCCAGAGGGAAAGGGTAAACCAGAACACCACCGCAACACACAGAGTTTCATCAGCTGTCCTGGTACTGGCGCCACTGAAACCAGTGAGCGCTCATTAGGAGGAATTCAAAGATTTCTCAAGCACTAATTATGCATGCTGGATTTCTCATGCAACAAAACACAAAATTATTCATCTGAAGGATTAAAGGGATAGTTCACCAAAAACTCAGTAATTACTCTCCCTCATGTTGTTCCAACCCGTAGAGCTTTCATTCATCTTCAGAAAATAAATTAAGATACTTTTGATTAAATCTGAGAGCTGTCTTACTCCTCCATAGGCTTTCGTGTAATTATGATTTAGTAAAAACATTGTTAAAATAGTCCAAGTGACGACAGTGGCTCAATCTTAAGTTTATCAAGCGATGAGAATACTTTCAGTGCACAAAAAGGGTTGGAACAAGATGAGGGAGAGTGATTACTGAGTTTTCATTTTGGGGGTGAATCTAACCCTTTAAGTGCCTAAAACCAGCAAACATACCAGCTCAGACCAGCTCAGGGTGATTTTCCCAAAAGCGTCGTTAGCCAACTATGATTGCAAGTTGGTCGCAGTTTCCATTGAACTCTATTGGTAATGACGGAAGTTCCGGACACATCAGTTGGCTATTAACAATGCTTTCAGGAAAGCACCTGAAACCCTGACCAGCACACTCTATAGCCCGGTTTAGGAAACTTTTTTTTCCCAGTATGATTTTGTGATCTTGATTCAGATTTATGTTAAATAAGCGATGGAAGTTAAGTTAGACAGTGGGATTCTAAAATATTTGGAAGTCATTTGCAATTTGCATTTTTTTGCACACACACACATGGTTATTATTGTTAACTAAAACCATTTTATTTATTTATTCTGTAATTGCAATTAGGCTGAAATAAAATGTAAATAATAGTTAAACAACTTAAAGGGGTGATGAACTGAGAAATTTTCCTTGAGCTTTTGACATCTAAGAGGTCATCATATTATAAGAATATCCTGTAAGTTTCAGAACTGAAAACGTCCTTGTTAGTCCAATAAAAGCTTTTATTAACACCAGCCCCAGCAGACGACACGATTTTCAAAAGTGGGGAACTATGATGTCAAAGAGGATAAAACACCACCCCCGCAGAAGATCAACACCTACTTCAACACGGCCAGTTTAGCCCCGCCCACCAATTCGCGCATTACACGCATAGCTAAATAACATAGATGCCTACCTCGTGATGACAAACCGGATCGAGCTACCGAGCAATACAAAATATTGTGCAGTGCCTGGTTGTAGAAGAAGACAGTGGCTGCGTGAACTTCCTCTGGATTCCAAAATGGACTGCATGGATAAACTTTATTTTTAATGACGTTCCAGCAGATGAGGGTAAAACCATCCGTCCGCTTCATTTCACTGAGGATTGTTTTGTGAACAAGACTGATTTGCAGACCGATTAAGAGTAAAGAACGGTGGTTTGCCATCTATATTAGATCTGACAGAAATTGTGCAACGCACCGGACTCTGGGGTCGAACATGTATGGGCGAATCATTCCGAGTTGCCATTTTACAACATTGAACGTTCTCAAAACAATTTCCCTCAAGTGCATTGACGGGTGAGTTGAAACTCATTATAATTTGCAAAACTGTTATCCACTCACAGCAGTGGGCGTTTACTTCCACGTCTTCAGTGTGAGACGCCCATAAAAACCGAGCGTTTCTGAGCTGGGCTCAAAACTAGGGCAGAAAATAGCCTATTACTTATTCATTTTGATGTTTTTGAATGCAAAAAACAAGCAAACATAAGTTCACTTCAGACAACAATATAATAAAATTTAAAAAGCCAGTTCATGACCCCTTTAAACTAAATGCAAATTACTAATGTTGCCTTGGCAATAAATTGAAATAAGATTAGATAGATGGATAGATGGATAGAGATAGATAGATAGATAGATAGATAGATAGATAGATAGATAGATAGATAGATAGATAGATAGATAGATAGATAGATAGATAGATAGATAGATAGATAATAGATAGATGTTGGTCTAGACACTACAGCGATAGATGATATCTGATTGACTAGACCATGAAGTACTTCTGAGAAGCCGTGAAGATGAGCCGGATCCTGCTTAAACTCATCAGGAGGAGAAGGAAGAGGCTCATCAATTAAACACCACAACAGAGGAAGGTGACGTGGGAACTTTAGAAATTTAACACTAATGGATTTGTTTACATATGCTTAGGTCTCGGCTGTTTATTTGGGAAAGGAGTGGCTCACGTGTCCCGTCAGGTAACAGAACGCCAAATCTGTGTCACCATCGTCAATGAGCTTTTGCACAAACCCGTTCAATCCAGGACAACAGAGGATTCACTTTGCAGTGACCTTCATCAATGTTCCTTCATTCACACTGATATTCTGTGTTTCTGCTTTCTGTAAGAAGCCTTCAACAAACTGACAATTACTCTAGAGACGAAGAACGAGAGCAAAGAAACAGTGGGATAAAAAGAAGAGGTTAAATAATGCATCAGTGTAGATGCTTCTTCAGTCCCTGTGTGTGAAGATGAAGGATCATTTGAGGACTGGGCCACTCTTACACAATATTAGCCTGGCAAGCCAGACCTACATCAAGATGTTAGGTCTGGGAACTCACAATTGGCATACCTCGGTCTGAGGGGCGGGATAAATGGCTGTCTATCAATATCCCTCTGCACGCAATAGGTTAGCGCTACAACCAACCAGTGCAATGAACGGCTGTGGCTGAGTGAGTCTCATGCATTTTCCCACCAGCGGAGCTAGTTGATATATAAAACTTTTTCCGAATCCGGTCATCAAAACTTCGAACATATCTTCCTTTTTTAAGAATGACTTAAGTGATGTTCTCTCAACTCCAAGTCATCCAGAGTCGCTGCCAAAGCCGATTCGAAAGACATCTTGTTTGTTTTCAAGTAGCAGGGAAATCACCTATGGAAATCATGGCGCAGAACCATCACAACTCTGCCGTCATTGTGATAAGCCCGCCCACCAACTCTATACACAATGTGATTGGCCTGACCAGAGTTTGGTTTTTCTAATTCGGAAAGCCAACGGAGAGTTGCTAGACCACACTGGCTGCAAAATAATTTCAATATCACATCTGATGAAACATCTCTACTGATTCCCAATATTTTCCTGCAATCTCAAACCACATGCAGTAGACATTGCATTTAAACAGTTAACTTGGTAAAAAACCTTCAGTTGTCTAATTGATAGTTACTGTACACTCTAAAAAACCAATGCTGGGTTGTTTCAAACTTTCAACCCATGTTTGGGTTAAAATATTGAACAACCCAATCGTTGAGTTGTTTTTGTCCAAATTTGACTCAACAATTGGCATTTTTAGCGAGTTAAAGACTTTTAGTATAATTGTACAAGCGTCCATCTTCAGGTCAGGCTATTTTCTGTGACATCTTTACTGATTTTTATAAAGTAAATGAAATGTAGGAATAAATTTGATATTGTTAATAATATTTCCAGATGAACTATAAGCGACTTTGGTTTACGGAATTATCCAGAAATCCTTTTTTTGAAAAATCATGAGCATCAGATTTAATCGATCACGCTTTTGAGGAAGTCATCATTGTATTACATTGCATTATTATATGTTTAAAACTACAGAGCTTTGATCATAAAACTAAGCATTTAAATATCATCTTACTAAAACTTATTATTGGAAGATATTGGGTGACGACTGATATTCATATGAATTTTGTGCAACTAGTCTGATATCACTGATTTACATTACAAACTATCTCAGTTTTTTGTCATGTTCATATCAGAATCTCCTCTGAATACATTTTTCTGACATATTTTTA
Organism: Hybognathus amarus; assembly: GCA_030378365.1. NCBI lineage: Eukaryota > Metazoa > Chordata > Actinopteri > Cypriniformes > Leuciscidae > Hybognathus > Hybognathus amarus. Next base: position 387,896 of record JAQIUQ010006320.1, read on the forward strand.
CTATAGCATACTATATGTATCAAAACTGATACAATATAGGTTTTTCTTGTATATTTTCTCTAAAGCTTTAATAAAAGTCTATTTAAAAGACTACTATTTCATATCATAGGTTTCCAGGGTTAAGATAGAGTTTACTACAACATTTTAAAAATATATAGCTTTTCACATTTTTAGCAAAATCAGTAAATGGTGAGGCGGAGGTCACTTTACAGGTGTGTTCTTATGCATAAAATTGTAAATATTTTAAATAGAAACCATGACATGATCAAATATGAAGAAAGTTCTTACCTCAGGTCTGACAGGATCCTCAATGCCAACAACACATATAGCGGTCAGGTCGGATCAGGATGTTGTTCTCGTCATCCCAGTTGGGCTCGGGGTCTCCAGAGAAGTCTCGATAGGCCACACAGATGGTTCTGAGTCCATCACACGCCATGGGTTCGATGATTTTCTTCACCATCTCGTCCCTGTCCCTCGGCCTGAACCACGCGTGTTTCTCCAACATCGTTCAGAATGAGAGAGCACCTGACCCAAACACACAGAGTCACACGTGAAGCAAGTGACGCATCATTGTGTCCATAACCATTGGGTTATCAATATTTGACTCAACCATGGGTTAAAAGACACAACCCAGCAATCTTCAGCTTGTGCTTCACGTGTCTATTTTCTGTGAAATCTTTTCTGATTTGTATAAAGTAAATGTAAGAATAACTTCAATATTGTTAGTAGTATTTCCAGATGAAAACCGACTTAGGGTTACTTCATTATCCAGAAATATTATTTTTTAAAAAAAATCATGAGCATCAAATATGATCAATCAGGCTTTTGAGAAAGGTTCATTTGTTGAAGAATCTGCACCAAATTGCACATCTCAAATGATTCCAGGCACAGTAATTCAACATAATGACCTTCATTTGCTATCGAGACATTGAAATGCTTTTATGAAGATTGCAGATGGACATCAGAGAGCTGATGAAAGGCACTCACTTTTTAAGGATGATTTCAGACGCTCCTTTGCTGTACATCCTGAAGTTTCCGTCGGGAAGCTTGATGACGGTGCTCATGGATTTCCTCGATGAGTTGAACGTGCTAAACCTTGTAGAGTTTCTCCTCTGGGATCTGGTTGCGGACGGTCTGGTAGTCTCGCTTCAGGTCCAGAATCAGTCCCAGAAGGCCACACTCGGTTTTGTTGCCCACTTGTTTGGGAAGACCTCCTTCTTTATCTGCAGGCTGGAGCGGTAGAAAGCCAGAGAGGAGAGTTACACAAGCTACATACTGAATTTAAGTCACGTCACGTCAAATCAAGTCACGTCATGTCTCACGTCACGTCAAGTAAAGTCATGTGACGTCATGTCAAGTCATGTAACGCCAAGTCACGTTAAGTAAAGTCATGTGACATCAAGTAAAGTCATGTGATGTCAAGTCCTGTCATGTCAAATCAAGTCACGTCATGTCTCACGTCACGTCAAGCAAGTAAAGTCATGTGACATCAAGTCACGTCATGTCAAGTCACGCCAAGTAAAGTCATGTGATGTCAAGTCACATCATGTCAAGTCATGTCACGCCAAGTAGACATGTGACGTCAAGTCAAGTCACGCCAAGTAAAGTCATGTGACGTCAAGTACACGTCATGCCAAGTAAAGTCAGAAGACTCCAATCAAACTTTGATTTGTAGAATTCATTCAAGAATGTATGAAATTTGTTGCATGAACCTGGTAAACTTTAAAACTAATCTGTTACATTTATAACACACACACACACATATATATATATATATATATATATATATATATGTGTGTGTGTGTGTGTGTGTGTGTGTGTGTGTATTACAATATATACAGTATTTTTTCTTGTTTTAGTATTATTATTTATTTCCTATATTATAACCTCTAAGCAAAGTGTTTTGAGACAAACACTTTTTTTAAAGAAAATGTTTTCACACTGATGGCAAAAAATATATATTTTGAGAGAGATTTTTTTTATCAGAAATAATTTTAATTTTTTTTAATTTATATTTTTCATGTTCTATGAGAAAATACTTTCTCTCACAACTTTTTTCAGTCTCAAATATTAATATGTTTTGCTATTGGTATGAAACATATTGCTTTTCTCTCAAACATTTTATTTTCTCTTCTTTTATTTTCTTGCATGTAAAAAAAACACAATCCTAGCTTCATCGTTATTTAGATGTTTTCTACTGATAAAGTATGTTTACCAGCTGTTTAATTCATAAAATTGAATAAAAATTGAAAAATGTATTCTATAGGCATGTAACAAGACCCTCATGTCACGATTTGATACATTATCACGATACTGAACTCACGATACTCCAAGACACATGATAAAAGGTTTACAAAAAATGTATATGCTTTAATGCCATCACTGACTAGATATTTAAAATAATGTAGGACACTTTTACTGGTAACATCAGACACCTGGTAATGCCACAGATATTTCCCCACTGCATTATTATACAATATATTCAACATTATATGCAGTTTAATGTAGTTCTGACACTAAAACTTTTTTTTCTCACACACTCTTTATTTATTATTATTATTATTATTATTAATTCTTTATTCCAGACCATTCCATATCACAAAGTAAAGAAACAGAGAGCAAAGAATAACATACAAACCTAGATTTTTATAAAACAAACAATATTTAAGAACATACAAACTTGAGTTCCAGTGCTTCCAGAACCAGGAGGAATACCTTGGATCCCTTAATGTAGGATCATTTAAGACAATTATGATTGTATTTTTCAAATCACCCAATTGACACGTGAAATTATACATATACTGTAAGTCCTTAACACAACATGCAAAGTAGAAACATCACTAGATAAGAACATTTGGCTTGCACTTGTCCACCTTCGGCGTTTAAGCAAAATGTTAAATGCATTATTAAATGCCACCTGAAGCTTTTACATTTTAGCTTTACTATATCTGCACTATAAATATGCCATGTAAAATGACATACAGTAAGCTCTAAAAGTACTATTTTAACATCACCTGTGATATTTTCTAGGACAACCTTATATTTTTAATGATTTTTGAATGGAAGTTCCCCAAACCGGAAGTGCCATCCATAATTCAAAACGCAGTAAGATCCTCAGGAATATGGTGGATAATATCTCATATTTGCTCACCTGGGTCATTCAAAACTGCTCATGCGTTTGATGCGGATTTCATTGCACCCTTTATTCCTCATAGCTGGCATTGAACGCTCTCCTGAACAGCTGTCCTCTCCCTGGTCAACACACACTCCTATGAACCACGACATATGGCAAAACATGCACTGGCAGCAAATACTTCCTCTTTGCGGCCCCATTCGTCTCCTGATCTCCACACGGGCCCTCGCTCTGCTCTCCTTCTCACCGCAGGGCCCTCGGTGTCTCCTAGACCTAGAAGGTCATTTTCATATCACCTCTTTGATTTCCCAGCGTTCCCTACCTTGGCAGGCCATCAGGGGAGTTTAGGCCATGCCAAACCTGACTGGCTTCAAGGTATAGTTCACCCAAAAAAATTAAATTATCCAATGATTTATTCGCCCTCAAGTCATCCTAGATGGATATAACATTTTTCTTTCAGACGAATACAATCAGAGTTATGTTCAAATATGTCCTGGCTCTTCTAAGATTTCTAATGATAGTGAATGGCTTCAAAGTGGAGGTCCATCAAAGTGCATCTATCCATCATAAACATGGATCTATCCATGATAAAAGTGCATCTATCCATGATAAAAGTGTATCTATCCATTATAAAAGTGCATCTCTCCATCATAAAAGTGCATCTATTCATCATAAAAGTGCATCCATCCATCATAAAAGTGCAACTATCCATTATAAAAGTGCATCTATCGTCATAAAAGTGCATCTGTCCATCATAAAAGCGCACCTATCCATCATACAGGTGCATCTATCATTATAAAAGTGCACCTGTCCATCATAAAGGTCCATCTATCCATCATAATAGTGCATCTATCATCATAAAGTGCATCTATCCATCATGAAAGTGCATCTTTCCATCAAAAAGTCCATCTATCCATCATAAAAGTGCATCTATCCATCATAAAAGCGCATCTATCCATCATAAAAGCATATCTATCCATCATAAAAGTGCATCTATCATCATAAAAGCGCATCTATCTATTATAAAGTACATCTATCCATCATAAAAGCGCATCTATCCATCATAAAAGTGCATCTATCCATGATAAAGTCCATCGATCCATCATAAAAGCGCATCTATCCATCAGAAAAAGTGCATCTATCCATGATAAAAGTGCATCTGTCCATCATAAAGTGCTCCATACAGCTCTTTGGGGTTAATAAAGGCATTCTGAAGTAAAGTGATGGGTTTGTGTAAGAAAAAAATCCATATTTAAAATTTAGCAACTAAAATAACTAGCTTCCGGCAGACGGCCTACGCAAGTCAAATGTTTAGGTGAACTATCCCTTTAAATGAATGAGTGGCAGGCCGAGTCATCGTGGAGAGGCTTTGGCAGAGTCTCTGAACCACATGGAGCGGCTGCAGCCGGACAAACCACTTTGCCCAAAATGAGTCACAACTTATCAAACACGAGACAGCAGGATATTTCACCTTGTCATGGGCAAGAAGAAAAAAAATTATCCCTATTCTCTTAATGAGTGATGGGTGTGTTTTGTCTCTATTCTTTTAATGAGTGATGGGTGTGTTTTGGGCGTAACATGGAATAAACCAATAAGAGTCTGTTCTCCCATTCCCTTTTAAAGCCAGTTGTGCTCGTGCCATGGCGAATTCGCTATTTACATGGAGGACTTTTCAAGCGTAAAAAATGAAAAAGTGTCTCTAGTGAGGAAATGAATCTGCTTGTGCGCGACGTTAAAGCGCAAGCAGACCATCTCCTGGGCAAAGTGTAGTGCGTTCTGGACCCATCTGTAGGCTACTAACGCGCCCTTTAATTAACAAAGAAAATACTGCGCCATTGACTTTAGAGCAGGTTTCGGTTGGTCAATGGCTCAGTCTATTTCAGCTCCTCAATAAAGCAACAGTCCATCACTGACCCTGAACACACACCTGGTTTCAGACCAGCAGCCCATGGGCGCACAGATGGACACAAATGCATTTGCTATTTAAACAACTTGGGCAGGATGTGAAAATGAAAATTGCGTCGGGCTGAAACTAGCAAAACATCGCGCCTTGCAGGTGTATGATAGGGCCCATAAAGTTCAAATTAAAGTAGCGACTGAAAGACTCCAGTGATTGTGTCTCTATGATGTCTGCTGGGATACCTCAACGCATTCTCATCCTTTCGCGTCATATAGAACGCTATATGACAAAACGGCGCTATACTTCGCGCATGGCACCCGTTATCGTTAATATAACATGCGCTGTGATGGGTAGGTTTAGGTGTGGGGTAGGGTAGGGTAGTCTCATATTACGCTAAAGGATTTATGACGCCTTGAGTTCGCATGTTGTATAAACGATAAAGGGTACCATGTGCGTAGTATAGCGCCGTTTTGTCGTTTTAATGCACAAACGATGCCTGTAAAGTCAGACAAAATAAAGGCGACAAGTCAGATTTCAGATGCCATGGGATTTAATGACCACAGAGAGTGACAACAGTGGAAGACGAGAGAGGACCAGGCCTAGGACTTTATGACATGTTATAATATTTAAATGCGCCAGTCATCCATGAGGGGCCGTCGCTTACTTCCACTTTGTTGTTTATGAGTTCCAGTGTGAAGTCACTGAACCAACTTTGTTAAAGGCCCCCTGAAATCAAAATTTAGTTTATCTTTTAGTATGAATATGTTAACATAAGGTTAACGAATAAGCTGGTGTATTCCCCACAAAAAAAGACAAAATTCGCATTTAGGAGATATAAGCATTCAAAACGTACAGTCTCTCACTTCCGCTAAAATGGATCAGGGATTTTATGACATCACCGCGACTTCAGCTTCTCATCACATCTCCTGTCCAATCAAATGCTCTCTAAAAACTGAAGCTCCCCCTGTGCTAAAAACACCACCTGGCTGAAGCGAGCGTTGGCAGACAGAGCAATATGGGTTAAAGTCAAGATCTATGTTCGGTTGCTCAAACGCTCACATTTTATTCAATGTGTGTCAAACGCTTTTTTTACTTCGTTTTCCAGCGACTAGAATGGCTAGAATTTATTCAAATCCCACAATTGAATCCAAAGTATCATTAGTGCTTGGATTCGCTTCCATGGTGCTGTCAGTCTGTGAGGTGAACTAAACGCTATTGGCTATTTGAAAAGGGAAAGGAGCTATTAAATATGTCCCGCCTTAACTTCCTATTTCAGTGTAAATTAGGTCAACGCATCAAACAAAGCTACGCGTTCCAGTGGGCCTTTAAAGTTAATGAACCTGTTCCCAGATTCCCAGGGAGAAGCCGATTAAACACAACAGTTTAAATAAAACACAAGCAACATGTAAACCCCAAACTGATACTTTGTGCTCAAACACACCTTTGATACAAGAAGGTCCAACTGCAATTGTCTTTAATGTAACTAAGAATCCAGAGTTTACAAAACACACAGTAGCCGGTGACCTAGAGAACAGTGCTGAAACACACACACACACAGACCGCCACATACACACATGTAACCTCCAATCAAGAATTGATGGGATCCCGGGAACATGACATCAGTGTCCGCCCTGACCTCTCCAACTACAGGGCCAGAAGGTCTGATGGAACATGTGGTGAAGAAACCCAGAGCTCCGACTACCGGCTGAAGTATCAGTGTTCATGTTTATCGCCTGTGCCGTGTGTCCTACTCACATTGCAGGATTCCACTAACTCTTCCGTAGTGCACGCCGGTGAGACATGCTACATACATTATGAATGGCAAATCTGTATCAAGTACAGGTAAAAGTTTCATTTAACATTGGACAGCTGCTTCAGTTTAGGTGGGCAGCCGTTCTGGAGTGTGTTTCCAGTATAACGCAGTAACTTGCTGCTTCACGACTACTATAGTGCAATGCAACGTTGAAGAAATCATCTCGCTAGTCACGACTGTTTCCCGAAACCATATTGTCGCAAATTGGTCGTTCAACCACGTTGACTAATGATGTCACGCAGGTGTTGGAGTAATAATACTTTTAATGAAACTGAGATCGAAATAATGTGAGATGTTTTCATTTAAATTGCAGACATGCTTCTGAGGAATATTTGTCAGTTTTCTCAGTTATTTTGCTTTATTTCTAGATTCAATCATAGACTCGTTCTTACACACTAGGGGCCCTATTTTAACGATCTGAAATGCAAGTGTAAAAGCGCAAAGCGCAAGTAACTTTTTTGGGCGGGTCCCGGCGCAGTTGCTATTTTCCCGGCGGGATAAATGCCTCTTGCGGCTTACGCAAATCTAAAAGGGGTTGGTCTGGACTAGCTTTATTATCCATAGGTGTGGTTTGGGCGTAACGTGAAATAAACCAATCAGAGCGTCATCGCGCACATACCCTTTAAGAACAGGTGCGCATGTTGCATGACGGATTGTTATTATAACGGCGGGTTTACCAGGCACGCGCCAGGAGCATTCACAGCCGATGAGACCGACGTTCTTGTCAGGGCAGTAAAAGACAGATAAGTGATGTTGTATGGGGATGGGAGAAACCCTCGCACATCAGCGTCGGTTAAACATTATATAGGCCTACGTATGTTTCTTGCCACTATTGGGCAAACAGGTCTGATCCTTTAGTACTACAATTAGCCTTAAAAAATGGGTAAAGGTTTTTTCATCTTCATGTAAACCACAATGATTTCCCTCATGTGTTAATATTTTTCCTTGTTATAATGTTATAAAAAACTGCTGCATCTTGATGAGAGAATCAAAGTGTATGCGCATTATGCACCCGCTACATTATGGCCAAGCATGCGCGCTTAAAATAGCATTATGAACAACACGCAACATGCCACTGACTTTAGACCAGGTTTTTTTCTGGTCAGTGGCGCAATTGTTTTCTGGAAGTGTAAAATAGCACCAGGGAATGTTTGCGCCGAAACACGCATTCTTTTGCGCCGATCCGCCCAGGGAGCGCAAGTTCATTTCCTAGTTTTCCGACGTGCGTCTTTTGAGGGAAAAATCCAGTAGTCACTTTAGACATTCTACTAATTATAAGTAACTTTTCAACTACATGTCAACTAACTCTCATTAGAGTATTAGTATATTATAGTAGACTGTCAGTAGACTGTTAGGTTATGGTTAGGTGTTAGGGTTCGGGTTAGGAGAATACGTTTATTTGTAGTCGCCAAGTTACTTACAGTCAGTTGAATGTCTGGTGGGGGACCAACAAAATAAAGTGTTAGCAGATATTAAGCTGACAGTCTATTAATACTCTAATGATAGTTGACATGTAGTTGAAAAGTTACTTATAGTTAGTAGAATGTCTAAAGTGGACTATCGAAATAAAGTGTTACCAAAAATCCCGCTTTGCGCTCGTGCAAAATAGGAATGACACATGCGTTTGTGTATACAAGTCATTTGTGCCGGGTGCAAGATAGAGCCCTACAGCTCGTTCTCACATGGACACTTTTTTAGAAAACGGCGCATTAAATCTCTTGACAAACTCAAAGATGTAAATGACATTAGTATGTATTCTAAATCAAATATATAGATTGCACTAAATGTCAGATTGCATATTTTGCTCAAGATCAGGATTTATTGAGTCCACATGTCATGCGAAACTAGAAACTCTGCTTCTAACCACAGGTTGAGATCTGTTTCTCAAACACACAATTCTGCGAAGCTGTTTGCGAATGTTTGTAGGAACGATGGTTTTGCGAAACAGCGACTCTTTGAACTGCTGATAACGCCAGAACTCGTGACTATAGTTGTCTAATGATGCTTTTGGGAACTCCCTCTGGTTGTGTTCCTGTCATTTAAGTCGGAAGCAATGCTTTTTATTTTTCCCAAAATTGCTAGTTATGTTACCACAATGGACTACTAGTTAATGGACTAAAACATTTTTTTTTTTTTGTCAAAGAAGGTGTCCCCCACCTTGCTTTGTGTTCCTGCTCAAATGTCTTGCCTGCAAAAACTGCTTCTAAATCTCTCATTATCAGCGTTGGGGAGTAGTTAACTACAAGTAGCGACGCTACTAACTTAACTAAATTTTTCAGTAGCTTGGCAGTAGCTCAGTTGCTTTTTAAACAGTGTAGCTTTTCCAGTAGCTAACTACTTTTTGCAGCAAGTAGCGGTGTAGTGTGAGCAAAAGCTACATTGCTACATTGTCGAGCCTGCGCGAATCAGCGCGATGCAAGGATATTCTTCTTCTTGTTAAATTACAAACAAATTTTTTGCCATTACCGTCCACCTGTTGTTTAATCACGCATCTTGCGGCTAACGGTTCACTGATGTATAAGTGGGTTAACACACCCATATTATGATTATATAGCAAGATGTGACGGCAGATTTGGAGGATGGAGAAACAACTAACGTTAATTACCCATGGCTTTATTTGTCCAAGTTCAATCAGTATTTTTGAGAAATGTTCTACATGAAATTTACATTTGGATATATATTTCGTTCTTGCAACGTTGTAGGCTATTTGTTGCACTTTTGACAACAGTCAGAGATATTTTAGTGTTGTGTGTAATAAAACAATACTCTTTGAAATCGTAATTGCATTGCCTTGTTTTAAACACTAAATATTTTACTTAAAACATTCCTCAGACACTTATTCAGTTATTTATAATATACGTTGTTCAAAAAAAGCAAAAGTAGTTTCAATGTAGCTAGCTACTTTTTGATAGTAACTTGTAGTGTAGCTAACTACTTTTCCAAACAGGTAGCTTGACTGTAGTTAAACTACTTTAACTTACGAGCAGCTTGTAGCTTGTCAAACTACAGTTTCAGAGTAGCTTCCCCAACACTGCTCATTATGCTATGCTGTTGGATTCAATCATTCTCAACTATTTTTCTTTCAATAAGCACAGGTTTGGTATTTGTTTTGAAAACTGATTGATCGTAGACCTCATTAATCTGAACACATGCACCTGAGGTGAATAAGCATGAGCTCCGATCAATGAGGCCTATGATCAATCAGGTCTAAAAACTAATTCAAAACCTGAAGAAAACAAGCTGACAAGAAGATTGAATCCAATATGTGATGATAATATAGCATAACAGAGATTTACAAGCAATTATAAAAACCTGGACATTATTGATTTGAAACACCGAATTGGGAAAATGGTTTTCAGCACTGCAAGGGTTAATAAATGATTTTCCATCAGGATGAGTTGGGAAGGACTTTGAAAAGTTTCTGAAGCAGCTCTTGAGTTTAGGGATGAGGAAAAGTTACATGCGATAATTACATAATGTTGCAGTAAAGCATGGTATCTTGCGGGATCTCTCCAGAGATGAAGAGTTCTGCTCATTTCAGTCTGTTAAAACAAGATGTCTGGAATGATATGCTTATCTGTGTATGGTTATGAGAGCTCTCAGCGCGGTCTCACGGGACGGGTTCAGTGCGCAGTGCTAGTCTGCTAAGAGGAGGCGTTCGCTAGGCCCGTTTCAGCTCATCTGCTTCTTAAAGCAAGATCAGGGACAGATCTGATTCCAGCTCACAGAACCGAGAGTTTTTTCATAACTCATTGTTTAGAACCATTTCCTTGCAGACAGTTCTTTTATGGAAATCAAGCCTACCTGGCGCTCAAAAATACACAGCGACTATTCTGCAGCATTCCTGACTTTCAGAGAACACACATGGAACACACACGTGAAAAGGCAAAGACAGTCCTAACTCCAATAAACTAGGATTTCATCTCTGTGTAAATATGATACACTTTCAGCGATTTCGGTAGCACTTTTCAATAAGGTTCATTAGTTAAAATTAGTTAACTAACTTAGTTAACATGAACTAAGAATGAATAATACTTCAGCATTTATTAATATTAATTTCAACATTTACTCATATGTGATGCGATCTGGGAAAACCCACCACATGGTGAAATTTGACATAATACAGGTTTTGAGACCATATTAAAGCTGAGTTCAAGCCCTTTCAAAATCTGTTTTTATTAGTGGTGCTTGCAAAGCAACACTAGTGTTCTCTTGCATACTTAATATTTTTATTTTTTTTAAACTTCCGCCGCTTTTTGGCGCGCTACTCCTCCCGCAGCTTTTGTCACAGACCCATGGGTGAGGCGTCGAATTGGACCGGCTCATTTAGGAGAGGTGTGCTATGACTTTTATAAGCGATTGGGGGTACGATGTTCGCCCCAGGGCGAAAAGCGGCCCAAAAATCCCATTGACTTAACATTGCGATGAACTTTGACCCTCGTAGCTCGGAAGAGAAGGTCGCAGAAACGTGTAATTTACCACATTTGAAAATGACAGGCTCTGTAAGCCACACAATGGGGTAAAACTTGCACCCCTGGGGGGCAGGAGCAGCCCAAAGTTTCCCCATTGACTTACTATGGTGTAGCACCAAGCCACACCCTAGCAACCACCCAGAACACCTTAGCAACCACCCATAATACCCTAGCAACCGCATAGCAACACCATAGCAACCAACCAGAATACCCTATCAACCGCCTAGCAACCACCACAGAACACCGTGGCAACCACCCAGAACACCCTAGCAACCGGGTGGTGAGTTTTGCCACTGCAAGCACCACTTCACATTTTCTTCTGGAAATGTACATTCTAGTTTATTTTATCGTTTGTCTGTAACAAAGGTTATAGGTTATATCAAGTCGGCTGATCTCTGTAATTTTCAGAAATGGATTTTTGAGAAAAACAGTTTTAATTAACGGTCACGTCCTGCAAGCGGAACGACTGACGCTCCCTTTTTATTCCTTTTCCCAGAATGCATTTTGAAAAGTAGTGTACAACCGATGGTCACCAGCCCTACATACCATCATGCATTGCGCTGATTCGTAAAAATAAGTTATAATCATGTGTGGAGTAGCGGATTATAACAGAAACGGACAGAAATGACTTTTAGTTTTTTTAAAAGGGTGATGAACTGTGAGATCAAATTTTCCTTGAGCTTTTGACATCTAAGAGGTCATCATATTATAAGAATATCCTGTAAGTTTCAGAACTGAAAACTGCATTTTTAGTCCAATAAAAGCTTTTATTGACACCAGCCTCAGCCAACGACTAATTTTTCAAAGTGGGGAACTATGACGTCAAAGAGGATAAAACACCACCCCGCAGAAGAAGATCAACGCTTACTTCAACACGGCCAGTTTAGCCCCGCCCACCGATTCTCGCATTACACACATAGCTAAATAACATAGGCCTCCTCGTGATGACAAACCGGATCGAGCTACCGAGCAATACAAAATATTGTGCAGTGCCTGGTTGTGGAAGAAGACAGTCGCTGCATAAGCTTCCTCTGGATTCCAATAGGACTGCATGGATAAACTTTATTTTTAATGATGTTCCAGCTGATGAGGGTAAAACATTGTCCGTCTGTTCGCTTAATTTTACTGAGGATTGTTTTGTAAACAAGACTGGATTTGCAGACCGATTAAGTAAAGAACGGTGGTTTGCCGTCTATATTGGATCTGACAGGAATGGTGCAACACACGGACTCTGGGTCGAACATGTATGGGGCGAATCATTCCGGATTGCCATTTTACAACATTGGACGTTTTCAAAACAATTTCCCCCATGTGCACCAAAGGGTGAGTCAAAACTCATTATAATATGCAAAACTGTTATCCACTCACAGCAGTGGGCGTTTACTTCCAAGTCTTCAGTGCGAGACGCCCATAAAAACCAAGCGTTTTTCAGCTAGGCTCAAAACTAGGGTAGAAAATAGCCTATTACTAATTCATTTTGATGTTTTTGAATGGAAAATCCAAGCGAACGTCATAAGTTGACCTCAGACAACATTATAATAAAATTTAAAAAGCCAGTTCATGACCCCTTTAATTTTGGAGAAATAAGCTCAATATAATGTAAAAAAAATCTATTTAGCATAGAGCTAGCTCGGCACCAGCTGACAGATTATGTAATCAACGGTGGCACGAAGACAATCGAGTAGTGTACCGAAAGTGGTGTTTCTATTATGCTGGTGAGCTCACTATATAGTGCTCTACTCTCTACCCCCTACGGTAACACTTTATTTGAAGGGGTGTGCATTAGATTGACATGACACTGTCATAAACATGACATAACACCTGTCATGAACATGAAGGAGTCTTTATGAATGTTTATGACTGTTGTCATTAAGTGTCATTAGGTAAATTATTACACTTTAAATGCAAAGCTGACATTGTTTAAAATGTCTTTGTCATGACAACTTGACATTAACAAAGACAAAAAATGTCTTTGTTATGACAACTTGACATAACCAAGAAATCATAACCTGTTAACCTGTAATGTGTTAACATTACATTACCCTATCTTATGTTATGGTTGGTTTTAACTTTGGCGCGTCTTGACACCATTATAACTGTGACATGAATATTTGACTTGTCCTCAAGTAAAGGGGAACACATTGTACTAGTTATAAAGATGTCATTAAGGGTCATTACACTGTCAAATGCTTTAACAACAGTGTCATTAATATTTCCCTTTACCTCAAGTAAAGTGGAACACATTGGACTAGTTATGATTTCTTGGTTAATGTCAAGTTGTCATAACAAAGACATATCTGTATTTGTTAATGTCAATTGTCATGACAAAGACATTTTAGACAATGTCGACTTTGCATTAAAAGTTTCATAATTGACCGAATGACACTTAAAGACAACAGTCATAAACATTCATAAAGACTCCTTCATGTTCATGACAGGAGTTATGTCATGTTTATGACAGTGTCATGACAGCCTTATGCACACCCCTTCAAATAAAGTGTTTTTGCTGACGTTGTGCTAGCTTGTGGTGTAATGTATTCCACTGCCTGGCCAAAAGGAAAGCCGCCATTTGCAGACTCTATAGAGTTTTAGAGTCCAAAAATGAATGCAACTCTTGATGGAAATAAATGTTGTGATTTTGCATAAGGATGTCGAAACAATGATATGACGAATGCACACTGTAATCTAGTAAAAACTAAATGCTAAAAGTGTGCAAAAGGCTAAAAGCACCAGTGTGCAACTTCTTTGATGCCAAGGCTGGCAGTGTATATGAGTAATATCTTGTGTTTTTACATTAATAACATTAAAGTTTATTGTTTGCAAAGCACTTGTAGCAGAAATAACACTGGTTTTTAGGGATTTTTTTTTTATCTCTTACCAGTATTTTAGTAGTGTAGGCGCTGTTGAGGGCTATAGCATTGACCAGTATCTCCAGGGTTTTGGCTGGGATGGAGCTGGGCTCTGGTATCGTCTTGTAATGGAAATCCCCCACAAAGCATTGCACTGCTGTCATGCGGTTGGTGGTCAGCGTCCCAGTCTCTGTCTGAGCAGATCGCAGTGGCATTGCCCATGGTCTCGCAAGCGTCCAGATGGCGGACCAAATTGTTATCCTTCATCATTTTCTATCAGCACAGACAAAAAAAGTATTAGTCATATTTGTAGAAAATCACCTAATATAACATGTCGTGGTAGAGTACATTCTGTATATGCCTAAAAACTGTCCACTATACCTACTTGAAAATTTTGAATATTGTGCAAAAGTTCATTTATTTCAGATATATAACATTTTTCAAGAAAAACAAGAACTTTTCACAATAATCTAATTTAGAATTTTTGCTGATTAATGCTGATTATTGGCTGATTAATAGGTGATATTGACATACATAATAAAAGAAAAAAAAACAGTGCTGATGGATGCAAGAATGTGAATAGGATATACTCTGAATCAGTGTTGGCATTACAAGTGTTCCTATGATGCTCAAAATCGCTCTCTGGGTAATCAGCTCATTAGGTTAATTTAATGTCAAAGTATTAAAGGATAACTTCAGAATGAACATTTCTTGATCATTTACTCTCCCCCATGCAATCCAAGAAGTTCATTGTCTTTGAACTTCTTTGAAGTGGAAAAGAAATGAAGGCTTTTGAAGAAAATATTCCAAGATGTTTCTCCATATAGTGACTTCAGCAGTCACACACGGGTTGAAGGTCCAGATATGAGTTTCAGTGCAGCTTCAAAGTCTCAACACGATTCCAGCTGAGGAATAAGAGTCTTATATAGACAAACCACTGAACATTTTATTACAAAAATAAACATTTATATACTCTTTTTAACCACAAATGCTCATACAATATGTGATCACGTTGAAAGATCAAGCGTGACGTGGGCGGAAGTGCAGACCATATTGTTTACAAAGCCAACGTGCAAAGACTAAGTCAGACTGAATTTACAGGCTAAATCAGGTTACAGCGTTACCTTTCCAGACGTGATTACTGTTACGTTATCTGTGGCGCATCAGTGCTAGTGCAAGACGAGCATTTGTGGCTAAAAGTGTATGTTTTTTCAGGGCTGTCAGTTAAACGCATTATTAACGGCGTTAATGCAGAACCCATTTAACGGCTGCAATTTTTATTGCGCGATTAACAGTCTTTTTGTAGTTTTCTTTCACATGCTTTTGCAGCAGGACGCGGCATGCGCGCTACACTATGAAACCCATTCATGTCAATGGCTTGCGCCATACGAGGACGTTTTGTTGCTTCGTCGAACAAAGCGCAAGTGAATCTAGCTACACCATAAACAAAACAACAGGCATGCCGCACACACTCGTTTGGGCTTGCAAGACGGCCAAATAGTTGTTTAACGTTACGTTTTGAGTGGAATGATGAGCACAAGACGCCGAAATGGATGCCAATAAAATTCTGAATGGAAAGTTTACTTTTAAAAAGTTGCCAAATGGTTTCTTTGACAAGACCAACGTGATCTGTGTGTTTTGTTGTTGTGAACTGAGCTATCATCATCGCAGCACGTCTAGTCCGAAATACCGCTTGATGATGGCCAAGCACACACACACGACAGATGATGCGAATTCTCCGCCCCCTCGTCAATATCATGACTTTGTCAGTATTTCTTTCACCCTTTTATTAATGGACAGTGTTACATTGTGTGAGAGATTATTTGCTCCAAGTGAGAATGTTAGTGTGAAATTGAACACAGTATATGCCAATGTTGTTTTCATTAAAAAAACATTTGCACAAAGCAAGCCGATCCACTTTTCCATGTTGATAAGAGCATTAAAATGAGAAAAAATAATGGGACAAAAAGAAATCAAGAGACATTTAGAATAGATAAAAATGTGTGATTAATTGTGATTAATCACAAGTTAAAGGAGAACTCCGCGAACAATGAACCTTTGGTATAATTACACATCGGTACCTAGTCAATCGTTCTCTGAGATTTGTTTTCATGATAATTCGAATGTAAAGAGTTTTATCTCTACAAACTGTTTAGCGTATAATGCTAGCATTGGGGGCATTGACTAAGTAAAAAGAAATCGCTAGTTTATACCACTAACAAGGCTCAAAATAGCCCCACACTAACACAGTAACATAATGAGTGTCCATACATGCAAAACGAAGCATTGAGAACTTTGTAAGTGTACAAGACCGTTTAATAAGAAGATACTTTATAAAGACAATTTGCTTCGTGTATACACAGCAGGCGCCATCTTAGAATATAGTCTCGATAAGTCAATCCCCGAACGCCGTTCATACAGTTCAGAAGTTCGCTGAACTTCATACAGTTCAGATCACTCAGCACGACGTTCGGGGATCGACTTATCGAGACTATATTCTAAGATGGCGCCTGCTGTGTATACACAAAGTGAATTGTCTTTATAAAGTATCTTCTTATTAAACGGTCTGTACACTTACAACAGTTCTCAATGCTTCTGTTTTGCATGTATGGACACTCATTATGTTACTACGTTAGTGTGGGGCTATTTTGAGCCTTGTTAGTGGTATAAACTAGCGATTTTCTTTTACTTAGTCAATGCCCCCAGTGCTAGCATTATACGGCTAAACAGTTTTTAGAGATAACACTATTTACATTCGATTATCATGAAAACAAATCTCAGAGAACAATTGAACCAGGTACCAATGTTTTATTAGACCAAAGGTTCATTGTTCGCCGAAGTTCTCCTTTAACTATGCGATTAATCACGATTAAATATTTTAATCGTTTGAGCAGCACTAGTTTTTTTTATTTTATTTTTTTATAAAATGTCCGCTGGTGTGTCTAGATAAGACTTTTATTCTTCGGCAGGGATTGTGTTGAGACTTTGAAGCTTCATTGAAACTCATATCTAGACTTACCGAACCATTGCACCCCATTGAAGTCACCATATGGAGAACATTCTGGAATATTTTCCTCAAAAACCTTCATTTCTTTTCTACTGAAGAAAGAAAGACATGAACATCTTGAATGATGTGGGGTTGAGTAAATTAGCAGGACATTTGAACTCTGAAGTGAACACTCCTTTGAGCTACATCTAGACAGCGTGTATTCGTCATGTACCTTCACAGAGTAGGCCAGAGAAATGGTAACAGCAAGCGGAAGGCCTTCGAGAACCGCGACCACCAGGACAGTTACACCAATAATAAAGAATTTGACAAAATACTGAATGTAGACTGGAGTGCACTCCGGCAGCCACGGCCTCTTCTGAAGCACAAAGTTCTCGATTGCGAAGTAAAGCACCAGGATGATGACTGTAATGGCAGACATTACCAAACCTGAGGACCAGACCACAATAAACACGGCATTAGAGCTCCACTGCGATGATAAAACACCAAACCTGTAAGTCCTAATCCTCCAAACACCCGAAAAACACGCAGCACCTGCTTTGCCGATTTGCACAGCCAGCTTTGTCAGTTTTCCTTGCAGAACGGATTTCTCTTTCTTGGAGACGTTGGCTTTCTTCTTCTCCTTTTCATCGGTTTCTCCTCCCTCTGCGCTCTTCAAGGGCTGCATCTCCATCGCAGCAGCGCCATCTTGCTTTTTCACTGTAAAGAACCACAGAAAACATGAGTTGGTAATGGGCCTTTGCTCACTACTAATGCTGAGACCTCGTCGTTGAGGGAATCACCAAATAAGAATAAACACAATTTGAACTCTACCGGTGTGTGTAAGAGAAACGGCTAATTCTAAGCTAATAAAAACATAATGGTTCATTATATAAGGTCTTTATACACCACTGAAAACATAGTTTTGTATTTGATATTGCATTTCTGTCTACAGATCCTCCTAAATATTACACAATACACCTTTAAAATTCCAATACAAGTCAACATTTCAAGATCAGTAATCTTTTATTTTAAGTACTATTACTTTGGTTCGCAAGGAAATTCAGCAAACCACCAAATGAATATGTTATTTTGAATATCTACATTGATCAATGCAATGAGGCGGTGATTGCATTTTACATTTATCCAGGAACTGGATGAAACCCCAATCCTGGTGACATTACATGGTTAAGAGACGTCTGAACAAGCTTTTCATGAGATCTGATGACAGAAGTATCAAGTTATGCGGGACAAACCTCTTAAAGGGACAGTTTACCCAAAAATTAAAGAATGAAAAATTACTCAAACTTATTTTGCATCAAACCTGTATGAATTTATTTCTTCTGTGAGACTAACATTGTCAGTAACATTCACAAAGCGTTTGTTCAATGTCATTTTTTAATAATGTTCTCAAAACTTGCCGTGTCTAAAGTTTTTTAAATTTTACGAACTTTCAGAACATTCAGAGAAACATTCAAAAGTAAGATTCTCATAATGTTGGAACGGTGATGGAATGTTCCCTTAATGATCTCATAAACCAAGATTAAAGGCAATGTTGCAGGTTAACCACCACTATCGATTAATGGGTACATAAATCACCTCAAGATATGTATATAATTTTTAAAAACGTCTCAAAAATGGTGTTAAAGACCAGTTTCTGGAACTAACTTCTTTTTTAACAATCAATTCTGTGATGACGTCACGTTGGGAGAAGAGGAAAGGTGGCCTAGATGCGACGTCAAGTCAATGCAAAGACGTGTTATGTGGTAAAAATCCTGCGGCGCGAATGCAGTGGCAGATGTCGACACGCCTCGTTCACGGGAATGCCGCGAATTAGCGTATGACACGTTAATTGCGAATGATTTGAGTATAGTGCTATTTGTGCATTCACGCGTTTGATGCGAATTCGCGTCTGCTGCCTGAGTTGAAAAATCTGAAATTTGGCGTCAATTCACGCCACGTTAACCAATCAGGAGCCTGCTGCTTGCTCACGTGGTGAAGGATCTGGAATCTTCAATATTTTTTTTGTAATATGACTAAATGCCTGGTGTGGTTCTAATGCACAACAAAGCAAATATTTTATCACTTAAAACTTTATTTCAATATGCGAGACATGTTCATTTGTTTCATGTCACTCTCGATGAATGTCTCGATTGCAACATTAAACAGATGGCCGCAGACGGGTTTCGATTCTGACGAGCGTAAATTTCACTTCGAACTTTTGTTCTCATCCTTTATCGTCATATAGAACGCTATATGAAAAAACGGCGCTATAATACGCACATGGCACCCGTTATCGTTAATATAACATGCAAATCCAAGGCGTAATAAATCCAATAAATCCTTTCACCGTAATATGAGACTGCCCTACCCTACCCACACCTAAACCTAACCATCACAGCGCGTGTTATATTAACGATAACGGATGCTATGTGCGTAAGTATAGCGCCATTTTGTCATATAGCATTCTATATGACGATAAAGGATGAAATATGTTACCCTGATGCACGCAAATTAGTTCGAATCTCCCGGAGAGCGAGACCTTGCGTGTATGCCTCATGAAGCGCATGTAAGATATTGGCCGATTGGCCGATAGATAAAATCGAGAATAGAATTGAACCGTGACCTTAGAATCGAAAAATGTAATCGAATCGAGGTATTGGAGAATCGTTACACCCCTGCTAGATATCTATGCTAATGTTATTCTATCTATCCATCCATCCATCCATCCATCCATCCATCCATCCATCCATCTCATCTATCTATCTCGTCTATCTATCTCGTCTATCTATGTATTTATCTATTTATCTATAATTTGCGCTATCTGAATACTCTCGTCTACTAGTCATCTCTCTAGTCACTCTCAATGCTCTTAAGGCGGGCTTTGTAAATTCTCTCCCCAAGGTGACGTAATGCAATGCATTGTGGGGGAAAGGAGAATCTTTGCAAATCGCTATAAGATAGTACCTACTTTTTCGTATTATATTCCATTTTGTGAATTACCCAACAACATAAAATACAATGGATAACAGTTGTTGCTTATTACCAAAAAGCAAATTGCACAAATTCGTTGAAAAATGAACCCTGCAACACGGCCTTTAAACTTTGGTTGTTTTTTGTCTTTTGTCTGAAACATAGGCGAAATCTTCAGGAAATCATTTATTAATCTAGGGATTGAGAGACAAGTACTGGTTCCTATTCTGAACGAGGTTTCATAAAAACTAAACTAAAATAAATAATAAAAATAACAATATAATAAATAAACAAATACATAAAATGATGTAAATTTTGTATGCACTACCTCTACCTTTGGGATACTTTTATAGAATTGTTGTGCTTTTTGACATTATAACTGAATGGAAATGAGCAACCGGCACATTATTCAAAATATCATCTTTTGTGTTCAGCAGAAGAAAGAAAGTCGTTCAGTTTTGAAATGACACAAGAGTGTGTAAATGATGACTTCTGCTTATTTTTACTTTTGGGTGAAATTTTTCTTTGACGCAGCTTTACACTTAATGTATCTTGTGCACTGTTTGCCACATTTTACAGCTTTATAAACCAGTAATGCCTCCACCATGTTACACAAAACAAAAGATGTCTAAATCCATTAATACAGTGCCCCGAGTTCATAGTCAATTACCCAGTACTCACATACATTTTATGCATACTGTTTTTAATACACTGATATATGCATTGTAGAACTGAAAAACATTCAACTTCTGCATATATTCAACTTTAAGACCTGCACATGATCAGAAACTTGATGGGTGTTCAATACTGAACACACAACACCTAAGCCAGACTCTATCCTGTGAACAAAACTTAAACGCAAAGTATTTATTAATACAAGTAAAGTCCTTTGCTAAATATGAAGCCAAATACATAGATGAAATACATCTCTATTGTCAATATCTGAATAAAACTTTCACTATTACTTGAAATGAATGGAAACCTCTGGACATTTTCATCTGCAAAAGCGTAAGTAACCCCGTTACACTACATGTGAAATACACACTTGATCATTAGAGTGATTGGAGAGTTGGACGAGGACAGGAACCCTGACACACACATGAGAAGCAGAACAAACAGACGAGCTGACATCTGAACCGGTGCGAACGGAGGAATAAAATCATGGTGAGCGCTCAAACCAGCGGTAAAGTGAAAGCAGGTTACCTTTGGTCTGGTTGTTCTCCATATTTCCATCCTGCATTTTACCTAAGATGAAGGCATCCCACACACACACACAGGACAAAAATAACAGAAAGCAGATGATAAAACATTCATCACATGGACATTACAGTGAAATCAAATTAAAAAAGGAAGACAAGAATGAGTAATTATCAACATCATTGTGAGTCACATACATAACACAGAATTGTTTTATAATGACGTTTTGAAGTGTATTATGGCTTTATATCAGATGCAGCATAAGCTACCATCCACATATAGATGTTTAATAATAAATGACTAGTGTGTTTAGGTGCACTGTGTTGATATATGAAGTATATGTGTGTTTGTTTTAACAAAAATGGATGTTCTGTTGTGTGTTTTCATGTCATTTTGACTAGACTGCCATGGAATATCTAATATGTATACATCGTTTAACACTCGTTTTATCTTGGTTTGTCACTATGATTTGTCATAATGAAGAATTGGGAAGTAGTCGTTCAGAAGATATTCCATGGAGGATAAATGGAAGAAAAATACTCAACACAATGAAGGACAAGAGAAACAGCACGACTCTACTGGACATGCGGGAAGAAGAACTGCTACAGAACAGCCATGCAACACATCGGGGAACGGGAATAGCCAAAACATTCAAAACGGATTTATCCCATCACGTGCAGCTACAGAACATGGGTACTTTTAGTGTGGGAACGTTTGTCTGAAACACAGGCGAAATGTTCAGGAAATAATCGATCAATCTATTCAGAGCTGGTTTCATGAAAACTAAAACTTAATTAAATAAATAAATAATACAATATAAAAATAAATTAAATTAAATAAAAAAATTGTATTATTTAAAAAAAATGTACATTCCTAAAGCATAAAATAAAAATATCTATTTTTTAAATGAATTTAATTTTATTAATATATCTATTTATTTAATTAATAAGTTAACATACCAAAAGCAAATAAATTTCCTATCGATTTTTTGCATTAATTGTATTGTGGAATTTATCTTGACTTTTCCTAATTGATGTGTGTGTGCACTGTAAAAATTAATTTGCTTTATCTAATCAAAAATATTGTAGCAACAGATTACAAGCTAAATTATTAATTAAATTTAACAAATTACAATTGAGTAATAATTAATCAAATTAATTCCTTAAAAGATAACCATTTAAACTGAGTAAAACTTACAACAACAACCAAAAAACATAAACTGAAGTCACCATTATGGTGATCGGTGTTTGTTTTTAAAATTACGGTTTTCTACTTTCGTGATTCTGCTTGTTAACATCAGGTGTCTTCAATGTTGACAATATAAAATAAAGAGTTTTTAACTAATCTTTGACGTCTGTCTGTTAGTGAGATATTTTTGGTGTAAACTTTACTCAGTTTAAATGGTTAACTTTTAAGGAATCATTTGATTAATTATTACTCAATTCAAATTTGTTCAATTTAATTAATAATATTGCTTGTAATCTGTTAATCTGTAATCTACAATTCTACTCATTAGAAAAAGCATATTCATTTTACAGTGTGTGTTGGAATATTTACACACATTATTGTATGTATCTGTATGTGAAGTGAGTGATCAAAGATGAATTTTCTCCAGTCTTCAGTGTCAAATGATCCTTCAGAAATCACTCTAATATGATGATTTGATGCTCAAGGCAAGAAACATTTATGATTATTTTCAGTGTTGAAAATAGTTGTGCTGCTGCAGATTTGATACTTTATTTTCGGGATTCTTTGTTGAAGAGCAAGTTCAAAAGAACATTATTTATTTGAAATTGAATAATTTTGTAACATTATGAATGTCTTTACTGTCACTTTTGATCAATTGAATGCACCCTTGCAGAATCCAACTATACATGTATTTAGAAAAAATAAACAATTAACAGTACTATATGCATGCTACAGTTTAACAGTTAAATATTAATGGGATTTTGTTGTAGAATCACAAATTTAAATTATACTTTGCATCAAATTCGCTAGTATCATACATTGTATTCCAACACACCAAAGACACTACACAACAAGTCAGGGTTTTCTTTCCGAATTGTAAATCTACCCACAGTTGCAATGCAATACTTAATGCTTAAGTTTCGGTTATAATCATGTGGCCTATTTCAACAAATGGGATGATCCACATTGTGAATCTGCTGTTGGCATACGTAGAAATAAAGGAACTAAAAGGGTAGAAGAGGGAAGAGAACAATTGAGGAGTTAGCGATCAGAGGGTTCATGCACTGAGAGGACAGGAGAAGGAGATCAATGCCTTGTCCAAATACCCACACTTGCGGTCTTTGCTCTTGAACACTCATCTACTTGCAAGACGTATTTCCTCTATTCGACCCAAGTGTACCCAAGTAGGCGAAAAGACTGCAAGTGTGTGTAGAACTTTTGATTACTCGATGGGACACACTTATAGTCTTGCAAAAACTGCAAGTGTTTACAGAGCTTTTATTTATTATTATTTCAATACTTCTAACTAGGGCTGGGCAATCGATTAATCGCGATTAATCGCATCCAAAATAAAGGTTTGTGTTTACATAATACATGTAGTGTGTATAACTATTTTGTATATATAAATACACACACATGCATGTATATATTTAAGAAATATTTGCATGTATCTACTCTATATATATATTTATACATAATTAATATTATATATAATATATTAAGACCACATTTTTCTTACATATATACATGCATGTGTGTGTATTTATATATACAAAATAATTATACACACTACACAAACATATATTATGTAAACACAAACTTTTATTTTGGATGCGATTAATCGCGATTAATCGTTGCCCAGCCCTACTTCTAACAGAATCTATCTAACAGAAGACACATTTATTATGGTGCTTCTAATTAAGTGATAAAAACAGTTGCAAATGTTGTACGAAACAGGCCTACACATTCCATACTCATCTTTGCACCAATAAAAATGTGCAACACTTTATGATTTTACTACGAAAATATATGTACTTGTTAATTTAAATTACAAAATGTCACGATTTCTGGGCACATGAGTTCCTGAACATAATGCATGATGGGATACGGGTAGCCTCAAATCGGCTTAGATAGTGTGGGTTTATGTGCATTAGGGGGACTTTGGCATTTTGAAGACATGGGACAGTCTTACGCACTTACTCACTGTCAAGAGCGCTCTCAAGTGGCCAAGACCGCAAGTGTGGGTATTCGGACAAGGCAATAGACAACTGGAGAAGGAGAGGCGGAGCCAGTGAGTGACGGACAGCGAAGGCCTGCTCAACCTACCATTGACTAGGCTGGTATTACCAGGGGCATTTGCGCTTGCCGCACCATCGGTAGCTATAGTCGCGATTGGGTGTGAGGAGGGATGCGAGCAGTCTAGCCATAATAATGAACAAAAGTAGCATGGTTATCACCATTAGTACTCTCTCAATACACTGCTGTCAACAGAAAGGTGACTTTGAAAGAATGACATCGATGGGAAAAAACACTGCAACATAAGACAGGTTACACATAATATGGCAGACAAAAAGTCGAGGCACAAAACTACATAATGATCAATGGCACAAACTTCTAGAGTTCCGATTGCTATTTACACAACCAATCAAGGGTGATTAAAAACTAAATAAAACAACCAAATTAAAAGCATGCTAAAAAAAATCAAACCCAAGTACTTCAAATACAACAGTAGGGTGTCAGATTACGAGGCTACGAAACCGTGATCAATCTGATATCATCAATCTATCCGGCCTTGAGGGAATCACCCGTCCATCACAACCTCCCGATCGGCATCTAAGCGGGATCATGGGTGAAATGCATTTCTTTGAATACTTAAAAAGAGCTTCTTTTTAAGTGAAAGATCACGGTTGCTAAAGCAGGGTTCGGGAGGGAAGAGCAGGTTTAGTGGGGTAATAAATGAGTGTATCCTCGGGTACAGAGATGTATACTGTACCTGCCAGCTGATGGCCGTCCTCCAGAGCCTGACCTGTGGCAGTTTGCAGAACAACAAACACATAAGCCTTATGCTGACAGACCGCACATGCCCCCTCTAACCAGAAAAAGCACTTGAAGTAGCCACTGTGTGCTCACGAAAAAACGTTCTACCCATGAGCAGTCTCTCATTAAGGAAAAAAAGAACTGCTCGTTTTGATTAAGACTCTATTTGCTGATCAGGATGTGGGTGATTGACAGGGTGCTGCTGGAGTCCAATCGTAACAGCACACGAATCGAGATATCAAACCTGTGGAATGATTTACGCATCGCACTTTAAAGGGGTCATGAACTGAGAAATAATTGACATTTAAAAGGTCATCATACCATAAGAATATTCTGTAAGTTCCAGATCCAAAAACAGTTTTTATTGAAACCGAGCTCAGAGAACGACTCGTTGGGGAAAGACCGCCTCTGCAGATCAACGCAACTTTGGCCCCGCCCACTGGCGAGTTAGTGAGATGACGAGCGATACAGGATCACTGACTGGACTAAAAATAATATTACTGTTAGGAATGTGGTTATTTTATTTATTTTCAACAGTGTGAATGTCGCAGTTGAGCACCATTTGTTTGTTCACTGTCGATTATTTGCCAAATCAGTGACAATTTCGGCGCAGGGCGAATGGACTCGAACAGTAATGCATGTAGCATTAGCATTATAGAGTCCATGAAATTGTGACTGATTTGCCTAAGAATTGACAGTGAAAAACCAAATAATGCTCAACTGAGACATTCACAGTAACCGTGTTCATTCTAATGCCTGATCTGTGACCAGTGATTTCTTATTATGTAATGATTCATGTACAGTCAGATGATTTTTGTCTATGTGCCGGTAACCAGTGAGTGACTTAATGGTCTTTTATTTCTCTTAGCAGAATGAAAATGTGATTTAAAATGTGATTAAATCACAGCCAATCACAGCAGTGGGCGTTTACACTGAAGTCTCACAGCCAATCACAGCAGTGGGTGTTTACACTGAAGTCTTACAGCCAATCACAGCAGTGGGCGTTTACACTGAAGTCTCACAGCCAATCACAGCAGTGGGCGTTTACACTGAAGTCTCACAGCCAATCACAGCAGTGGGCGTTTACACTGAAGTCTCACAGCCAATCACAGCAGTGGGCGTTTACACTGAAGTCTCACAGCCAATCACAGCAGGGGGCGTTAACACTAAAGTCTCACGGCCAATCACAGCAGTGGCCGTTTACACTAAAGTCTCACAGCCAATCACAGCAGTGGGCGTTTACACTAAAGTCTCATGGCCAATCACAGCAGTGGGTGTTTACACTAAAGTCTCATGGCCAATCACAGCAGTGGGTGTTTACTACTGAACTCTCACAGCCAATCACAGCAGTGGGTGTTTACTCTGAACTCTCACAGCCAATCACAGCAGTGGGCGTTTACACTAAAGTCTCACGGCCAATCACAGCAGTGGGCGTTTACACTAAAGTCTCACAGCCAATCACAGCAGTGGGTATTTACACTAAAGTCTCACGGCCAATCACAGCAGTGGGTGTTTACACTAAACGTCTCACAGCCAATCACAGCAGTGGGCATTTACACTAAAGTCTCACAGCCAATCACAGCAGTGGGCGTTAACACTAAAGTCTCACGGCCAATCACAGCAGTGGCCGTTTACACTAAAGTCTCACAGCCAATCACAGCAGTGGGCGTTTACACTTAAGTCTCACGGCCAATCACAGCAGTGGGTGTTTACACTAAAGTCTCACAGCCAATTACAGCAGTGGGCATTTACACCTAAAGTCTCACAGCCAATCACAGCAGTGGGCGTGAAGTCTCACAGCAGACACGCCCCTTCAAACAGAGTGTTTTCAAATCAGAGGATTAAATCAGGGTAGGAAAAATGTTGTTTTTTTTATTTCTAATTCATGACCATTTTTTATGTGAAAGCCAGGAAACATTATAAAATAAAAAATATAAGGCAGTTCATGACCCCTTTAATACTTTGGGTTAAAGGTTTGTTCAAACCATGAAATGCGAGCAATAGTAAATACACGGACTGGGCAGAAGTTTGGAAAAAATCATAATTATTCCAAATTATTCTGATAGTTTTGCTAAAACAGGAAGAGTTTTGTCGATTATAAACTGGGTTTTCAATTTATATCCGTATGCGTTATTTCTCCCAGTGTCCTGTTTTTGTGAGGTTTTCGAAAATCTGCTGATTATAAGAAAAGGGTTTTATGTAAATAATAACAACATTAACTGACATTAACTGGCAGGAATGAATGTTGATCCCGTACAGAAAGTGTTGGTGTAATGCAGCTCTGCTGAAGTTCCATCAGGCTGAGCTTTAGTTACGCACCTTTCTTCTCTTTTTTCTCCTCCTCCTCTCCGCCAGCACCGAGTAAAGTGAAGATGATCCCGGTCTGAGAGTTCACCCCGACAGCCGTGACCACCATCCGACCCGAGCCCTCCATCACGTGCGTGCCTGGGGATTCAGTTAACGGTGCGGTAAGTCATGGAGCAACTGTAAGTAATAGGGGGCCTAACGCTTTTACCTTAGCACAACTGACACAATGTGTGATCTCATAGATGACTGCTGTCTGATAGCACACACACCTGACTGTAGCTGATAACTGACTCATTCATCAAAGCTAATTAATATAGTGTATGCTGTCAAATGTACCATCAGTCTCAAACACAGTACTTAGTTGTCATTATTGTCCTTTAAAAATTAAAATTGTAGAATCATAGTACATTAAAAGAGTACATGACAATATGTAGTTGGTTACAACCAATAAATATGTTAAAATTATTACATTTTTTGGGTAACACTTTACAATACTGGTGCACTAATATGCATTAATTCATGCTTTACTAATGCACATATTAGCATGAGTTAATGTATAACTAATGAAGAACTAAACCATTAATTAATGATTACTGCATCAGCGACTAATAAAGAGTCTATATGATTAATAGATTAAGTATACATAAATTGCTATTAATTCAATGTGTCATTGTGTATTAATTCCTTAATAACATATTTTATTAACTAAACTAATAGTGTAAATGTCTAATTACCACAATTAGTCAAAGCTATGCACTTCAACTTCCAGTTGTCTGCCTTAATTAATCATTAGCTAATGATTTGCAAAGGTATCATTATGTTATGACTTTACTTGTTGAGGCACATCATTATTAACTAGTCATTTAGTAATTGTAGTAATTTGCACATGAATTTGCACTAACAATTAAGTAATTAATCATGTATTAATATGTATTATTGTACCTGTCATATTGTCTGGAAGTTGAAATACAAGGCTTTGGCTCATTCTGGTAATTAACATATTAATTAACACTTTTAGTTAAAAAAATTAGTTATTATGGAATTAATCCACAATTACATATTTACTTAATAACAATTCATGTATGAACTAATACATTAACATTACAGACTCTTAATTAGTTCCTAATGTGGTAATCATTAATGAATAGCTTAGATAATCATTAGTTACACATTAATTTAGTATTATCTGTGCATTAGTTAAGCATGAATTAATGCTTATTAGTGCACCCGTATTGTAAAGTTACCATTTTTTGTAATAATTATTATTATTTAATTATGAATCATTATTTTAAAACAAGGTCAGATTGTTTGCTTATTGGTTGGTTAGTGTTAGTTCATGTAAACTAATTTAGTTAACTCATTTTAACAAATTAAACCTTAACATGAAGCTAAAGTTTCAAATTTAAACACATCAAATAAGAGCTTTATATCTGTCCCATCTTTCCCTGCATCAAACCTACACAAAAATGCAATGTTTTCATTCTTATCATTAATAAATCTCTTAATTAATCATTTTTAACTGGCACACATTTTGCACACAACATAGCAACCACATTCCTCAAAAATAATGACATCAAAGTAGTGGAATTTGTGGGTCCTTTCTACAGAATGATTGGAAAATAATTAAATTAGAAAACATGTAACACTTTCTAATGGTTAACCATCTCCTTTCAATGAATACTTCATAACAAAATTTATGATAACAAAAAGTAAAAAAAATTAAGACTATTTGTGGGAAGAGCCACTTGCCTTTCTGATGACTTGGATGTCAAACTTCAATATTTATTACAGGTGAAAAAGCACAACAAAGTGAATGCTGTGAAAGTAAAATATAGTAGTAAAGAGGGATTCACCGGAGAGAAGCATGGGGTCTTTATCTGCAGCTTTGCGCACGTGGTCGGATTCTCCCGTCAGAGAACTCTCATCGATCTTCAGATCGTTGCCTTGTATCAAGACCCCGTCCGCGGGAGCAGGTCGCCTGAACACAGTAATGGTGTACATGTAGTAAAATTCTTAAGAATTAAAAAAAAAAACATGCCTCACCAAACCACACCTAACAAAAGCACCTAACACAGGGTTTCGGCAGGTTTCAGTGAGTCAAATTTAAGACCTTTTTAAGACATTTTAACACCATAAACATTGAAATTTAAGACCTACACAACGCATTACCAAAAATTTAAATAAGAAAATATTTGAAAAAAAAAATATTTTATGTGTGTGTGTAGGTGAAATTTTTACTTTGCATTTTATACTATAAAAACACAATTATAGTTGATTTTAGTTGATCATACCCAGAGATGAAATGGCATGAACATTTCATTTCATGATTACTATGAAATCAATTTGCCAAATGTATGTCTAAACCCAGCAAATAAAATTAGCATGAATATGCACTTTTTGTTTACATAAACATTAAAATACCATTAAAAATGATGGCCAGATTTTAAAGGAGTGTCTTGCAACAGGTTATCTAGTTAAAATAAAGTCTTTACAAAAATAGTTTTATAAACAGATAAACCTCACGTATTTCAGCCTTTAAATTATCTTTTATAAAAAGATTGAGTGGAAAATTACTGACATTCACATCCCCTTATCTTTTATTATTAATAGTAAAATTTGGTCCGATTTTCCTGTTGCGTCTGTCGTTGCTATGCAACCATGCACTGCGCTCTCCATAACATTTTAGTAGCCAAATTATGGATTTCCACCACCGAGAAACGCTTGCTGTAACATTAGGTCTGCTACAAGATTTATTCACGCAGAGAGAAAAACACCGGTAGTGTTTGGGTGCACCGCGATCCTTCATGTTGACTGAGCTTTCAATGTTGTTACGGAAGGGGCTGATTGGTTGGTTCTTCGGTTCATTTACGGCATTCTGAATCTGAAATGGTGAGATTTTTTCAATCTCGCTGTGGATGTGACGCGCCTATATTTGAATGAACTTGAGCGCGCAAACCTGTTGTATGAACGGCCTCTTGGCGAGCTACCTCGTATCAAGCCACGAGCTAATGCTAGCACGCGAGCGGCGTGTTTGAACCCCTGCACTAGAGCTCCGCTTTGTAGGCTACGACTCAATACTTTTTTGCTACTTTGTAATAACTTTCTGTGGCCAGAGTTTTGGCAAATGAACGAGGGTAAAATCTTTTTAAGACCTGACTAAATCAAATTTAAGACCTCAGATGAAAATCTAGCCGTTTTTAAGACTTTTTAAGGCCTTAAATTTAAAGTTCAGAATTTTAGACTTTTTAAGACCCCGCGGAAACCCTGCTAACAAAAGCGTGTTTAATAAAATGTAGGGAATAGTGAAAAATCTCATTTTCTCCAACTTCAAAATCGTCTGACATCGTTGGTTTAGCTTTTTCACTATAGAACAAACCTGTAATGTTTTCTTTTCAAACTCGAGAAAGAACTATATGAATATCTTGGATGGCGTGGGGGAGAGTAAATTATCAGGCCATTTATATTCTTAAGTGAACTAATCCTTTAAAAGTTCAGCACTCATTATGGTGCACTATGTTTAAAAAAAACTTATTTCAAGTCTCAGCTTAACTTGATAAATCCAACGGTCAAGAGCACAAGAGGGACAAAACTGTTTCTGAACACAGGCAGCCATTTAGCAAACAGAGCATATTTCAAAATCTAATCTCCAAAAGCTCTTCTTAGAGCCTTTGTGTTCCTTCCAATAATTCCCTCAGTTTCTCCAAACAACAAGTCTGGATCAATAATGGCTGTCTCAAAAGAATTCCAAAGATGGCACATATCAAGCATTTCACAACAGAATCTCTCTCCAATTTTTCAGAGTTTACAGCCTTAACTAAGTCAAAACCAAAATGACAAGAATAGCAGTATGTTGTGCAACAATAGGCAATACTATACTGTAGGTGGTGTTCCCCAGGGTTCAGTATTGGGCCCTTCTGTTGTTTTATATATCAACAAATGTTTGTTTTTTTCTGTTCAGAGATAATTTTGCTTTCATTTTCCATCTTTGCAATGCATCATATCATCTCCCACACATTTTCAAAAAAAAATAAGCTACTGCTGCTAACCACTACTGTACTAGTAAAGAAGATGGAGCCCCTTCCTTGAGCTTGCCAAACACTCTCACCCACAGGATCCCTCCATCACTGTCAACACATGCATTATCCGCCTCCCACTCGATCAGGAGATCCGAAATAACACCCATAACTCCTCCAACACTGCAGAACCAGCACGGCACTAGTATGATAACATCTCCAGAGTGCTGATCAGCTTGACCAACTCTCATAATCAAACTTTGAATTAATGACACAGATCAGTCTTCGCTTCATCGCACAGCGAATGCTGTCTGGTCATGCTTTAAAGCGCTCTTGATAACGCTCCACTTCATTAATAGATTTCAGATTATATATGGGTGAACCTTCAATTACAAATCTTGAATTTCATCTATGTTAATACATTTATACATTGACACATGTCCATGGATTTATTTTAAATTGAGATTTAAGGATAACATGCATATGAACGTGAATATTGTAGATTAACTTTACCTTTATGTTTTCAATCATTTATTTTTAATGGTTCTATAGTGTAAAATATTAATTGTAGTACATATATTCCATGTACTGTTGTCTCTTAATTAATGTGTTCATAAAAGTGGCATGAAAAATGATCAGTAAAGAATGAGCTCAATACTGTTTCTAAATCGTGTTAGATGGAGTGTAGCATGTCACACTGTGTCTCAAGGTCTCAAAATATTAAATGTCAAACTTATTATTTATTTCTTATTATATTATGTATACTGTAAAAAAAACACATTAAGAAAACATTAATTTGTCCACAAACACTGTGTTAAGTGCCACACTCAGCAACCGTAAAATAGTGTTTCGCAACTGATTTGGTATTTGTAAGTAGTTACGTTTCGATTGCTTTTAGTGTGTGGTACGTCACAATTATTTAAAAATACCAAATCGATTTGCGATATAACAAAGTGCTAAAAACTAATTTAACCTTTGAACTCAAGTAATTTGTAAGAGGATTCAAAAAGATAATCGTCACCTGAGATTTGGAGTCAAATAACAGGAGCGTAAAAATAACTTCAGAAAAATGACAGCAACATTATATTATTTCTACACACAGATAGGAAGGTCTGTTAGTAAATTCTGTTGACTTTAGCAATACTTGTTGCATTATATGCCATTGGCGACAGATACAGAGATGGTCCTCATTGTAGAACACAATCCAGATCCATCTCCTCCCACCTTACATATACCTAGACCTACATATCTCCACCCGCTGATCCATAACTCCACCCCTAAACCTACCCATCTCCACCCCTGATCCATAACTCCACCCCCAAACTTATCAATCTCCACCCCTGATCCCTAACCCCACCCCTAAACCTACCCATCTCCACCCGCTGATCCATAACTCCACCCCTAATCCTACCCATCTCCACCCCCTGATCCCTAACCCCACCCCTAAACCTACCCATCTCCACCCCTGATCCCTAACCACACCCCTAAACCTACCCATCTCCACCCCCTGATCCCTAACCCAATCCCTAATCCTACCCATCTCCACCCCCTGATCCCTAACCCAATCCCTAATCCTACCCATCTCCACCCCCTGATCCCTAACCCAATCCCTAATCCTACCCATCTCCACCCCCTGATCCCTAACCCACCCTAAACCTCCCCATCTCCACCCCTGATCCTAACCCAATCCCTAATCCTACATCTCCACCCTTAGATCTGGATCCAAGCTTTGCACCCTGGATTTTGTGTACTGCAATGAGGTGCTATTGGAGATACATTGGGGAGAAGCACAATTTATGTTTTTTTTTGTATTTTTTTTTATCCTTACATGCCTGTTACTCAAAAACACATATTTCACTATATTTTTAGATTCTAGTTCTCAAAATGTCACTCTTAATGTTTGTCGGGCCCTTAATGTTGACGTTTGCAGGACCATCTTACAACTAATATTGAATCTGACTTTTTAAATGTAGAGCCAGAAATCTGATTGGCTGCAGAATAAGCTGAGGCCAATCAGCTTGTGGCATGTAGTAAATAATGTGACCGCTAACAGACTGCATGTAAAGGACTTATTAGGGACCTATCATAAATCCAGGGATAAGCAAAAAAAAAGAAGAACTTGGGTACACATACCATATTTGATTTGTGCGAATATCTCCAACGACAATATCTGCCACGGGGAGTTGTATGACCTGGCTTCCTCGCACCACCTGGAACTTCTGCTCCTGCTCGATGCGGCTCTGTAAACCCCTGAACTGCTTCTCTTTGCTCCAGTCGTTGAAGGCCGTGACCAGAACAACACCACACCACTGAGAGTAAGATTGCAGCTCCCTCGAATCCATCCGGCCTCAGCCTCGCCCTGATCCTTGAGCTCCCGCACTGCGGTCCCACACGCTGCAGAGAGAGCATCGACATCACATGATCAACATCAGTTTACATCATCACTTTACATCATCACATCATCCTAAAATCATGATCACATCAACATCGACATCAACATCACTTTACATCATCACTCCTCTTTTTAGATTGGCTTATTCTGATTGACATAGCCTTTGTGTGTTTTTATTTTTTAAATTTTTGTTCATGTTTACATTCATTGTTTATGTATTTTATTGTTTGTAAGGTGTCCTTGAGTGTCTTGAATGGAGACCATAACAGCAATAAACACAAAAACTGCAGTTCATCGACTGGCCACTAGAAGCCAGCTGCAGATGAGACTCAATCCCATGAGACCCGCATGTTAAAAATGCCCAACATTACAGCAGAAAAAAAAAACCTAGGTGCAAAAATGATTTGATCTAAATAGCTAATTTTGCCCTTCATGACGACTGCGAGAGGGGTGAATTTTGTATAACTCATCTATTTAAATTATATTAAGCCTTAAAATTCTGCATAATTAAGGGTGTGGCCACTTGAGTGATGTGGATTGCTGCTGATGTCACTACTTGCCGTTTGTCTGCTATCTGTTCACGTCACGTCACCTCAGCAAATCCATTTTCGTTTATTTTCGTTTAGTGACGTGACGACACAAAGATGACGATGATCGGCTCCGCCCACTTTAGGCTTAAAAAATGCTCTTCAGAAACCCTATGAGTGACGACACGCACAATTCCACTTTTTTTATTAGTCTATGATCAAGACATTTTGATTGCATTCCATTTGCCATTTTGAATTTCCCGAAAAACCTACTTTTTCAATCTTGTCCTAGACGGTTCATCCTATCTTCACCTAAATTGGATCAGATCATTTTCAGACCTTGCTAGCACAAAAAGTGATAAAAAAAATCTTTTTGATTAACCCAACAA
Organism: Hybognathus amarus; assembly: GCA_030378365.1. Lineage (NCBI taxonomy): Eukaryota > Metazoa > Chordata > Actinopteri > Cypriniformes > Leuciscidae > Hybognathus > Hybognathus amarus. Next base: position 422,852 of record JAQIUQ010006320.1, read on the forward strand.
CGTTCTTGAATAACGCAAATTTGACAAATACCAAGCCCATTTGAATGCGAGGCTATATCTTTAATGTATTGAGGTGAAACTTGGTGCGTGTCATCATAAGCACGACTTGAGCCAACATGCAGCATTTCAGCACAGCGCCACCTACTGGTCAGGAGATATGGGAATTGCTCTTTTTGCTACTGAATGGATTGAATCTTCTGAATCTTCTCTGATTTAAGTCAAACTGCTGAAGGGTTTAGGGGCTAGTGAATATTGACAATTTCCTGTGAACTTTTTTTTAAACAGCTCTTTTTTTATAATTGTTATACATTCTTGTCTTCTAAGCTCATATTAATTGTGAACACATGGAATAGTCCATATATATGTATTTTGTTTTCAATATTTTTAAAGACCACAGGACCGTTTCAAATGAACTAGAGATGAGTGAAAAGTAACCAGTTGCACTTATAATACAATCATGTCAGTTTGAATTCATAAAGTCTATGGACCGGTTGTGTGTCACCAGCCTAAATAAGTTGTCTGAATAAAATGACAAATTTTCTATGAAAATGTGAAAATATTTACCTCATCAGTTTATTTGTACATTCATTTGTTTGGGTTCGCCACAGTAATCTGAGTTGTGTCATTTGTATTTAAAATGCTCACAAATAACATAAACTTAATGAATAATTATATGCTAAACCCCTTATGATCTGAAAGCAGAACCTGTATGACTTTTTGTTTCTCTTATGCAACACATGTTAGTGTTATTTTCGTTTTATTACAGTTTAATTTATATTTAGAATTTGCTTATTTTTTGGTTTTAAGATCATTTTGTTTATTTTTTTTGTGCGTTTGTCATTTAATTCAGTTTTTTTCTACACTTTTCTCAACGTGTTTAATTTTTTTGGATTTCAGTTGGAGTTTTTAGTTAATTTTATTTTTTATTGTTTCCAGTTAATAATTGTAGTGCTTCAACTTTATTGCATTTTAGTTCAGGTTTTTACAATATTTACATTTTATTTTATTTCAGCTTTATTCCAATGAACATAAATGCTATTAATAGTTTTAGCTGTAAAATAACCCTCCAACACATAAAGAGAGTGTCAGCAAAAAGCTGCTTTTCTCCATGCAACACAAATGAAGTGTGAGCGTGTGAGATTTCCTGATTCCGTGTCTAAGTGGAGATGTTCTGTGAAACATCATTGTTTTTCTTCCACAGAGTTGATCTTGGAACAATATAATGGTGTGGAATTGATGACAGAATGTCATTTTGCGCTGTCCCTTTAAATGCTAATGAAAACCAGATATCCAGTGTTGGCTGATCTCAGATCAGTTCTATTTTTAGGCTCTGCAGTGCGGACCTTCCTCAGCTTTAGATCCTTCATTTGATTCGGCTCCTCTGCAGTGAAACCTCTTCATTCTCTGTGTAGAGTGTGTCAGCGAGCGAGTGTGTGTGTGAGGAGCTGTCTGCGGTGCTGAAGTGTTAGATAACAGCTCGTGACACACTGGTGCCGCAACACTCTCCTTAACACACTCCACCGAAACTGCCCGTTATGCAGGAGACACTTTCTCACGCTTGCTTATTTTATGCAAATTTTGTCAAATTTTTTTACAAATGTGCAGTTTGCATTTTAACTGTTTCTGTTTATGGTTTAAGCTGAAATTTGAGTTAGTGTTTTCACTTCAAACAGTGTTGTTCTTCCTGTTTTTCAGGACAAATTTCTAAAGATTCTTCAATCAAGATACATTTAGTGGAGAAGCAAAATGATTCTGTAGCTGAAAATACTGAATTATTATAGACGAATATGCTTTTGCGGTCACTGACTATATTTCAAATAATGTCGGACACTTTTACTGGTGACATCAGACATCTGGCCTTATCAGGACACACAGATATCCCCACTGCATTATTATCCATAACATTATATATAGTAGTTTAATGTAGTACTGACACTAAAACTGTGTGAACTATCCACAACACATATTGTTGCATTTTTGTATTGCGATATAATGTGGCATGATATATTGTTACAGTGCAGTAATGTTCAGCTTCTCCTACTTCAGGAGCTCAGAGTGAACAGTGAGATGTTCAGTTCTCCTGCTTCAGGAGCTCAGGTGAACAGTGAGATGTTCAGTTCTCCGGCTTCAGGAGCTCAGGGGAACAGTGAGATGTTCAGTTCTCTGGCTTCAGGAGCTCAGGGGAACAGTGAGATGTTCAGTTCTCCTGCTTCAGGAGCTCAGGTGAACAGTGAGATGTTCAGTTCTCTGGCTTCAAGAGCTCAGGGGAACAGTGAGATGTTCAGTTCTCCGGCTTCAGGAGCTCAGGTGAACAGTGAGATGTTCAGTTCTCCTGCTTCAGGAGCTCAGGTGAACAGTGAGATGTTCAGTTCTCCTGCTTCAGGAGCTCAGGTGAACAGTGAGATGTTCAGTTCTCCGGCTTCAGGAGCTCAGGTGAACAGTGAGATGTTCAGTTCTCCGGCTTCAGGAGCTCAGGGGAACAGTGAGATGTTCAGTTCTCCGGCTTCAGGAGCTCAGGTGAACAGTGAGATGTTCAGTTCTCCTGCTTCAGGAGCTCAGGTGAACAGTGAGATGTTCAGTTCTCCTGCTTCAGGAGCTCAGGGGAACAGTGAGATGTTCAGTTCTCCGGCTTCAGGAGCTCAGGGGAACAGTGAGATGTTCAGTTCTCCTGCTTCAGGAGCTCAGGTGAACAGTGAGATGTTCAGTTCTCCTGCTTCAGGAGCTCAGGTGAACAGTGAGATGTTCAGTTCTCCTGCTTCAGGAGCTCAGGTGAACAGTGAGATGTTCAGTTCTCCTGCTTCAGGAGCTCAGGTGAACAGTGAGATGTTCAGTTCTCCTGCTTCAGGAGCTCAGGTGAACAGTGAGATGTTCAGTTCTCCTGCTTCAGGAGCTCAGGGGAACAGTGAGATGTTCAGTTCTCCTGCTTCAGGAGCTCAGGTGAACAGTGAGATGTTCAGTTCTCCTGCTTCAGGAGCTCAGGTGAACAGTGAGATGTTCAGTTCTCCTGCTTCAGGAGCTCAGGTGAACAGTGAGATGTTCAGTTCTCCTACTTCAGGAGCTCAGGGGAACAGTGAGATGTTCAGTTCTCCTGCTTCAGGAGCTCAGGGGAACAGTGAGATGTTCAGTTCTCCTGCTTCAGGAGCTCAGGTGAACAGTGAGATGTTCAGTTCTCCTGCTTCAGGAGCTCAGGTGAACAGTGAGATGTTCAGTTCTCCTACTTCAGGAGCTCGGGGTGAACAGTGAGATGTTCAGTTCTCCTACTTCAGGAGCTCAGGTGAAAAGTGAGATGTTCAGTTCTCTGGCTTCAAGAGCTCAGGTGAACAGTGAGATGTTCAGTTCTCCTGCTTCAGGAGCTCAGGTGAACAGTGAGATGTTCAGTTCTCCTACTTCAGGAGCTCAGGTGAACAGTGAGATGTTCAGTTCTCCTGCTTCAGGAGCTCAGGTGAACAGTGAGATGTTCAGTTCTCCTACTTCAGGAGCTCAGGTGAACAGTGAGATGTTCAGTTCTCCTGCTTCAGGAGCTCAGGTGAACAGTGAGATGTTCAGTTCTCCTGCTTCAGGAGCTCAGGTGAACAGTGAGATGTTCAGTTCTCCTGCTTCAGGAGCTCAGGTGAACAGTGAGATGTTCAGTTCTCCTGCTTCAGGAGCTCAGGTGAACAGTGAGATGTTCAGTTCTCCTGCTTCAGGAGCTCAGGTGAACAGTGAGATGTTCAGTTCTCCTGCTTCAGGAGCTCAGGTGAACAGTGAGATGTTCAGTTCTCCTGCTTCAGGAGCTCAGGTGAACAGTGAGATGTTCAGTTCTCCTGCTTCAGGAGCTCAGGGTGAACAGTGAGATGTTCAGTTCTCCTGCTTCAGGAGCTCAGGTGAACAGTGAGATGTTCAGTTCTCCTGGCTTCAGGAGCTCAGGTGAACAGTGAGATGTTCAGTTCTCCTGCTTCAGGAGCTCAGGTGAACAGTGAGATGTTCAGTTCTCCTGCTTCAGGAGCTCAGGTGAACAGTGAGATGTTCAGTTCTCCTGCTTCAGGAGCTCAGGTGAACAGTGAGATGTTCAGTTCTCCGGCTTCAGGAGCTCAGGTGAACAGTGAGATGTTCCAGTTCTCCTGCTTCAGGAGCTCAGGTGAACAGTGAGATGTTCAGTTCTCCTGCATCAGGAGCTCAGGTGAACAGTGACATGTTCAGTTCTCCTGCTTCAGGAGCTCAGGGTGAACAGTGAGATGTTCAGTTCTCCGGCTTCAGGAGCTCAGGGGAACAGTGAGATGTTCAGTTCTCCGGTTTCAGGAGCTTGTGAGGAACAGAAAGATGATCTCTGTATTGATCTCTATGGAGCCTTTGCTTATCTTGCATGTGGGGGATTCTGTGAGGGTATAACTCAATGTGAACATCATGGATGTCTGGACACACAGCACCAGTCTCCACTGAACAAGAACAAGTGTCACAAATCTCCGATGTAACGGCAGAGTGACGCCGGTGGAGCCGAGGTGAGGATTCATCGTCTGCACACACTATTCTTTATAGCAGCACCGTTAGAAACTGTGTATAATGCATATTAATGTGCAATTTGCATATTACTAATGTGTTGTGGGAAGCTGCTTAGAAAGTAATTAATCTACAGAACTTTAAGTAACTACATGAAATTTCTTAGGGGAGCAATTTCATTCTAAATATATAAACACCATAATATTATTTGCTATTCACGTAGAACTTTCCTGGTACATTAACTAGTCTAAAACATCAAACTTCTGTTGTGCGTAAATAAGATATTTTTGAATCCGTCCATGTAAATGAATTTACTAGAATGAAGTGTATCTTCCGGCACTACTGCATATATGTGAAAGCGTGTTTGATTTTTATCTCAGCTCATTTGACCCTATATGCAGATTCAATATGACATAGAAAACAACAAAATAGCATTCTGCATACAAAGCGAATCCTTACTGCTTATTAATGTATTAAGTTTCCTGATATTGCACCAGATAGATTCATATAATCATAGAATCTGATCATAATACCAGCTTGAAAATCATTTGTAATCCCAGCACATGCACATGATGAGTCTCTTGCAGTGCGATGCAAGAGTTAACATGCTATTAGACATAGACTACTTCATCGCTCTGAACGCATTGGAACGCAAGATCATTTTCCATTCCTGGAGTAATTGAATTCTTTGAGCATTATCGTGATTGATTATACTTGCTCAGCATTCTTTTAGCTTCTTTATGCTGCTTTAATGGCTTTGTCTTCATTGCACATTTTATGGGCCGCTGGTTTGATGTATGGCCTTCACCTAAAGGTTATTCTTCCAACGCACACTTCATTAACTCTTCGCTGGATTCCCTCACTCTGAATGCAGAGTCATGCTCGCTTTACTCTGAGACAGACACTGAGCTGCGCATGACTGCTGATGGAGTTTCTCATAAAGCTAAGTCAAGAAAACATGTTTGGATATTTTCATTCTGTGATTAATATGCAAGAGCAAAATAAATGCTGGGATTTAAACTATTGTAATGCACGACTGCCTGACATGAAGCAAATTGCATTCATATGGTTTAATGCACAGCTAGCCTTGGATTATCCTGGTCATTTGCCCACATTGATAACTTCAAGCTGTTATTGATGTTTGCAGCGTAATATTTGACTGGAATGGAAAAGTTACGGCTCGCTAGCATTTGGTCTGCTTTACATCAGACACAGAGATAAAGTAGTGCGGTGCATTTATTTCAATGAATGAATTCGGTAGTTTTTATGAGGAATACGAGACAGGAACATCTGTAATGACACTCACACTCGCTGCCCTCTCCAGGCGGCTGATAGAACGGACAGACCCAGAGAGATCAGGGCTGCGATCTCGAGGATGATGAGGGTCACGTCTTGCAATGCTTCCCATACTAACTGTAAAAAAGTTTTTGGCTTCTTTGGAGGTATAAGATTTTGCCCGAAGACTTCTTTTCTTTTATCTAGATCTGTGGCGTCTCCAGTCAGACCTGTAAGGAAACACAGAGACAAATGTTACAACTCATAATACACACAGGAAAAAAAAATAATAATAATCATAGTGTAGGATTACAATTTACGATTTCCATTTCACACTGACATTTCTAGTTCAAATTTTGTGTATATAGCACAATAAAAGCAACAGTGGAACTACTATATACTATGGAAGTCAATGAGACCAGAAACTGTCTGGTTACTGATGTTCTTCTAAATATCAGAAAATCGTCTGAAAACATTCAAAAACAGTAAAACACAACTGTTTAACTCTGGGGGAGTGGTAAAATGAGCCTATTTCCAAAAAAAGTGGAGTATCCCTTTAAGAACAGACTCTGTGGATATGATTCTTAGTCCCAGTTAGCCTAGCATTCTCAGACACACCCTAGCGGCAGCAAAAAATTATTTCGCAGCCAGTGTGGTTTAGGAACTCTCCATAGACGTTTTAGCTGGAAAAAACTAACTCTGGTCAGGCCAATCACATCGTGTATAGAGTCGGCGGGCGGGCTTAACATAATGACGATAGAGTTGCGACGGTTCACTGCTAAATGAAAACAACGAATGGTCTTTTCGATTTGGCTTTGACCGCTACTCTGGATCATTTGAACTTAAGCTTTTCTTTGAAACCAGATCAAAGAACGGCACTTGAGTCATTTAAAACAAAATGTGTTCAGAGTTTTGCCGACTGGATAGGTAAACGTTTAATATATCAACTAACTTGCTCCACGGGTGGGAAAACGCTTGGGACTCAGCTGTCACCTTCGTTGTTCTGATTAGTTGAAGCGCTATCCAATTGCGTGAATTTTAAAGACAACCGTTTATCCCGCCCCCTCGGATTGAGCCCCGTCAATGATTAGTTCCCAGACCTAACATCTTGATATAGCTCTGGCATGCCAGGCTAAGTCCCAGTACTAATCCCACTTTTAGTTTGAATAAGATGCATTTCTCTCTATTGATGGTCCATTGATTCTGACTAGAACACACTCAACAAAGCCAGCACAGTCTATCAGTGCAAGATAAATGCACTGCTTTAGTGAAACAGTGGCAAACGCTTTGGTCACATGTGACCTTTGTCAATGACCAGTGCAGGAGTCACATGACTACACGGATCACTGGTTAACCAAACTAGGGTATACTAACAATCCAGAACATACATGAACAACATCCATAATGAATGAAATGAGCTCACTACAATCCAATAAACATTTTCTTCAACTAATTCTGATTAAATCACTTTTTTTAGGAGAAACACATTGTACACGTTATACATTGACGTGCAGAAATATTATGGTTTTTATTCAATTTTACGGAGTGTTTGTTGGTGTTTATTATTATTATTATTATTATTACTATTATAGTACATAACAGAAAAAAAGACATCCTAATAAACACTAAGGTATTTCAAAGTTGTGTTTATTTATAGTAAGTAAACTAAATTAAACATGACCAACAAAATCTTTATATTTTCTTATACTACAGGGCTGTTGAATGCTTGATTCTGATTGGTTGAGAACGTTCTAAAGGTGTGCAATTATTTTCAGGGAAGTAGTTTCAGGCAAGTTTGAACCGCATTACAGTTCCATATCACTGCGCTTAGTTAACGAAAAATAGGATACAATTCATAACAAGAGAAGACGATCCATCAAATGTTACATAAATATGGTGTTTCACACAATATATATTGTGTTAATTACTTCAAACGGACTGAAATTAAGCTCTGGGTGTATTAGCAAACAATCAGTTCTCATAATCAAACTCGTGATCGACTGGTCGGATGCGGGAGAAACTGCAGGAATAAAGATCTGAAGCAATTTGACAGGGAACAACGTGTCCTGGCAAGCTGGCTGGGTCGTAGTGTCTCTGAAACAAGGCTTTTGGGTCGGCTCACATCAGTTTACCAACGTTTGCTCGAGGAGGCATGAGCTCGAGATCTGCGCAGGAATCCTTTCCCACTCCCACATGTTCCCGGAAAATAATGTCCTCTTCCCACTCCACCCACAACTTCACCCCCGCCTTCAAAAGCCCACAGGTAAACGTATACATTGAGTTTTTTCAGTAAGTCTAAGAAATTTCCATGAAAATAAATGTGTAGCCTAGCCACAACCTCCCAACATAAACACTCCCACAGCAGAGAGCATGCATAGTAGCCTGGTTAAAACCAGACCATTCTCAGTTGTAACTGAGATATGGTCTGGCAAAGCATTATAGACAAATCATTTCCAGAGGGGCGTCACCAACGGACGTCGCGGGTAGACCTAAAACCAATCAGAGCGATCAAGGAGATGACGTATGCAGAGCGGCGGCCGGTGGAGAAACATCTCCAAGTGTTGTTCTTTGCTCGGTTTTTAAACAAAAAGGAAACGTTCATACCGCTTAAAAACAGACGCGATAGCTGATTCGAATCGAGTGATGTTTGACGGCGGCATCCATCTTTATAATGTAGGCTACAAAATCTGCTTCAAAATCCCATCGTTGTCGTCATCGTGTAAAGCCCGCCCCAACATTTCTGATTGGTGCCACGATTTTTGCGGACTGGAAATGGGTTTGATTGAGCTCTTTGCCAGACTAACTTTCAGAGCAAATCTAAATTTGCCGGAAGTTTGTATGAGATTTTCCATGTCACTCATTTTAATTCATCACAATCTCACAAGGTTCTGTTATAATCAATGAAGCGGTCGACACTACACAATGAATCATTCATTTGCATCATGTCAACACTTTGTTTGTTGGGATTTGCGAGTTTAAACACCTCTGATTGGGCATTGCACTCACGAGACCAACAGATTTGTCTCTGATTGGCCACTGCATTCACAAAATCAACAGATATGTCTCTGATTGGTCATTGCATTCAGGAGATCAACAGATATGTCTCTGATTGGTCATTGCATTCAGGAGATCAACAGATATGTCTCTGATTGGCCATTGCATTCAGGAGATCAACAGATATGTCTCTGATTGGTCATTGCATTCAGGAGATCAACAGATATGTCTCTGATTGGCCATTGCATTCACAAGATCATCAGATATGTCTCTGGTTGGCCATTGCATTCTGGAGATCAAAAGATATGTCTCTGATTGGCCATTGCATTCACAAGATCATCAGATATGTCTCTGATTGGCCATTGCATTCACAAAATCAACAGATATGTCTCTGATTGGCCACTGCATTTGGGAGATCACCATATATGTCTCTAAATTGGGCATTGCATTCACAAGACCAACAGATTTGTCTCTGATTGGCCATTGCATTCACAAAATCAACAGATATGTTTCTGATTGGGCATTGCATTCAGGAGATCAACAGATATGTCTCTGGTTGGCCATTGCATTCAGGAGATCAAAAGATATGTCTCTGATTGGCCATTGCATTCACAAGATCATCAGATATGTCTCTGGTTGGCCATTGCATTCACAAAATCAACAGATATGTCTCTGATTGGCCACTGCATTTGGGAGATCACCAGATATGTCTCTGATTGAGCATTGCATTCACGAGACCAACAGATTTGTCTCTGATTGGCCATTGCGTTCACAAAATCAACAGATATGTCTCTGATTAGCCACTGCATTCAGGAGATCAACAGATATGTCTCTGATTAGCCATTGCATTAACAAAATCAACAGATATGTCTCTAATTGGCCATTGCATTCAGGAGATCAACAGATATGTCTCTGATTGGGCATTGCATTCACAAAATCAACAGATATGCCTCTGATTGGATACATTGCTCAAGCCGGCAAAATCACATTGTAAATACAAACCTCTGGTGCTCTGCACAAACACAGATACACACTTGATCGGTCACCAAATGTGCTTTGCCAATATGCTTTTATTTACTGAGAACACTGATCCGAGATCAGCAGTTATGGGCAGCTTACTCGCCACTGCAGGGCTCCAGTTTGAACTAAGCCATAACTACAATTTGAGAAAACGAATGACTTTGGCTAAAACAAATGCGAGTTTTTTTTTTGTTTGTTTTTTAGGCAGTGGCAAATTTGCACTGAGTGAAAATAGCAATAGCAATTTACACTATATAAAAGAAATTGATTATATATATATATTTTTTTTATTATTATTTTTTTTTTTTTGCAAAAAGTACAAATACTAGTTAGATGCTATTTATACTTATAAATAGTGGCAGATAATATTTGCACCTTAGTGTTGTTGTACATTAAACAGCAAGCAATACTAAAATAGAGTCCACGTGATTACATGTATTGAAATTATTAAATGGACGACAATAAAGCTCTCCCTGAAGCTATCCCTAAACGCTTTATTATTAAACACAGATTAGACTTTATTTCCACTTTATTTCCAAGTAATGTAGACACTCAGTTTTTAAAGTTAGTCCAAGGTGGTATTGTTGTTGTTTTTTCAGTGGAACGAGTGTCGATGTTGACGCTTCCTGACCAGAAGCCTTCAAGATAAGTGTGAATATTGAGACGCTCTCAGTCCACAGTATCAGTTCTCTTCGCTCCAGCAGAAAAAAGGCAATCCATCTCTAGGAGTAAGAGTGGCCCTCATGTCACCCAGTCTCCAATTACCCTGCTGACTCACACACAGGCTGTTCGACACACTTACATAAAGCCTTCTGCACTCACACACATATCACACTGAGATCTGCATGACTGCAAGCCTGTAAAACACACTAGTCAACTAATCACTGGAATAATGGAAGCCCTGTGTACTCAGACGGGTATCTGTTCATCTAAACCTCACTACTTGCATTTCTTGGGAGAATTTTTCCACAAAACTATAAAGCAGCACAACTGTTTTCAACTTTGATAATAATCATAAATGTTTCTTGAGCAGCAAATCCTCATGTTAGAGTCATTTCTGAAGGACCATGTGACACTGAAGACTGGAGTAATGATGCTGAAAATTCAGCTTAGAGTTCAGTTACCGTTTTCGAATCTATTTAGATGATTTTCTGATATTTAGAAGAATATCAGTAACCAGACAGTTTCTGGTCCCATTGACTTCCATAGTATATACCATGGAAGTCAATGGGATAAAAAACTGTCTGGTTACTGATATTTCTCTAAATATCAGATAATCGGCCGAATGGATTCGAAAACGGTAAAACTCAACTGTTTAACTCTGAGGGAGTTGTAAAATGAGCATATTTCCAAAAAAAGTGTAGTATCCCTTTAACCCCTGGGGACCAAGGTGTATTTAGGGTCCTTGAGATGTTCTGACATGCCTTGACATCTGTTCTTTTTTCAGTTGCTTATAAACATGTTAATGGTACAGGTGAAATTACACTATGTTTAGCACAAACAGGGAAACCATAATATGTCAGCAACATGTATGAACATGTTTGTATTTTTGAGAAAATATTGTTTATGCGTGGTTATTGAAATAAAACAAAAACTGAAAGTTTCTGAAATAAGGCCACAAAACACATAGGAAGACTTTTGACTAATGGATGTTGTTGCCTAGAGTTTTTTCTTCACAATGATCTGAAAATCATCCTCCTAATCGTTCACATAAAACTGTGAATTGGGTTATATTGTAAAAAAAAATTGTTTGCCAAGGCAATATGCGAATGGGCGTGAACAGGCCAGCCCCATCATGAATAATGAATAATTAGTTGAATAATGAATAATAAGTTGATTCTCACCTGAGAGAATAATAATGAGCATTTCATTCAGGTGAGTCAGACAACAAAAAATTTAAAGGACAACATACAGTTTATATATATATATATATATATATATATATATATATATATATATAGGAGTATAACAATGCACGTATTCATATCTGAACCGTTCGGTTCAGAGGCTTTCGGTTCGAATTTTCGGTATGCATTTTTGAACCGAACAGTTCGGTTCATTTTCCTGCCGACCAACATTTCGTTATTCAAATGTAGGTGTGTCGCGCGTGTCAAGCGCGTTCATAATGTAAGAGACGCTGGCTGTGACCACAACATTGCCCAACATCAAATGGCAAATGTAATGTCAGCGCAACGAAACTGAGCTACTCGTTATTGTGTGATTCTGTGGATGATGGACCGTTTATCAGTTTGGACCAATGCAGCGCGAGCCGATCTTCATCATCAGCACTGTTACTACACTGCCAAATCCAGTTAAGAAAACATTTGAATTCGCCACTGAAGTAATAACATCACTGCGAGAAACATTCACATTTCTTGGTTTTTAACGGATCAAGCAGCGCTGACGTGGAAACCAGGAAGAAACATTGGGCCATGAATGAACTATCCAGTGTCCACAGATCAGCAACATCACCAATGATTTACTGTATAACACTACTAACTGTAAGTTTGGCAGGAATAGTAGGCTAAAATGCTTTCAAGTAACATCACGTTGGTTGTATTTTGACATTATGAATACAATTGCTGCCCTCAAATGTTTATCTAAACTAAAATAAACCTTTGTTTATAACTATTACAATATTACATTCCATTTTTGTCCAAGGAGCTGTTTTGTTTTATATGCTCCTAAGAAAAGTCAAGTATAGTTCCATCACTGCTCAAAGTTTAAAAAAATCACACTTTATGATGTTAGTTTTAATAAAAACATAATTTAAAAAATTAAATCAAGGAAATTTCTCTGCCATTTCTTTCTTTTTGCTGTATTTGAAACGTACCGAACCGTATCCGAACCGTGACAAAAGTGTATCGTATCTAGAACCAAACTGTGAATTTTGTGAACCGTTAAACCCCCAATATATATATATATATATATATATATATATATATATATATATATATATATATATATATATATATATATATATCAACTGTGGATAGCGTAAGACCATAAAATGTTCGTTCAATCATTGCATTTGGTCCGAAAGAAGTGATGCCCTGTGTAAGATGAACTGGAGGAGAGGGCAACTCTCTGAGAAACAATGGAAAATAACATTTGATCATGGAAATCTCTAATGAAATTAGCATTACCATTCATGACACAATAGCAGTTTCATCCTAATCTACATCTCTTTCTCTCTTCCTCCATTCCCCATTCCTTCTCTCTCTCATGCTGAGATCACCAAAATACACCCACAAATCAATATGGCGTGTGTGTGTGCGTGTGATGGGTAGGGTTAGTGTAGAAGGACGCAATATACAGTTTGTATAGTGTAAAAACCTTTACGCCTATGGAATGTCCTCGCAAAACAAATCTTTGTGTGTGTCTGAGTGTGTGTGTGTAGGATCGAATCAAACGTGGGTCTTAGCGTTGCTTTCATCATTAAATGCTGCCCGTGAACACGAACACGAAGATCGACACACACACACACACCGCTGATCTGTGCACGTATGAGTAACAGAGTTCAGATCACACCAGATCACGCTCTTCATCACGTGGCGTAAAGGTTTATTAAAGGGAACAGGAAGACAGCATGGGGAGATATAAATATGTTTCATGTGGTTTAGACTGTGAATCATAAACTCAGTCATTAGCAGCTGTCAGCAAACGGATGCAACATATAAAGAAAATAAATCACTGCAGTCTTGCATGTGCGACACAAATGTGGATTCATAAATGCCTTGTGCATTTCAGAGTCTACTGTTATAACCCTGTGAACAAAAAACAGCACGTCTGTCAATCGTGTTCAGCATTTATGGCTCCGTTTATAGCTTGTCTTGATATTAAGCAGTGACAAAAAAAAAATGGTGTTATGGTGTAAAAACAGAGTGTGTATGAGCAGCATAAGAGCAACACACACATGCATTACTAAAGCACATGCTTACAGCTCTCCTGAATGAAAGAAGTGCCCTTCATTCTACCGAAATACTTAGTTTTAAAAGTTCACTTGCAGACAATATCATCGAATCAAAGAGAAAATGCTGTTTGATAACACTTTGTTTCTTTTATATATGATACATGAAGAGATTCAGATGCAAAAGCCTCTAAATGCCATTTGAAATTTTCTTCTAAAATGACCATTTTTATCAAGCTTGTATATTTAAGTTCAGTAATTTCACTTAAATGACAATTAATAGGTAATCTTCATTGCCATTTAAGTGAAATTACTGAACTTTAATATACAAGCTTGATAAAAATGATCATTTTAGAAGAAAATTTCAAATGGCACTTAGAGGCTTTTGCATCTGAACTCTTCACATGTACTTGCATAACTACAAGCACATAACCCTAAACCAAACCCTATTCTGTAACACGTTATTTTACATTTGTTACATGTACTTACAACAGTAAATTATACATAATTACATGCAACTAACCCTCAACCAAACCCTAATCCTAACCTTACCCTATATTTAGTACATGTTCAGTAGTTACTTAATATTACTCAGTACATAATTATAGAATTACACTGTAACACTGACTACATTTACATGCAGACAATTTTCGGGTTATGGTCGAGGGTAAGGTCACTATTCGGTCTTCTGAAACATTAGGAATAACCCGTTTACATGAGTGAGCAGAGAGAGTTTCTCCTGTATACATGGAATTGCAGTATCCCGATGTAAACGGCGAGACGCCGGTTACCATCTAGACGTACCGACAACCTTAAAGGCCTGTCTAGATTTTGACAAGTGAGAGAGAGGAGATAACCGCTTTGCCGACTCTATATTCTTTCTTTTCTTTTATTTTTCTATTGTGACCAGAGTTGGATGTTTGTTTGTATTTTTTCTCGCTCGAATCCCCATGTATGAGGACGAGTGTAAAGTTTGAGTTGGTTTTATTAACGCGGGGAAATACGACAACTCTCATCTCTCGTGCATCTGTTCATCCGACAACTAGTGCTATGTTTTTATCTCTGGGCAACATCTCAACTTTGCATTACATATCCTGTTTTCACGTCCTGTCCTGGCTGTTTTTAAGTGATGAAAATGTCCTGGTTTCAAAAAAAAAAAAATCCTGGAAAAGATCGGTTCTACAGCAAAATATAGATGGGCAAACAAGGTGGATGAGGAAGAAAAACAGGATAAAGAGGATGAAAACGAAAGATATAAATAGATTTTGTTAGTTCGTTTTTGTAAGTTTGTGAGAGCTATTTTTTGTTACATTTTGGAGGCATTTCTTTTAGTTATTTATTATTTATATATTTATTTTTCTAAAACAGAAGACATTATTTCTATCATTATTTCATTCATTATTTTTTTAATGTCATAATAAAACATGTTGAGACATGAAAATGAACACCCTAGTATAGGATTCTATTATTATTTCTGTTTTACATTAAGCGCCATCTAATGTCAAGGAATGAATTTGCATGTTCACTCGGCTCATCGTCAGCGAAAAACGCTTGGGTATGAACACAAAAAACGATTTGATTTGAAAGACGAAAAAAATGATTTCGTCCCAGTGTGTACGGGCCTTAAGACGCAAAATGCGTAATTTCCGATTCTTCTTCTGTATCCAAAGACAACAACAACAGCAGCATGCGGATAATGAATAGTTCAGGGCAGATAGTGATCGCCTTTATTTGCAGCATAGATGCTGGTAACATTACTGAGAATCGGCTCCAAAAGTATGCTGTGCTGTGTCTCACCTGGTCTCGCCATGTTTACTTCCGGTATACTGCACGCGAATTTTTGTATGCACCGAAAAGTTTCTCTACTCAAAAGACCAAGATCCCTTGCGAATAGAACATGCGCAGAACACAAATCTCTATGGGGATATGCCAATACGCGTTTACATGACCAAAAATTCAGGGTTAGAAAAGGGTTCCCCAGGTATAATATCCCGGTTTTTAAAATCCGGGATATGAGCATATTAGGGTTTTTGCCGGTGCTTACATGGCCGTTACGCGACTGGGTTATTGCTAATATCACGGTTTTGAACGGGTTATTGGCTGCATGTAGCTAAACGTAGTGTAACCCCCTGTTCCTAACCCTACAGTAAGTACGTTACTTGTTATTTCTCAGTGCTTAAACACATAATTACACGGTAACAAGGACACTTAATAAAGTGCAACCCTTTCTTAACACACTTTAAAAAGAGCATTTTGTAACAATGTCAAACTATCAGTTTCACTTTAAAGTCAATTTTAAAGAGTTAAGTTTTAATAAACTTTAGTCATGACAATGTTTAAAAAATATAAATAAAGTAACAAAACAAGAAAATATCAAATTACATATAACAAATTAAGTCCAACTTAAGCAACTGGTGCACAAAACTGAGAGATTTTTATTATTATTTTAATTTCAATGAAATGAGTGTAGTATATTTTAGTTCAGTAATGTTTTTTTATTTTTGTATTTAATACGTTGTATTTTTAGGGGATTTTATGTTACTAAGTTATATTAATGCAGGCCTTATAATCTATTTATTCACGTTCAGACCTGAGCATTGACCTGAATATGTACATTTCCAACTTAATCGATTATAAATCTTGAATTGCACAAATTTTTCGGTCAAAAATGACTGAAGAGCACCATCATTGTGTTAACGTTTTGAAACATTTCTTATTACATTGTGATACTTTTTGCAAGATAGGGTATGTGTGTAATATTTTTTTGTTTCCATATTTAATTGGTAAATAACATACAATTAAGTGTCCATAAACATTACATTCACTTAAGTATATTCATTTTATATTTCTGTAATAAGAACTCTTTTGACAGTATATGCTAAAGTGTCCTATTATTTCACAAGGGAGAGGAAGAAACTCACAGAATAACAAAAGACAACTTCAATATAGTACGTATACTACTACTAATAATAAACTTTATTTTATATGGCGCCTGTTCCTTCTCAAAGCGAATTTACACAGAAAAGGATACAATGTAAAGGTAAAATGCATAAATAACAAGAGAGATAAAAACACTGAAACCTCCCATAAACTAAACACACTGCAAACACACAATGTTCAAAATATAATGTAGGCTACAAGATAGGCTATACACACTACAAAATCACATAAGCAAGTCTGAAAAAGTGACAACCGATGTGTTGTCCTTGTCCCGAGTTTTTCAATGATAAACGGATGATCAATGGCCTCTAAATCTAAAGAGTGTGTATTATAAAGTGTGTCAGCTGTGATGTGCATGAAATGATGAAATCAGCTTTAAGATGAAGGGAAACTGGATAAGGAAGAATGAAGGGATGAGGTGAGCACTAGAAGTGTGTTGACCTCATTACTCACTGAACAAGTGTGAATCGACTTACTCTCGGGAATGAATGAATATCATATTAATTAGGGACTAAAACCAGGGCACACACACACTCATCATGCAGCGCCGTGTATTTAGGACAAAGGATAGACCGAGAGCAGGGAACGAGTGATGAAAGATTGATTTTTGCACTTTCAGTGAACATTAGCTCACTCCAAGACAATCTTATCTTTGCTATTTATACAGCGTGCTGCGGGAATTTTTACACTTTCACTTTCATAACACATTTGCATATGCTTATGCGGTTGAGGTGATATTAAAAGATTACCCTTTTAAAAAAAGCGTGAGAGAGAGAGAGAGAGGACCAACAATATTGCATATTTTACTGCCTAGCTGTTTCGCTGTGGTTAAAAATAGATTGCCATGGAAACCCTACACATAAAGCGCTCTGGGTATTGGCTGAGAGACTGAAGCACATGGAGGCGAGAGACGAGAACATCTGGAGTTATGCACATCTGTATGTCACTGCGCTCGCTTTAGGGAATACAGTACCAGCACGTGAAGTAACAGATCAATCAATACAGCAAATGAAAGGGTAAATGCCATATTTAGCATATGTGAGGCTCCTTAAAAAAAGCTAAATTAATACATATAAAGGTGTGATGAAGCAGAAACTGTGATATGAGATATGAGAGACATATAAGAGGTATTTGCACCATTTAAACATCCTGTAAGTTTAATTGATTGACACATCCTCCTCATTATAAACAAAGCATTATTTTAATCGAAGCTCCAAAACAATCGTGACATCACACGGGGAAATACATCTGCATACGTATGCCTTGTCATGAACTGCATTGTTTTATAATGTTTCATGGAGTGCACTTATATTAGAAATAAAAGGCATTTTTCCTACCCTGATTTTACCTCTGGTTTGATGCTCTGCTTAAAAGGGCTTGTGTAATTGCTGTGATTGGCTGTGAGACTTCAGTGGAAACACCCACTGCTGTGATTGGCTGTGAGACTTCAGTGGAAAAGCCCACTACTGTGATTGGCTGTGAGACTTCAGTGTAAACGCCCACTGCTGTGATTGTCTGTGAGACTGTAAACGCCCACTGCTGTGATTGGCTGTGAGACTTCAGTGTAAACACCCACTGCTGTGATTGGCTGTGAGACTTCAGTAGTACAACGCCCACTGCTGTGATTGGCTGTGAGACTTCAGTGTAAACGCCCACTGCTGTGATTGGCTGTGAGACTTCAGTGTAAACGCCCACTGCTGTGATTGGCTGTGAGACTTCAGTGTAAACGCCCACTGCTGTGATTGGCCGTGAGACTTCAGTGTAAACACCCACTGCTGTGATCAGAGCCGTGAGACTTCAGTGTAAACACCCACTGCTGTGATTGGCTGTGAGACTTCAGTGTAAACGCCCACTGCTGTGATTGGCTGTGAGACTTCAGTGTAAACGCCCACTGCTGTGATTGGCTGTGAGACTGTAAACGCCCACTGCTGTAATTGGCTGTGAGACTTCAGTGTAAACGCCCACTGCTGTGATTGGCTGTGAGAATTCAGTGTAAACGCCCACTGCTGTGATTGGCTGTGAGACTGTTAACGCCCACTGCTGTGATTGGCTGTGAGACTTCAGTGTAAACGCCCACTGCTGTAATTGGCTGTGAGACTTCAGTGTGAAACGCCCACTGCTGTGATTGGCTGTGAGACTTCATTGTAAACGCCCACTGCTGTGATTGGCTGTGAGACTTCAGTGTAAACACCCACTGCTGTGATTGGCTGTGAGACTTCAGTGTAAACGCCCACTGCGTGTGATTGGCCGTGAGACTTCAGGTGTAAACACCCACTGCTGTGATTGGCTGCGAGGCTTCAGTGTAAGCGCCCACTGCTGTGATTGGCCGTGAGACTTCAGTGGAAACAGCCCACTGCTGTGATTGGCTATGAGGCTTCAGTGTAAATGCCCACTGCTGTGATTGGCGGTGAGACTTTAGTGTAAACGCCCACTGCTGGCGCTCATTGGCTAACATCTCATCACATGTCACATGTATCACATGTGGAACTCTCTTGATAACTTTTATAATGTTTTTACTATTACAGTTCTAAACGTTAACTATCGTTAAAAGTGTTGATTATAGCATTAAATTCAGAGCTATAGCATTATATTTAGATCATTGTAACTCAGTTTCTCCACACTAACGAATGCTTTCATCATAACTAACAGTAACAAAGAACAACAAATACAGTAACAAATGGTTAGTTCATGTTAGTTAATGCATGAACTAATGTTTAATAAATGAACCTTATTGTAAAGTGTTACCAGTGATGGTAAAGAGAGCGTTCTCTGATCACTTTCTGTCTAATTTAATCACAGTTTGAATAACAGAATATTTTCTTCCTCCCAAAAGAAACTGTGAAGTTGAACGTTACTGTAAGTCACTCACTGGTTTGATTTACTGACACACAGACAAAAATCATCGGACTGTTCATGAACCATTACATATTAAGAAATCACTGGTCACAGATCAGGCATTAGAATGAACACGATTACTTACATGCATTACTGTAGAGTCCATATCGTAAAAGTCTGTTAACAATTTACCAAAGAGTCCACAGTGAAATAAACAAATACAAATAAATAAATCATGCTCAACTGAGACATTCACATCTTGCCATCCCCAAAGCCATCTTATCGTACGCTATTCTGTAGTTAGTTTTAAGTAACCCAAATAAGGTCAAATATGTCAAATGTGTGTTTGTGTGTATGTGTGTGTGTGGAGCCCGTTCTCATCCTTTATCGTCTTATAGAACGCTATATGAAAAAACGGCGCTATATTACGCACATGGCACCCTTTATCGTTAAAGGTTCAATACCTAAGATTGCATATCACTAGAGGGCGCTACATTCAAAACAACAACAACGGCTTTGCTTGATGACGATGTGGAGGAACGCGGAATGATGGGAACTGTTGTTTTCAACTCCACCGTGGATAAATCAGTCAGACGGGAATCGAAATTAGTTGTCATGGATGAGGTAAAGTTCGATTTCTATAAATGTTGCGTTTAATGACATGCTTGTTTTTCATTAAACTGAAATAGCCGCAAGAAAAGTCAGGTTTAAAAGTAAATTAGTTATCACAGATGTTACTGTACGAGTCACTGGACGAAGCTATGGTGGAGAGGGTTTGAAGTCAAATCGTTGCTAATGTATCCTGACTTCGCCCTATGCTGCAATATGCATTTAGTTTTGTATTCATTTACAGAAATCAGCTGCTTGACAATTACTGATGTTATTAGATTTTTCAGGTGATATTCTCAATTCAGTGAACAGATGTTCTGATGTAAAATTTTCAGACTGCAGACTCAGCAACGATTGTATTTAATTGTACAGTACAATCATAACATAGAACAGACATTATCTTCCTTTCATGATGAGAAAGTGCGCGTCCGGTGTGCGATACTGGACTTTGTCCTAGACGTGGCGTGGCTCTTCTCGTCCGGTGTGCGATACTGGACTTTGTCCTAGACGTGGCGTGGCTCTTCTCGTCCGGTGTGCGATACTGGACTTTGTCCTAGACGTGGCGCGGCTCTTCTCGTCCGGTGTGCGACCCCCTTTACAGCCAACAGTTCACATTCCGAGAATAATTGAAAAGAATAATGCACCAGAATGTGCACCATTCCATTACAAATGCGCGAAACAAGCTGACTTTTGTTGCTTGATAGACGCAAACGCACAACTACAACTTCCGCATTTATCCAGGACTACACGTAGTACGAGCGGAAACTGAGGTAACGCGGATATGACGCGATTGACTGGCGACTCCCAGCTCACCCCTGCTCACACGCCCCGTTTCCTTGGTTAAAATCTCAATTTACTCGCGATTTAAACATAGCTTGAAACATTTGGAATATTGTAAGTTATCATCTTAACTAAATATATAACACTGGCCTTGTGATTTTGGGATATTTTAATGCAAAAACCTTAGGTATTGTACCTTTAATATAACACACGAACCCCAAGGCGTCATAAATCCAATACAACAACCGACAATCAGCGCAGCTGCTCTTAACTTTGAATAAACATGATGATTATAATATCCCTTCCTCGAAATGAATGTCTTTTCTGATCAGAAAGGTAATTTATTATACCATTTCTTAATTTAAGTGACTATAGTGTTATTATAAGAGTAAATAAAGTGCAGTGGTGGAATCATCTGGCACTAAATTTAAATGTTTAACCGCTTGCGATCCATCTCGCCGGTGATTTACGATGCATTCCGTTAATTTCTCATAGCCCTCCGTTTGGAGTGCGCCTTTGAAAAATCTCCATTTCGAGGGCTATGTAGCCCTACCCCTTGGCCCTACCCCTCGATCTCAACAAGAATCGGGACACCCTACCCCTAGACGTGAACGCGCAAAACGGAGGGGTAGGACTAAGGATGAGGCGGAAGGGTGAATTGGGATTGAGCCTAATAATTCTATGCTTGAACTTCAACACATCACACACACACCTAATATTTCCCAAGGTGTTTGGCCTTTGCAGGACAAAGATCTCTCTTTGCTTGTAATATTTTGTCCAAAACTATATGGGGTTTCCATGGCATTTTGCTGAATCGATATCTCTCGATAATGGAGGTGTGTGGATTCTTTACAAAAACGTAATATAGAAAGTGCTGTGATAAGACAAGTAGACTTGTTAACCTTAAAAAACAACAGGGCTTTTACCATGACCAACATTATCTCAATTGAATAATCTTTCCAGTTTTAAACTGATTTAGGGCCCAAATATACTGTATCACACAACCGTATCACTGACTGAATGAGTATTGAGTGTTTTCTTTTAAACTTTGGCTATATGCTCGAAATGATGTTGCTTTACAGTAAATGTATAGATGCAATCATTTGTTTCCACTGTTTTGAAATAGTATTACAAATAAAAAGTCTCAAAACAAACACTAAGACAAGTGCAGGAGCACAAACATAAAATGAGTATAAGCCGTACTGAAGTCAGCATGAAACAGAAGTCAAGCTCGTATTTTCTTTCCTGTTGTGTCATTCACTTACCTAAAAGAACACTATACTTATACTGTGTTTGACCCCTTTAAGGCAGTTCTGAAGGCGAAAGGGAGTAGTTCACTTTAAAAAAAAAAAACTTTTGCTGATAGTTTACTCACCTCCATGTCATCCAAGATATCCATGTCTTTCCATGTCAAGATATCCATGTCAAAGATCCATGTCTTTCTTTCTTCAGTCGAAAAGAAATTGGGTGCCATGGTTCAAGGTGCAAATGAGAGTTTCAGTGCAGCTCCAAAGGGCTTTAAACGACACCAGATGATGAATAACGGTCTTATCTAGCGAACCAATCGGTCATTTCAAAAATAAAAAAAATACGTTTATAAGCTCAAATGCTCGCATTGCTCTGTTCTGTGATGCGCGTTTGTGACTCTCCTGTTCGAACTCGTTCATCAAAATGAATTAATCTTTTTGAGTCATTTCGTTCGTTGAATGCACCAAATGACTCAAAAAGGATTTGCACTGAAATGACCTTGACCTTGAACCGTCTGGTACCCAGTGAAGTTCATAATATGTAGAAAAGTCCTGGAATGTTTTCATCAAAAACATTAATTTCTTTTCGACTGAAGAAAGAAAGACATGGATATATTGGATGATAAGGGGGTGAGTAAATTATCAGCAAAAAAAGTTTTTAAAAGTGAACTACTCCATTAATTCTACATGGCATTGATTCAACAAGGTACTGAAACCATTCTTTAGAAATGTTGGCCCATATTGAGAGGATAGCATCTTGCAGTTGATGGAGATTTGTGGGATGCACATCCAGGGCATCGAAGCTCCCGTTCCACCACATCCCAAAGATGCTCTATTGGGTTGAGATCTTGTGACTGTGGGGCCATTTTAGTACAGTGAACTCATTGTCATGTTCAAGAAACCAATTTGAAATGAGTTGAGCTTTGTGACATGGTGCATTATCCTGCTGGAAGTAGCCAACAGAGGATGGGTACATGGTGGCCATAAAGGGATGGACATGGTCAGAAACAATGCTCAGGTAGGCCGTGGCATTTAAACGATGCGCAATTGGCACTAAGGGGCCTAAAGTGTTCCAAGAAAACATCCCCCACACCATTACACCACCACCACCAGCCTGCACAGTGGTAACAAGGCATGATGGATCCATGTTCTCATTCTGTTTACACCAAATTCTGACTCTACCATCTGAATGTCTCAACAGAAACCGAGAGAAGTAACCAGAAGAAACCAGAAACTTTTCACACCATTCTTTGTAAACCCTCAGAAATGGTTGTGCGTAAAAAAATCCCAGTAACTGTGCAGATTGTGAAATACTCAGACTGGCCCGTCTGGCACCAACAACCATGCCACGCTCAAAATGGCTTAAATCACCTTTCCTTTCCCATTCTGACATTCAATTTGGAGTTCAGGAGATTGTTGGTTTGCTATTGGCTGATCTCATGTAAGTGACAGGTTATAGCCCCGCCCAAATCATCAGAGAAGAAGAAGAGAAAAGGAACAACTTCTGATTCAAGATTACCAGGAACATGAACTTAAAACAATAGTGATGTGCAGAGTTAAATCATGTATAATATTCGCATAAAAATAAAATGTACTTTGTGGAGATTTTAACCTAGATTTTAACTACATCTTCTAGTGGATGGACAACAGAAGGACAAAATATGTTTGCAAAATGTCTTTTATAGCAAGTGTTTTACAAAAGTAGAATATAATGAAAATATTGCACAGTTTTACATATCTTATACTGAAATCAAATAATATGAAGGAATTTTCTGTATTGATTTTTCACAAGTGTTTACCTGTATTTTGAGGGTCTGTAACTTATAACATAATGTTCTGGCAAAAAATTACCAGTGTTATTACTTGTTTCTATTGTGTAATATTTACTATAGGTTGAGTATATAATAGGGTATAGGGATGCACCGATATGAACATGTTGGCTGACACCGATAACCAGATAATTCTTTATATTTGAAAGCCGATAACCGATATATTGGCAGATGAATGTAATCCAAATCGTTATGTTATTTTTGAGTCTCACCATTAAAATCCATGTTCCAAACACACAGTTATAATGATGTTCTCATTGTAATTGTATGTAGCCGATATGACATACTTGTGTTGCACTTTACTGTATTTTCCTTTTTAAAGTGATTTGAATAATATTTCAAGCGATTCAGAACCATCATGTTAAACAGTTGTATCTGAAGAGTCTCAGCTGAAGGAGATAATAAATGATTTATCTGCTTTAATATATCAGCCAGATTTTATTATCAGGATAACATTAAAAATGAACATATATCAGCCAATACCGATATGGTGGCTGATATATTGTTTGACATTAATAGGGTATACTGCAAGGTGACTTACAAACGAGAAAGGTATGCACTGATGTGATGTACACATGTAGTTCAGTGGAGAAGAACACACACACACACACACACACACAGATTTCAGCACAGATCTGGAACATCTGTCCTGATGCTGTGGTTCACACACATGACTGCTGGCTGTTTGAGGGAAACTGAATTCAGGTGGATCCGTGTTTTTGACGCAGAACCCGAAGCCTATGAGCGTGAGGAAATAAATCTGATCTTTCTATGCGAACACCTCCAGTCCACCAGCGTTCCTGAAGAACAGCTCACAGATCCCCTAACCCACACACTCATCGATCCTGTGTGGAGTAACACAGCAGCGTGGGCAGAGGGATGTGTGTGTGTGTGTGTGTGTGTGTGTGTGTGTGTGTGTCACAGACCATCCTCTCTCTCTCAGCTGGGATATCAGTGTCAGGTTTCTGATGTCAGGCTCAGATGAATCTCCAACACAAAGCTGTCGATCAACATTCACAGAGCTCACAAACTCATGAACAACACATGAGAACCAGCCTATAGAAAAGCACTTTCCAAAACTCTCCCCAACCGATGTAATATTACTGCTGTCTGATGAACCATCCATCGCAGAAACTCACAGGAAATTGACTATGTATATCTTTCCACGGCAAACAAAATATGTTCCAAAACCGTTTTGATTATGTCTAGATTAAGTTATAAGTATATACATATATATATATATATATATATATATATATATATATATATATATATATATATATAGCCTCTAAGTGCCATTTGAAATTTTCTTCTAAAATTGCATCATTTTTATCAAGTTTTTTTAATTTTGTATATTAAAGTTCAGAATTTCACTTAAATGGCAATGAAGATTAACTATTAATTGTCATTTAAGTGAAATTACTGAACTTAAATATACAAGCTTAATAAAAATGAGTCATTTAGAAGAAAATTTCAAATGGCATTTAGAGGCTTTTGCATCTGAACTCTTCATATATATATGTTAGGAAACTTATAAAAACGAACATTAGGAAAATATTAAATGAAAATATAATGGGAACATTACTACTGAATGTTCTCTGAATTGGTAACATTTAAAAAATGTTAGGCAAACAGGTGAAATTGGTTTATAAACAAATATATATAAATAATGGCATTGTTGCAGACCAGATCATTTCGAAAGTACCATTCTATTAGCATAATGTTTGTTCATAACTTTGAGAGAAACATTCAATGTTTTTAGTTTGTGTCATTAGTGACAAAAGGCACATTTTATCTCGTTAATGTCTCATGTTCATTATCTATAAAACTCAATGTTAGATCATCCCAAAATGGCTACATTTTACCCAGGACTATCATGCTGAACCCACTGCATCATGTGCTGTTTTCCTCTTTAGGTTATGTATTTGGTATGTGTGTGTATTGCACATCAAGACTGAATTAGTAGTTTATGCACAGCACTGACTGCAAGAAACAGCAATGCAGTGACTCATATCAAATGTGCAAAAGTCAACATCAAACTGCATTCATCCAATTTACTGTCATAATGTGGCAGGTCAGAGTGAAAATATTAATGTTATAAGGTCAAGGACATTCCTATAGTCATTTTGAATTTAAATGAAGTTCAATTGTTGAGGTAAAAAAATTCCTAATTAAATCAATGGATAGTGTCTGTGTTCACCCTATACTTGATAACAGTACAGTATTATTTCTTGCATCACTGGTCTGAAATCAGATGATTAGACGTACAATCACACCAAGGTGACTAACAACATTGTGTTTGTCATCATGACGCACTGGATGACACAAGCAGTCTTTGGGCCCTATTTTTAACGATCTAAACCGCAAGTGTCAAAGTGCAAAGCTCAGAGTAACTTTGTGGGCGGATCCGGGCACTATTGCTATTTTCCCAGGGGATAAATGCCTTTTGCGCCTGGCGCAAATCTTAAAGGGGTTGGTCTGGAGTAGCTTCATTATTCATAGGTGTGGTTTGGGCGTAACGGAAATAAACCAATAATACCGTCATTATCACATTCCCTTTAAGAGCATGATGAATGAGGTGCGCTGGTTCCGTGGCGCAATACTATTATAACAGTGCATTTACCAGGCGCACTTCAGCATCGAATTCACAGCCGAGAGATCGAATGTTCTCATCAGGTTCGTAAAAAGAAAGAGAAGGGACATTGGGGAATGGGACAAACCCACCCAGGATTAAGCTCGGGTTAAACATGCATATGATAATTTGGGCAAATGTGTAAGCTTTATGCCTATTTTCCCATCAGTCATGGACACAACAATGATTTCCCTCATGTTTATATATTTTTCATTATAATAATGTATCATTTGCAAAAAGTAAAATGCATCTGTGTTGATGAGAGATCATCTACAGTGTATGCGCATTGTTCACACTCTGTATTATGGCACAAGCATCACGCTTAAAAATAGCATCTGAATGTATGCGCAACGCGCCACTGACTTTAGACCAGGTTTTTTCTGGTCATTGGCACAATTGTTTTCTGGAAGTGTAAAATAGCACCAGGGATTGTTTGCGCCGACACACGCCTCCTTTTTGCGCTGACCCGCCCAGGAGCGCAAGTTCATTTCCTAGTTTACCCGACGTGCGATCTGTGGAGGAAAAAAGCCTGCTTTGCACGAGTGCAAAATAGGAATGATAAAATGCGTCAGTGAATAAACTCATTTGCGCCGGGTGCAAGATAGAGCCCTTTGTCTTGTTTCCATTGCAATTTTTAAACATCCCTAAAAATGAGATATTAGGACTTAAGAATTATTATTTTATTTTACCCTTTGGCAAGCAGTCTTTGCTTAAAGGGAAAATATGTATGCAAAATTCTCTTTTATGTTGTTTTTGACCATTTATGTGTCCGCAGTGTGTGTACACAACCACCCTATTGTGGTAAAAATATATCCACTCCGATTTTTTTTTCACCATAAATGAAAAACAAAACAGTGTCTCAAAATGAGCCGTTCTCGAATTTGTTACAATGTGACATCACACTGCGCAGCCCCACCCATGATTGCTGTCTGACTCCGCCCCTCATTGATCTGAATACATCCGCCATGTTTATCTCCTCGCCTGAGCATTCAACAGCAGTGTTCAAGTAAGAAATATATTCTTATTAAAGCTATTAATGTTATTCAGTCAAGAGTGGTGATTGATTTTCTGTTTTTCTTCGTTGTTGGATTCATATTGACAGAATATATAGCAGTAGCAACTGTATATTACACTGCTGTCACTTTAATACACACATTACACATACAATTTATTTCCCCGGTTTACATTCGATTGACATAACCGCTTGTGTTTGTGGACTTTGTGTGTTTTTGACATAGCATGAGTGTTATTTGGCAGTTTATGCGCAGTGAAACGCGAGAGCGGCTGCAGACCCCCATTTAAAATGCCCAACTTTACAGCAGAAAAAAAAAGCATGTTTACAGCCTGGTGCAAAAGTGAGTTTTGGTAGATGTCACTAATTTTGCCCTTCATGAGCAGTTTTTTATTAAGCTCATCGCATTCCAATTATATTAAGCCATAAAATGTTGTGCATAATTATGGGCGTGGCCACTTGAGTGACAGGTGGATTGCCGCTGATGTCACTACTAGCCGTTAGTCTAAGTGTCTGTTCAGGCGTCACATACACCTCAGCTAATCGGCCTCGCTGTACATTTTCGTTTATCGCAGGAGTCACGCACGGACCAAGATAGCGAGCGGCCAGCTCCGCCCACTTAGGCTTCAAAAATGCTCTTTAGAACACAGTGCGAGTGACGTCACAGACACTACGTCCATTGTTTTATACATCTATGTTTAATTCTCACAGGACCCGCTGTCTGACAGCCAGCTTTCTGTGTGTGTGCTTGGATGTGTGTGTGTGTTTGAAACCATCTACAGAAGATTAATTTGACTTAAAAGCATGCAAATCATCCATGATCATGAAGAAATGCAATGTCACGTGAGCCCGAGATTATGATAAAACCAAGCATATGTTTTCAGAGTATCCGAAGCACAAGCTGTAAAGGCTCACGCCCTCTTATGGAAAGGATGGACGGGAAAAAGCAGCTTATTTGCGTTTACAAGTTACATGCACAAAAACAGCATGTTTTTCCTTTCCACTCAAAAATGGGCATTTACAACACGGTATAATAAATGATCTGTGAGGTATTTTGTGCTGAAAATTTAACAGACTCTGGGGACTCCTGAGCTTATATCTACATTTTTGTAAAAAGGGCATAATACATCCTTCTTTTCCTGGAAAATAGAAAAACACAAGATATTTGACCTTGATTTGTTCGTTTCTGTGAAAAAAGGCTAAGGACAACGCAGTAAGTGAGAGTAGGAAATCATTTGGCTTTTTTCTGCATGTCACTGCAGAAGCCAATGTTGCAGTAGAGCCTGAAAACAATCCAGAACGAGTTCATTGAAGTCTTTCACTCTGGCAACACATAAGCACAATATTGAGCAGGGATGACACAGCATCAACGCCACAGGACACACACACACAGGTGCAAAAATAGATATAGAGGTCAGAGAGGGCGGAGCAAGACAGTGACAAAATGGAAGCGCACGTCAGCATCCGACTCGACTCAAACTGGCTGCAATGTTTAGGCAGATACCAGACGTGACTGATGGGGGGAGAAGTGCAATGTGAAATTCTCACAGACCTTATCTGGAGTGTGTTTCATCGGAGTGCTTATCTGTAACTCGCTGCTTCACTACTATACACGTTAATGATGTCACCAGGTGTTGGAGTAATGACGTCTCAGGTTAATGCAGAAGGCAGTGTGTAGGGAAGTCCCTGACGGAATTGGGGATCAAGCTAGGGAGCCAATTGCCTTTGAGTAATTAAAAACGGCTAATAAACATTGGCATGCATGATTTGGGGTATAAAAGGCGGAAGTAAACATTGCATAACGCTTTCCGCTGAGAGCAGAACAGAGTCCGGTCCTTCGGTCTCCGTTCCCTGTACTCATTGAACGAGGGTTACATATGGGACCAAGACGTTCCCTTTTGTCCTGGGAAACTCGCACGTGTCAAAGGGAACAACCGGAACCACCCGAGGGGGCTGCACCAAAAAAAAAAAATGCAATGTTTACTTCCGTCTTTTATACCGCTGGCTGGTAGGCAGCTTGCGGAATGTCCCCCCAATGCTTGCAGGAAATCAATGTTTATTGGCTAGTTTTAATTCTCCAAGGCAATTGGCTCCTGTAGCATCCCAACTAGTCAGGAACTCCCGCAACAACACATCTGGTTCCAGGAGACAAAAGGGAACTTATTTTGATGAAATGTTTCTGGCATTTCAAACAACAAAGGCCATTATGCACACTGGTAAATTTTCGTATGGGTTAATCTTCATTAGGCAAGAAATTTGCAATACAAGAAACCTTGCACACTGAGTCTGATGCGTATTTCTAAAACCGTCTGGAAAAAAATGCAGAAGAAATGAATTAGGTACAGCAGTGAGGATGGTTTTTGCCCTCTCCTCTGAAAGAAAGAAAATGTACATTTGCGTCCATCCTATCCTGAAATTGCGCGAAGAAACTCCTCCTTATTGGAGCTATAAACACAAAAATTTACTTCAGAACGTAGGTGGGAACTAATGCTGGAGCCACATTTTCAACCAAGATCATTAATTTCTGTGAACCAATATGGGTATGCATAAACAGAGCTGGCAATGTGAAGCACACCGAGCGCCGCATAAGCGGGCCCGGTGAAAGTGCTGGGCAGACCAGACAGCTGAATGTTCAGCTGTTATATCACCTATTTGTACCCAAAATAATGAGTACATTAGTTCTGATTGGCTGCTGGATCACACCTTTTGGTGGATACAAAATTTGCAATATAAATTGAAGGGGGAGATTATTCCTTCATAATGCAATCGGAGAAAAGAACACTTGATCTGAATAAAACCGAAACTGAAAGCACTGGCATGCAAAGATGTGAACGAGCTAACTGGGCCTGGATATAAAGAACCTCTGGGAAAGTGTAGCTGTGATGCAAAAAACGCAGAAAATGGAACCTGATCAGAAAAAATTTTTTTTTTATCAACAAAGGCTTCGAAGGCGGTGTGCAGCCATTGATTGACATAACGTGAGATTTGAATTTTATTTAAAGGTGAAAACTCAAATGGAAATTTCGAACTAAATATGCAATGGCCTTAAGGACTATTTCTCATTTTTTTGTCATTTGCTTTATTTCCAGATTTCAATCATCAGTTGATTCTTTACACACTAGGAGCTTCACTGCACAACAGCTTTAAAATTAAACGTTAATTGTGACAGAACTAAAAGACACATTAATGACATTTGTATGTGCTTCTGAGATTAAAGACATAGACTGCCTTGAAATGTCAGGCTTGCTTGCTTGTTTATTGCTGCAGAAGATGAGGATAAGGAAGATAGGGACCAGATACTGTGCTTCGAAATGCATTCGCTGTAACAAATGGTTTCAGGAAACACTGACTCGGTCAAATTGCGATGACGCCAGAAGCTTGTAGGCTATAGCGTCGCTGCAACGATGCTTCGGGAAGCAAGCTCTCAGTGAACAGTCAAGCGTGGTGTTTCATGAGTGGAAGACACACCTGTCCAGTTGCCAGACAGAATAATCACACCTTTGCATGACACCCAACTCACTTGAATGTGTGCTAAGTTATTCAGGGATGCCTACGAAGCCATAACAAATATGTCTTATGTTCATTCAGATTATTATCTGTGCCAATAATCATAAATATTTGAGGCTTTTTTTGCGTGGCTGCAGTGCAAATAGTAAAATGTATACGGCAACATAAAACGGCAGCTTTAGAGGTAATTAGGGTCGATGCAAGATGCTTTTGATGAAACCGGGCTGTCTATGCAGAAGAAATTAGTTTTGTTACGTTATATGTTTACACATCTTGAAAATACAGAGTCTATGGATTATGAACTGGTGAAAAGGCAGAAGACAAGCAATGAAGCTCATTGCTTTTGCATGTCTCACAATATAGTTCGCTAATTCATATGCAATAAATAATATACAATAATTAGTGGTTTGCTGAGCATATTCCATTGCGAGAGCGCTAGAGGTCTGGTTTTATTACAGCAGCACAGCATATTAAAGCGCCTACAAGAGTCTTCCTGCTGTTCTTTGTTTGGACACTCTGCAGGAGAACAATGTGTATTTAAAGATGTAAAACAAATAAAAAAGTATTGATTAATAAATACGTTTTAAATAATGAATTTACTGACTAGGGTCTGCATTAGTGAAGAAGCAAGAACTGAGAGGATGTTAACATTAGTAACATTAGTGACAAATTAATCTGAAACAAATGTTGGACTCTCATGATCTAAATCCATTTGCATTAGTTTTATATGCCACTTTGAGCACATTTATGCATTTGTTGGTCAACTTGCTAAGTTGCATCTGGATCCATTAATGCTAACTATGTTACAGAAGCAATTTGAAGAAAAGGTAAAGAAACACGCTGACATCATTTTTATTATTAGTTTTAGACGGCGTTATGGCAAAATAAGGGTGCAAATGGTGAGCAAATGTCGGAGTTACAATGTGGTGCCCGCTCCAGAGTGGCTCAGGAGTTAACCTACCAGCCAACACCAAGTGCACGCGCCTGCGTACAGAGCCTTCACTGTCGAGACAACTTTGGTTTTACCCTACACGGGAGCAGAGCGGTGGAGCGTTTTAGATTTCCACTGAGGGTGGTTTTGGCTTTTGCGTTTTAGCCTCAAAGCGCGTCGCCGGGTGTGAGCAAAAAGGCACCTGGATGAATCGTTTTAGCCACGGGCGTTCTCATAAACAGGGCCTCAGGCTTTTTCTTTTTTCTCCTCTATTCTCAGTATCTTAAAAACAAAATAGAAATATACTGCATTTGAGCTAACTGGGAAAGGTAACTGCACTTACATATTGTTGTCGCTATAGTTTTTAATTGCTCTATTGCTTCAAGGTGTTTGTTTGATGAAGCATGCTAAATGAAATGTAATGTAATGTAAATGAATATTAAAGCTAGTGATATAAAATGCAAATTAATCAGTTGTGCTTGCAAGAAAAAAGCCATATTGAAGCAACCATTCTTGATTTTGAATCATCTGAAAAATGAAATGGTTGTTATCCTTCCTCTAATGCAATATTTGTTATTTTGACAATATAATCATAGTGTGCTCTAAAAAGAGAGCAAGAAAAAGCTGTGTATGTACATATTAATACAATTTCAACACAACGATTCAAGTCAGCCCAGTTCTTAAAAAGCAAGGACACCTAAGATTCGTGTGCCTAGTGATGATTTGGCCACATTGTTTAACTATTTATTAAATTACAACACAATATTTGAGGGCCTTGAAATTGTGTGAAAAGATCAAAATGTGGTTTAGCTTTAATGATTTTCTAATATTAATTTCTAATATATTCTGGCCCAGATTGATAAGGTTATTTTACCAGATCGTGGACATTCCCATGATTAAGCTATTTTCTATACAATGTTAGACTATGTTCAAGGTCATCCATTAGGACGTCTCTTGGGAAAAGGGTAAATGTGACGTACTCTTATTTATAATATGTCTTCCTAGGGAAATGCTTTCTCCTTTTAGGGGCACTATGAATGAGGCATTCTGTCATTATTGAAGAGATTGTACTCCTGGTAATTCCTGGTGGACCCAACTTGATTTGAAAGTGTCAAAGAAATGGACAGGACGCAGAGTGGTCGCAAGAGCTGATCAAGGGCACAGCTTTGCTAGCATTAGGACAGCGTTTAACTCACCAACAGCTTTTGTCATTGCTCCAGGAACCAACTCCTTACAGCACCCGCTTGGATCTATAAGCCAATGTGTGTTTGCTGCATGGTTATAACAAATGTTTCCAGCTCACTTGACCTTCAGTCTCTCTTCTGGTTTAAATGCGGTGTAGGATTACCATCAGATCCTTTAGCTAATATGCAGTGCTTCAGTTTTCTTCTCTTTTAATTGCTGTAAAAGTTTGCTGCATTACGCATTTGTAATCAGCGCTCCACTAAAATGTGACACTATAAAGCACCAAGGTTAAAAGTCACGTATGCGCCTAGGAGATATTCCTCTTCGTTGATGAATTAAGTCAGGGAGCACATAAGATGAGTGGAACATAAATGAAGAAACACAAAGATGTATTAAATTGAACTCATTTGAATATGACATTTCGTTAGAAAACACTCTACGTAATCCACACTAGCATTTTCATCAACACTGAAACATAGGAAAACATTAAACTCCCTTTAGTGTCATGTCTAAATACCTAAAAAGTTCACTAAATAAATACCAGGATAATAAATAATAAAGTTATAAGCAGTGACAGGTAGTTTATGAGAGCAAAATATCTCCTCATCCAAGGATCAATCCAGTCACTTCACTCACTATTATATGTTTTGGTAAAACCCTAAGAACTGCTCATGTTCACTTGCAGGAACAGCAGATGAGAGCGTATTCTGTCATCTGCGGCCACAGGACTGTGATCCCAAAGATGTGTAAAGGACATATTTCAGCAACGGTGTGAAGAGTGAATAGCAGATAACACACAAATACCAGCCCGTTCTAACTGCCAAAATGCCATATCCACAGGCACTTTCCAGAAGCAGCGTCTAATCCAGCGCACATGGCACCCCTCAGCCAATGGCGGTGGAATGAGACTGGGGCAGAAGCCTGCCTAGTGGTCTGACCTAACCCTACCATACCTAAACTTAGCCATGACCGAAGCGGTCTCATTGGCGCTAAAGGTGCCTGCGTCGATATTACGCTTTGCCAAAGTGCATATATGGCACCTTAGATAAAATGCGTACAATACCGCTATAATAATCAATATCTACTGGATTAAATATGATCACATGTAACCTTCACTCTGGCTATCATTTGGCATCACCTAACACAGAACAGCGGTTTCAATGAAAACTGAAGGCCCAGCTTCAGGAAGCTTGTGACATTAATAGTGGGTCTGGTGTGTGTGATGGCCAAAACTGAGAGGAAGGTGACTTCAACGAAACCGCATTCAGTGCACAGTGTTGCTCTTTAAACAGGCTAAACTGGTCAAGTGCACTGAGTTTGAAGAGCTGAAATAAAAACAAGACAAAGGCTCATGAGAGGACAACCTCTGGACACCATTTAGCATTAGATAGCAGCCTTCGCATTGTCAAACAGCAATTGTTTCTGTAGTTTCAGCTAAGACAAAAATGTCTTTCCTACTGTGGGAATATGGGATCCTTGCTAGTCCTTCATAGGTTCCCTGGTTCTTATTAATTATCAGCACCTGCAGCTAAGCTGAAGGCTTATAACATCTTCCTGACAACAACCCACACAGTCAGTTATCTAAAAGCGAGCGACTAAGGGAGAATGCTTCTGCTTTGGGAGACTGGCCAGGCTCTCTCAGTATCTTGACTAGCTCCCATCTGCCAGGATCTCTGTGTGTGTGTATGTGTGTATATGGCAACACCCACAACCTTGGAGAAACTGGCAGCTTCTGGCAGCTCAATAGTACCCACGTAATGTGTTACAATAAGCATACCAAGACTCTGTGTCGTCCTTACAGCAATTTCTTCTTCTGTTACTTGGTAACATTTTATTTTATAATGTTCTCTGTACATATGTTAACATAACTACATACATACATAACTCATTAATAACTTTTTAGGAAATGAACCATTGATAAAACTACTTAAGCTGGACAGTAACGCTATTTCTC